>CAMXCT020002057.1:134509-490811 GCA_947184155.2 Cladocopium goreaui
ATCACATCAGCCATATCAGAGGCCTGGGCGAAGGATTGACACATAACTCTGCGGCGACATTCCATGGTCTTGCAGACTAGATGAAACATTTGTCCACTTTGAGACGCCAGTTGATTCCAAGCAACCCACCTCCACCCAAAAGCCTGAAGGGCCTGTTGTAGCCGAACATAAAAGGAATCAGCAGGAGGACAAGTCATTTCAGAACATAAATGGAAATGGGACTGCAAAAGCTGTTGATATTCCAAATTGGTATTTGCCAGCCGAAACAACAACGCAACCTGTTCATGAAGCAGCGCATGAGGAATAGAGGACCGATGAATAGGACTGAGAAGAGCAAGACTAACTTCTAAGCACCTACGGGTATTGGTGCGACCACCAGAGAGCACATTGACAAGGATGCGCTGTGTGCGAGCATCAACCGCACTCAGAGGATCCCAAGCGATAGCAGAGTAAGTGAGCATATTCATCAAAGCCCCAATATCTCTAGATCGAGGTTCATACCCGACCGACAAACACTTGAACCGTTTGGCAATGGTTAAGAACTTGTCCAACAACGCAGTCCAGTGAGCAGAAGAGCCAACGCAGAGAGCGCCGAGATCAAAATGCCCACCCAATATTTCCAAAATAGTGAGACGCCCCAAGTTGACGCCTCCAATTTGAAAATGAGCCGCGCTCACGGCATCATTGCCTGGACAAGTACTGGCCCACTTGCACTTACCGATGTTCAAGGTGACATGCTGGTCCTGAAGCCAACTAACAAAGAAATCATGCGCAGCGTGAAGCTGAGACAGATGAGGCGAAGACAACAGGACATCATCAGCATAAAGCGAGATAGAAACCTCAGGAAAACGACGAGCCAACTCACGAATAGGACAGCAGAGAAACGCAGACAAACACGCCGGAGCGCTAGGGTCCCCTTGAAACAGGCCGTTAGTACTGGAGAAGAACGCGTCAGAGAAACGACCTTGGAGTTTCCAAATACGACGAAGACCAGACCACAGACTGTGAAGAGCACTAGCACACGCAGGTTGCACGCCGCATTCAACCAAGCTGTCACGCACTTTGCGCCAAGGAAGCGAGTCGAAACACTTGTGCATGTCATAGGAAACCAAATAAACATGACAACCAGACAAGGAAGCATTTTGACAACGAAGATACGTGGAGGCCATAGCAGCTTGGGCAGACTCACCAGTGCGAAAGCCATGAGAGCACGATGGCAGAGAACACTCCAAAACAGCATGCAGACGTTGCGCAACGACACCAGACCAAGCACGGTAAACCACAGAAGCCACAGAGATCGGACGCAAACCAGCAGGATCAGTCAGAAAGTCAACAGAAGCTTTCTTGGGAATCAAAGTAGTCACAACCGTGCGCAAACAAGGATGCCAAGTGCCAGAAGCAGCCATGCCATACAAAACCTGAGCCAAGAGATCCCAAAAACAGGCGGGCAAGGCAAGCAACTCACACCGACGCCAACCATCAGCACCACAAGCGGAGTGAGCCGCAATTTTGTCAACAGCAGACCGAAGATCAGAACCAGACATGCGAAGCATATCAAGCTGGTGCAACGTACTTTTGAGAGAGCTAGACAAGGCAGGCTCAGCAAAACCATTTTCGGTGAAGTTTGATGGGCAAGAAGGGGCTGCATCCGGGCGTCGAGCCAAGATCGGTTGCCAGATCTCTTCAACCTTTCGAAAGCAAGCAGCGGTATCGTGAATGTTTTGCCAGGAGGTGTATTTGGCCTTAGCCCATTTGAATCTTTCAGCCTGCGACATTTGCATGCGAGTGCGCCAGGCCGACAAAACTTCATCGCGACGTTGTTTATTGCGCCGATCAATCGTGCGCCGCAACCCATCAAGTTGAGTTTGGACTTCAACCTTGCCAGGGAGTTGGCTCGGGAGAGGATGGGAGCGAAACACAAGGAGGATGCGACGACGAGCATTGGTCCAAATGGCTTGGCTGTGATTGTTAGCAACACAAGAATCCCAACAGGAGCACAGTTCAGCTAAGCCAGCACGAGCGCGTTCAAGTCGACGAAAGTCAACATCACCTTGGAGCCGAAGAGACTGCGGATCACAAACCCTAAGAGCAGGAACAACAGCGCGACCGAAATGGGAGGAGCACACAGTTTTTCCACCAAGTCGGCACTGCCGCGCAAGTTCACATTCAGCGAGTTGGGTCCATAGAGCATACGCATCATCAGGGCGTTCATCTTCAAGGAGATTAGAGACATGAATAAAGTCAGCAGACCAATCCTGGGACTTAACAGAACGGGAGACACACTCGGAAAGAGGGAAAGACCGAGGAGGTTGCAAAACACTCCAAGAGTCATGAGCAGGATTGAAATCGAAATCAGCGCAAACGGGTCGGTGGGTGGGGAAGGGAGCAGCAGAGAGAACCTCCCCACACACAAAGGACTGCAACAATGAAGGAGAAAAAAGGACATGGTCGATAACGGAACCCGTGTGAGAGTTATGAGCACAGCATGTCACAACTTCCTGAGGATTGGCCGTTCGATAACCCTGCCGCACGAGCTGGTGTAAAGCAAGTGAATCCTGAAGAGAGGAATTGAGATCCCCAGCGACAAGGACATGACCGGGCAACGACAGCACCCAACCAACAATCTGGCTCAGCATGTCTTCTCGCCGTTGAACATCATGTGCGTGACCGTAGCACGCAACACAAGTAATATCCGCTTTGCCAAACTGCTGAGACACTTTGCCAGCAACAATACGACCATCTGCCCAATAATCCAACAGACAATCCGGGAGATCAAGCGGCGAAAGACGAACGCCAGGACCACCAATCAAGGCAACACCTCGAGACGACGAAACGCCAGGACCATGCACAGGAGCGCCCCAAACTACACAACGCCCTGACTGCTGCAGTCGCATAGTAACACTGGCTTGCCCGGTACCGGTGAGAGCAGTCTCCGAGACACACGCCAGACCAAACGTAAGAGCACAGACCGCAGCAACACGGGAAAAAAGGGAAGTCACATTCATAGCAGCAACCCGAAACAAGGAAGGAGTTGAACCAGATTCAGTTTCACCCCCTTTGACATCAGCTTGGCCTTTCGCCTTGCGCTTCTTCTTGTTCTTCACAGAAGAGGTGGGAACAGCCACAGAGACCTTACGAGCTCCAACAACAGCAGGTTGAGCAACCGGCACAGGCAAGGTTTGATCGCAAAAACGGGAACGACTGCGCGAACGGACAGGGCCACCAACACAAGGAGCAGCAGGAACAGGGGGGCGACTGCGTTTGGAACTTTGGGCGCGATGCCATTCATGAGGAAGCAACGGGCGACGACCACGAGCTTGCGCAGCATGCGGACGATGGACAGGACGACACCAAGGAGGCGACCACCAGTCAGGAACGTCGCACACAGCCAAACTCTGACGCAAGAGGTCCCAATGACCAGCCGCCAGGACAGAAGCAAACCGATTATACCTCCCACGCTGGAGCATGCGAAACACAAGCCAGCGGACGCTTGGGCTATGGATGCCATCATTCTGGAGTTGAGTTTGAGCTTCACGACTGTTATAAGTCAAAGCTTCACCCAGATTTTTCCAACCACCAACGTCTTGCGCCTGTTGGGCCAAAGGAAGCAAAATGGAGTCAGCGTGCAAGCGCTCAAAAATCCAAGCAACTTCAGCAAAGCCAGCAGTTTGCAAGCGAAGGATTTCAGCCACAATTGCCGGATTGGTGGAACGGGGAAAAGAGCCCACAGGAATTGATGACAGATTGCTGCTTTGTTTTTCGACTGGCTTTTTCCGTTTTGGTAAAGCGTCCGAAGGAACAGGTTCGACAACGACCGGGGGAGGAGGGCCACAGGGGAAGGATTGGGCCTGCATCCCGGTCTGACCCTGACAAGAGGCAACAACAAGCTTATCCGCATCACAGCCAGGGTTGCTCGCAACCGTGTCTCCTAGACGGTCACCACCGGGAGAACAAGCATCGCCAAGAGTTGAGCGCACAGGCACGGACGGACCAGAACCCGGACAAGCCAAGGACACAAGCTTCTCATGAAGGGAACCAGCTCCCCGAAGACATTGCACTTCAACCTCAAGCGCATCAACCCGCTGAGACAAAACCGCAAGCAAGCTGCACAAATCAGCATGGAGAGGGCCGCTGGAATCATTGACACTGTCAGCACGCTTGTCAGCAGACGGCATGTCAGGGCGGTCATCCCTGCAAGGACCAACCGTGGGGTGGGCAACAGGAGGGTTTGACGAAGGAACGGCATCAGCACATGATGCAGGCAAGGCAGCGATGTCAACAACAACAGCAGGAGACTGCGGCGACGATCCTTCACAACGCCGACGATACAACACAAACGACCAGGAAGAAGGCATATCCAAGATGTCTTCAGCAGAGGCAACACGACAAGTTCCATCGTCATACAACAGCCAATCGTGACCTGAGCGAACAAGCAAAACATAATGCCCGGAAGACGCAGACTCACCCAAGTGACACACGGCAAGGTGCATATCCCAAGACGCATCAGCAACAACAACCGTGTCGGGGAGTGAAATAGCCGTGTGTTTTTCTTATCATTGACATCAGCCCTCAGAGTCTGAATGAGAAGCCAGTCATTCAAAGAAAGACGCTTAGACACAGCTTCCGCATGTTCAGCAAAACAACATGAGCACGAGACTTCAACCTCAGGGTTGGCCGAACAGCATTGATCATCATCAAGCAGCTTCTGCAACGAAGTAGAGCCGCCACTGGGAGCGGGAACGCGCCAAAGAGAAAAACTTGATTCAGCTGTCTTGGGCTCACTGCACCCAACACATTCAAGAGCAACATGTTCAGTGACAGAAAGATGCGAACACAAAACCGACTCAGAGTCCAACCACTTCTGCAACCACAAAGCAGCATCTTGCTGCTGACCATGCTCGAGGTGATGATGTTTGATGAAGCGCGTCCACTGGGCCGGCGACAAGTCATCCAACAAACGCCTCAAGGAAACATCTTGAAGGACAGACGAGCGCAAATCCGACTTTTTGACAATGTGAGCCAAACAACGGACAGCCACAGCCGCAAAACATGTGTTCCCGAGATTAGGCAGGGTTCCAAGCTCAAACTCAGGTTCGGTCGAAGCGAGCTCCCGAGCAACACCAGCGTTGGGCAAAGGCGGAAAAACAACTTGATAGGCATCATCCAAAGGACCAAACGGATTAGTAGAAAGAACCCCTCCCTTAGCTCCACCCCGAGTGTCAGCACCATGGTCATTGTCAGGACCAACAGAAGCATTTTCAGAGTCAGCTCGCCGACTCTTTCGCTTTGGGCTCGCACCTTCAACATGGCGGGACGGGACAAGAGGAGGACCACCACTGGCAGGACCAGGAAGATGCTGAAGTAACAGAGTACAACCAAGCTCAGCAATTGTAAACACAATGTCCGCAGGTGGACAGAGCGCAGCTATGGTCACAACTCCCTTGAAAGACGAAACCAAGTAGGGCTTGAACGAGTCAGAGGTCAGAGTGGCAACCAGAACAGCAGGATCAAGGGATCTGGGAACATGCGCAATACGATACTTGAAGTGATCAGCAGGCACAAACACAGCATGCGGCTGCACAATGGCTTTAACTTCTCTCTCATGATCTTTGTGGATCCTGATCCCCCAACGAAAAGGAGTACGCACAACAGACCAAGGGTGAGCAAAGCTAGCCAAATACAACTGCAAACTTTGGCGAGTGTGGGCCGCAGAACCTTCAAGGACAGGACAGCCAGGAGAAATCCAGACGCAACACAAGTCTTTCGCCTCGGGAATGGTGTGAATATCCCGAACCAAAACGGCACTGTGCTGCGTTCCCGATTTCAAACAGGTAAGGGCATCCGCTTTTGGGAGGCGAACAGAAACGCGAATGATATCAGCCCTGACATTGTGGCCGGAGGCGGTCCATGCGCCAGCCAGCTTTTGGCCAGTGGCATCGCCAAGCATATGACTCACGTGTGAATTCAAATTCGCGACCAAAGTGTCAGACAAACGGTGAGGCAGTTTACCATGTTTGGTCTTGCCTTTGCCTTTGGACTTGCCCTTGTTGGCCAAGGAGTCCTTATCAGAATCAACAGGCGAAGAAGCAAGTTTCACAAATTTATCAAAGGCAGCCAAAACAGCTCCATCAGACAAATCTTTCCACCATTCAAGCAACACTTCAACAGAATCAACCGAAGCAAGCGATACCGTAGTCCAAGCAGTAGTTCTCAACTTGTCAGTGCCGAGGTGCGTGAGAAAAACCTTGTAAATGTGATGACTATTGTCAGGAAAGACAACAATAGTCTCGACCGGTTGCACCTCAGAACGCGCAGTTGCTTCAAGAGTGACAAGAGTGAAAACACCAACTGGAGGGGCATGGGCAGGAACGGACCGAACAATGCGAGTAGCCTCAACCGCAGACACAAAATAGGCACCTAACTTGCGAGACCACAAGTGCGACAAAGGGTCCCCATCAGCCACATCGCGAAATGCATCATGCCTTTCTCCACTCACAGCGTCACCATCGGTAGCTGCTGGTTTCACAACTTTCCAGTCACGAGCACGCAACCTCCATGTTTGCACTTCAGGCAAAGGAGGAGGAGCCGGCGGGGCAGCAGTTGAGAGAGAAGAAGAAACAGGGTCAATTTGATCAATTTTCTTCCACGACAACTTGGCCTTATAAGCAGCGCCACAAATAATGTCAAGCTGATGTTTCAGCGATTCACTTTTTTGTAGTCGCCGCAAAGTGGCTTCATCTTGCGCGAGCATCCGAACTTGCTGCATGGGTGGCTTCAGTTGTCGGGCATTCAAGCCCTGCAAGATGTTGTCCAACCATGACTTGGAACCAATTTCCTCCAAACCAGTGCCCCCAAGAAGATCCGGCCACAAAGACTTCCGGACAACAACAACGTGAGAGCGACGACACACTGTCAGCTTAGAAGGCACATGCATGACTGCCACGCACACCAGGGCCAGTAGACAAACCCACTGCGCCGCAAGATTGAGAAGGACAATCAGCAAGGACTCAAGCAAACAAAGGCTACCATCACGGAAAGGCAGCAGCAAAAAGCAAGTCAAGTCAAATCCGCAAAAACAACTGGTCAAGACAGTCAACCCAACACAAATACCCAGAAGGATATTCCAACAGTGAAGGCGAAGCATTCTGGTGATTTGCACAACTGGCTCAAAAGACAATGATGCAAACAAAGTCAAAAGAGCAAAAACGGTGTTACTAATCTCGTCTACGAAACAAACAAGGTTGCATGACTTGCTTGTGCTACTAGACTCTGGGAGTTGCTGCTTTCCAGACTTGGAACCAAGCTTCAAAGAAACTTGATTGGCCTCACCACTGCGGTCAAAGTGTCTGGATATTGGTGAAGCCTCATCGGCCTCATCGGCCTCATCTTGATCCAATTTTCACCTACAAAATGCAGATGAGGGATCTCGGACCCAAGAAAAGAACTTGAATCTGTTACCCCAGGTGAAGGGCCACAGGCCCACAAAATTGTTGCCAAAAGATCATGCTGGAAAAGCGCATGAATGCAATCTGCCCCGGATTCAACAAAAGATCCAAGCCAGACAAGCTATACAAAAGAATCACAAGGATCAAATTCGAGAAGAAATGCGCACAGCCAAGGACAAAGCATCCACAAAACGGACACAGTGCCGATGCACGCCAAAACTGAGAGCCAACGAAAAAATTACTGATCATGTTCATTGGCAGCTCCCAAAACAGCCGCCATGCAAGCACAAATGTCTACCCACTTTGACTGTAGAAAAGCTGACAAACCCAGAGTGGGGATGCCACAAATTGATGCGACAGAGTCGCTTGCAGCAAGCTGGGCGCAAATCACAGGGGCATGCTCACCCAAGCAGGAAGACCTGACATAATCCCAACGCGGACATTGCCACCAACGATGAATCTCGGTTTCAACACCAAGGCGACAAAACGGACAAGTAGCAGACACAGTACCGCGAGAAGACCGGCTCAGACGATCAGCAGTGAGAGTGGCACCTTGCATAATACAACGAATACTGCATGCAACCTCATCGGAACCCAGAACACGACGCAACAGAGCCCGATCAACATGTTCCAACAGTGTTTTTTGGGGCCGCCCCAAACAAATTTAGTCACGTCTCCCACCCCCCCCCCCCCCCCCCCCCACCCCTTTTTGCGCCGACTAGCATCCTTCAAAAAACATAAACACATGGCGCATGGCATCGCGCAAAGCATGCAAGCATGAAAGGCTATGTTGATGCAGTTCCCTCTTATGAAGCAAACGTGTGCTTGCAAAAGTTTTCATCACATCAGCCATATCAGAGGCCTGGGCGAAGGATTGACACATAACTCTGCGGCGACATTCCATGGTCTTGCAGACTAGATGAAACATTTGTCCGTTTTGAGACGCCAGTTGATTCCAAGCAACCCACCTCCACCCAAAAGCCTGAAGGGCCTGTTGAAGCCGAACATAAAAGGAATCAGCAGGAGGACAAGTCATTTCAGAACATAAATGGAAATGGGACTGCAAAAGCTGTTGATATTCCAAATTGGTATTTGCCAGCCGAAACAACAACGCAACCTGTTCATGAAGCAGCGCATGAGGAATAGAGGACCGATGAATAGGACTGAGAAGAGCAAGACTAACTTCTAAGCACCTACGGGTATTGGTGCGACCACCAGAGAGCACATTGACAAGGATGCGCTGTGTGCGAGCATCAACCGCACTCAGAGTGAATCCAAGCGATGCAGAGTAAGTGAGCATATTTCATCAAGCCCCAATAGCGGCTCCATCGGCCTCATCGGCTCCATCGGCCTCATCGGCCACCAGGCGGCTCCAGCGGCTTCCATCGGCTCGGCTCCATCGCTTCATCGGCCTCATCGGCCTCATCGGCTTCATCGGCCTCATCGGCCTCATCGGCTTCATCAGCTCCAGCGGCTCCATCGGCCTCATCGGCTCAAGCGTCCTCATTGGCTCCATCGGCCTCATCGGCTCCAACGGCCTCAGCGGCTCCAGCGGCTCCAGCGGCCTCGTCGGCTCAATTTGCCTGATCAGCGCCAGCGGTTCCAGCGGCTTCATCGGCATGTCTTTCTGGAAAGCCTATTACGTCCCGAAGCAGGCGGAATCAGTTGCGTCCATTTTGCGCCTATGGTTTGCTTGGCTGCCTTTTGATTAGTATTGATCCATAGCCTCTTGGCTTGCGTTATAGCCTCCAAGTGTCGAACGTACGGGGGGGGCCCCTTTCGCGTGAAAAATCACGTGATGTCTTTGAGCAGCCCCCGGAATACTTGCTAAAGCAAGAAGACTCCAGCTAGCTGACGCTAGCTTTCGTGATAATGTAGATGAATACAGGGAGTTTATGTAGATGAAATTGATATAGATAGATGATGCAGATAATGTATGCGATGTAGGTGTAAATGTAGATGTAGATTTAGATGTAGGTGTCGGCGCAGGTGTAGATGTGATGTAGATGTAGATGTAGGTGATGTAGGTGATGTGAAACGATACAGGGGAGGTGTAAGAGATGTAGATGACGTATGTGATGTAGATGAAGTTGATGTAGATGATGTAGGTGAAGTAGGTGATGTGAAACATGTAGGAAACGTGAGTTGCTACATACGAATTGCTACACAATGGCATTTGCGCGGGAAATGTTACATGGGAGTCTGTATACATGGGTTGTGACACAGAAGTTGTTTCTGTGACACAGAAGTTGTTCTACAGTAGTTGCTATACAGGAGTTCTTACACCGGAGTTGCGACACGGAAGTTAACTTCCAGGTGATCTACTTGCATCTGAGCACCTACACGATTCCTACTCCTCAATTTTTCTACATATCTCTCTTTTGGCGGCAGGGACAGCCAGGCGGCGCGAAACCTGACCCTCTGCGGAGATCGTGCGTGTCGGACGCACAAACGTGTGAAATCGGAGTTGAGCTTATGCAGCAACCCTCTGCAGAGATCGAGCGCGTCGGATGCACACATGTGTGGTGAAATGCAAATTTGTCTTGGTCGTGGGCTGTCGTCTTTGTGTAAAAGTTGTGTAAAAGTTTTTCTGTGTAAAGTTTCCCTTGTGTAAAAGGCGTCTGTCTGTGAAAGTTTATGTCTTCCACTTCGAGCACCATGTGCTACGTGGTCGTTTGCGCGAAACAACCAACTGTGCGACGCTGGTTGGTGGATGTTTCGTCTCGTTCGTAGATTACCATGTCTAAATTCGTTTTAATGTCGCTCCGAGATGCTGCGAGGACAAAAGAGGCCACACGTGGCAAACACACATTCAGCAATAACAAACACACAGTCCTTTATCTTGCGAACATGTAATTTTTCCGTTGCGGCGACTTTTTGGGTTGCAAAGCTGGGCTTTCTCTGCTGCTGGTTTTTTTCCTGCCTCGGCCGTTTATTTTCTTGCCTCGGACGGGGTTTTTTCCCGCCTCGGACGGTTTTTTCCCGCTGCCTCCAAAATGCATTTTTTCTGCTGCAAAAGTGTTTTTTTGCTGCTGCAAGGGGTTTTTTCTGCTGCTTTGAATTTTTCGCGCTGCGAAGCGGCATTTTTTGCTGGCGTTTTTGCTGCGGAAACTGTTTTTTCCCGCTGCACGGCGTTTTTTTCCTGCTGCCAAACGTGTTTTTTTCCGTTCCGATGTTTTTTTCCTGCTGCGAACCTGTGTTTTTCGCGCGCTGCGCGGAGACAAGGAGCTATAGAGAACGTAGAGTCATACATTGGGCGTTCGCCACTTGTGGGCGTTCGCCACTTGTAAACTGGATAGCGCATGGACAAATAGGTGACAAAGGCGACCAAACATTGAACCAACCGTCCGCGAATGAAAAGTTGAAACGTGCAGCGGTGGACGCAGCGACATGTTTCAACGGTAGTGGATACAAGCGAGAACGGCAAAAAGAAGAAGAAAAAGCAGAAGAACGACAACAACCACAAGAACAAGAACAAGAACAAGAACAACAACAACAACAACAACAACCACAACAACAACAACAACAACAGCAACAACAACAACAACAGCAACAACAACAACAACAGCAACAACAACAACCACAACAACAACAACAACAACAACCACAACCACAACAACAACCACAACAACAACCACCACCACCACCACTACAACCTCCACCATCACCACCATCACCACCATTACCACCACCACCACCCGCAGCAGCATGGGCAGCATGGACAATATGTGCAGCATGAGGAGCATGGGGAGCAGCACATGCCATGGAACGCATACAATGACTTTCCTCCGGGCTGCCCCTTTCACCACATGACACCAACAGGCACAGCTGCAGCTACGACCACAGCAACGACAATGACAACGATGACAACCATGACGATGACAAGTACCCCGACAACGACGACGACGACGACGACAACGACGACGACGGCCACAACAACAACAACAACAACAACAACAACAACAAACAACAACATTAACAACAACATTAACAACAACATTAACGACAACATGAACAACCACATGAACAACAACAACAACAACAACAACAACAACAACAACAACAACAACAACAACAACAACAACATTAACAACAACATTAACAACAACATTAACGACAACATGAACAACCACATGAACAACAACAACAACAACAACAACAACAACATTAACAACAACATTAACAACAACATTAACAACAACAACAAGAACAAGAACAACAACAACAACAACAACAACAACAACAACAACAACAACATTAACAACAACATTAACAACAACAACAACAACAACAACAACAACAACAACAACAACAACAACAACAACAACAACAACAACAACATTAACAACGACATTAACAACGACATTAACAACGACATTAACAACGACATTAACAATGACATTAACAACGTTATTAACAACCACATTAACAACAACATTAACAACAACATTAGCAACAACATTAGCAACAACATTAACAACAACATTAACAACAACATTAACAACAACATTAACAACAACATTAACAACAACATGAACAACAACAACAACAACAACAACATTAACAACAACATTAACAACAACATGAACAACATTAACAACATTAACAACAACAACAACAACAACAACAACAACAACAACAACAACAACAACAACAACAACAACAACAACAACAACAACAACAACAACAACAACATTAACAACAACATTAACAACAACGAGAACAACAACGAGAACAACAACGACAACAACAACAACAACAACAACAACGACAACAACAACAACAACAGCAACAACAACAGCAACAACAACAACAGCAACAACAACAGCAGCAACAACAACCACAGCAACAACCACAACAACAACAACAACGACAGCCAAAAAAATAAATTATATAAGTTGTCTCAAGTCTCTTAAGTCTCTTTGGGTCCCCTCTGTCGCCTTAAGTCGCCTTAAGTCTCTGAAGCCGCCTCAAGCTTCTTGAAGTTTCCTTCAGTCTCGCGAAGTCTCTGCAAACCTCTTTTAATTTCACTAAGTTCCCTCAAGTCTCCTTAAGTCTGTGCAAAAAACGCGTGTTGGAGGCAGGAAAAGCTTAAGGCGGAAAAAATACATGTTTGCAGCGGAAAAAAACTGCAGCCTCTTTATCTTACAACAATTTCCAAGCAGCGCGGCGCAAACACGAAAGCGCAACTTGCACGTGCTGTTGTCTTGTGAAAACTCAAACAAACTGTGTGACGCCAAAGCGCTTGATCCAGATCAAACCAAAAGAATCAAGTAAAAGTGTGATTTTTTTCATTCGGGCTTCTACGCGTTCGGATGTTCACATGAATACCATCTGCGTCAAATAAATCGTAGACACAAAATTACAAATCTATGGATGCGCCGCCACAAAACAAAAACGACCTCGCATCGGATGGATAATGCAGTCAGCAACCCAACACAGCTATTTTGCCAACAAACTTTGAATAGGTTCGGGTATATCATATCCCGGGTGCCATCAACAAACGACTAGGATTAGGCCAGAAGAAGAGAAAGAGACATGGAAGAATGTGCGGGTGGGACAAGGGTGCGAGCTCATGCGCGCCATCCATGTCATTTGACATCAAAATGGCACCCACACAACAAATATTCAGACTCTTCCTTCTGAACCCTGTAACTTAAAAATGACCACGGATGTGTTTAGTTGTTCGTTTCCACCAGTTTGAAGAATACTTTTTTTCCGTCCATCGCCTCTTAGCTTTCGCCAGGTCGATCAACACGCTGTTGCATGAGGTTAATGAATTAATGCAAGTGGTAATTATGTCAGCCATCTTGGTGAAAAGATGTGCCCAAAAAAGCCATGCCAGTGGAGGACCAGATACACAGTCCTATGGGTC
Organism: Cladocopium goreaui; assembly: GCA_947184155.2. Classification (NCBI taxonomy): domain Eukaryota; class Dinophyceae; order Suessiales; family Symbiodiniaceae; genus Cladocopium; species Cladocopium goreaui. Next base: position 147,830 of record CAMXCT020002057.1, read on the forward strand.
CGTCACGATGCTAATTCAAGTCGCAAGAACCAAACAGAAACAACACAAAACAAAAGCAACCACCAAGCAAAACACACAAAAACAAAAAAACAAACCACAAAAACCGACCAGTTTGAAGGATACAACAAAAACTTAAACTAAACAGAGTTGCTGACACTGACACAAAAAAGAATTAAAAAGTTTAAGGTTTCACAGTTTTGACAACGGCAACGTTTCCGCAACCCAAAGACAGCTCACGCTTGACAACAGCCGCGATAACAGCTAAGGTATCATCTACTAAAACAGAAAAGTGTTTATCTTCCTACGATTTCAAAACAGCGCGACGCAAACGAAAGCGCAACTTGCACGTGCTGTTGTCTTGTGAAAACTCAAACAAACTGTGTCAAAAGAATCAAGTAAAATTGCGATTTTTTTCATTTCGGCTTCTACGCGTTCGGATGTTCACATGAATACCATCTGCGTCAAATAAATGTAGATAATGCACTCAGCAATCCAACACAGCTATTTTGACCACAAACTTTGAATAGGTTGGGCGGAAATATTTTTTCTTTTTTCCATCGCCTCTTGGCTTGTAGCACGTTAATTAATGCAGTATGAATTCAGCATTTTGGTGAGAAGATGAACCAAAAAAATTGTGCAAGTGGAGGGCCGAGTACCCATATGGGATTATCACAATACCGAGAAAAGCAAAAGAAACAGTCAAAACAAAAGCAAACAAACAAAAACCAAACAAACCAACACACCAAACACAAACCAAACAAAAACACGACCACAAGTGCAGCATGATATGTTGGCCAGCATAGTTATGACTTGCATCAGTGGGATTGGTAGGGCGAGAAAAACATAAGAAACACAAAAACATTATCGCAATACAAAGTGAATAGGTGGGTGTATATCATGTTCCGGGTCCCATCCATATCAATTGACATTCAAAATAGCACCCACAACAGACATGCAGACTCTTCCTTCCAAAGGCTCCAACTTAAAATGACCTCGGATGTGTTTAGTTCTTCGTTTCCACTAGTTTGAAGAAAACAACAAAAATTTTAAAGAGAGTTGCTGAACAAAAAACGAAGAAATTGAAAGTTTGCGATTTCAAAGCTTTGACAACGCCAACGTTTCCACAAACCGATGATAGCTCACGCTGGACAACTTTTTTGTGGCCGGCGCCATTGTCTTTCGACTGGTCACCACACTTGAGGCTTGCTGCTTTCCCCATGGTGGCAGGTTGGAACACCTATCAATCCTAGTTCTTGCAACCGAGATCTCTGGTGACTCTGAGCCTGGAAATATTTCCCGGTTGCAATAATACAGCACAACTCTGAAACAACTGCGTTTTGATTGTTTGTTGGAGCTGGTATTTGGAAAGATTCTAGATGGTTCAAGTCGAGCAAGCATGCATTTCTTCGGTCGAAAGCTGTTAGGTCAGCTTCTTGGTGGCGTGCCATCGCCATCATGCAACCCTAACCTTGCCAACACCCCTTGGCTGCACCTTCACACTTGCCAAGGTAGCCAACCGATCTGCTGGCAAGGACCGGCAAGGATATAGGACAGACCGAAGCAGAGTGACTGGGACCCGGAAAGAATCATAGAATCATCAGGCCTCTGGTCAGAATCCCCATGCATGGACCAGGGCGCGAAGTGGCTACACTCAACATTCTAAGATTGTTAGCGGCCATGTTTAGAAACGACATTTGGAAACTGTGAAAGCAATGCGTTAACAGTTGGTGCATCCGAGAAGCCTTGAGATCACATGCAAATCCATGATATTTATTTTCCTGTGGGAGCATATCCATAATATTTTCCAGTGGGTGAAACGGACAAAAGACTTGTTTTCTGTCTTGCAAATTGCACGCTTTAGACAATCTTGACTTGGAGCCAGAAGCTCAAGCTTTGATTCAGAGAGCTTTGGCTTGCATCAAAGAGCATCAAAGAAGGATCGATCCGGTGAATCTGATTACCCAATAAATTAACTATTTTGCTAGTTTGTAGTACGCCCATGTCTAACGAAGACAACCAAAAGCTTATATGCGCACATGGTAGTCGAGCTCACAGCCATGTGCACTTGGATTGAACCAAACGACGACTCACATCCCAAGCTCTGCCAGCACAGAAATAATGCGCACTAAAGACGCGCTTTTGCCTCACAGAGATGTGCAATTGAAGTAATGCTGCTCCATTTCTCACCAAACTCAGCTTTGGTGTTCCAACCCTCAAGAACTTCCACTACGCGCCAAAATTCAGCGTGTAGTTTTTTTGGCCCCTGTTGGGCTTATCCAAGCATGGCCACGCTTCACGTGGCACGGCGGTGAGATCATGCCATTGCTTCATTCCCAGAAGTTGGTTTCTTTCCCTTGCGGGACTTCAACACACCCTTCTTAGAACCACCCTTGCGAAAGCTCGCTTTCTTTGCCTTCTTCCCCAAACGCTTCTTTGCCTTGGATTTCTGGTTCCTCTTCTTCGGCTTTCGAACTTTCTTTGCCGGGTCCTGGACAAACGGAGCTTTTTTTTTTCCTCCGATTTGGCCGATTCGCACTAGGCACGGTCCTTACAATTGCGTAAGCGGTGAAAAGCAGTAATGTATAGGACACGTGTGGTCCAAAAACTCTGGCAAATCATCACGAGGAACAAACCAAACAAAACAAAAACGCAACCAAAAACGACCCGCAAATCCCCCAGCCAGATTTGCGTTTCGCCACAAAGCAAAACAGCAAAGCAACAAAGAACGGGGCAGGGCCCAACAAAAACCAAAACAAAAACTTGAGATTTGCCTTGGATACAGTGACCTAAGCCACTGTATCATCCTCAAAAACATGCAAACTAATTAATTGCGGCAGTGCATGGAGTATAGTACACGATCGTCCAGACTGTCTTACCTGAGAAAAGAGAAGAGAATCCAGTATTGCAGGCAGACTGATGTGTAGCACGACAGAGGCCGCCTGTATGGACGTCTTGTCAATAGCAACTTCGCATCGCTGCTGTTCACCCTGTATCGTTCAGCGTATGCACGGCAGTCTGTTCCTGTCAATATGCACCACCGCAAGGATTGTAATCTATTTCCCCCCCTAAGTGGGGAGGAGAGCACTGACAGCCTGCAAAATGGTGTGAGCACTCGCAGGAACCGTCAGATCGCAATGGGCCCAAGACCCTAAGGCCGTGGGTAAAAAGGTGGCTATAGGCCTGACCGGCACAATACGGCCATGACAGACAGATGAAGCTTCCGACCATAGCATGGGCTCGTGAGAACTTCCAGTATGATACTGCCGCTATGTATGCAAAAGTCGCATTCGCATTGCTGTCAAACTCGTTCCCCTAAACTATGAAGGTTGAAGTGGTTCACTGCGTCAGCACTAGGTTCTCAAACAGGAGTCACTAGGCGTCATCGTCCCAGCAAGTCCTGCGGAGAGGACCAGATGCACCGTATGTTAGCTGTGTATTCCAGACCAGGCCACTCTCTCCCACCGAGTGGGCCATTGCCAGGGCATTACAGAATATCCGCACAACGAACCATGTGGGCAGGCTTTGCTGCACTCGGGCGCTCCAGACTGAACTGCAGGAAGCACAACTGGACAGCGCCAGTAGAGCTCACTGCAGTGCAGCCTAGTCCATGGCTCTACCGGGAATCTACCGCCCCTCTCGGAAAAAACGCAGAAACAAAACAGAGCGAGAAGGGCCCTTCCCAATACAGCCAAAGAAAGAGCCACAAGACTCAAACAAACCAAACACAAACGAATTCAAAGGGGAAACAAGGAGAGGGGGGGACGGTGAAAAAACTGCCCCACCTCGGACAAATCCTTAGTCACTACCAGATGAGACTAATGTAGCTATGGTGAAACGAAGAGCTATGATGCAGAGCGGTAACCTCGGTATCCAGGCAACAGATGGAGCAAACAACAAAAAGCCAACCAACAGAAACCTGCCATCATGGGGGGAAGCACAAAGGGGGGAGCGGCCAAAGCACAACACACACAACACCACAAGCCACACAGAAGAAGCGAGGAGAGGAGCCAGGAGGCAGCAGAGGACAGAGAGAGAAAGGACACACACGCACTAGAAGGGGTACGAACGTGCCTTAGCGGAGTCCAAAAAGGGGCCAAGGATCATACAATGATGAATACCTCAGTGAGGGAGCACACAGCACCCCAACAACACAGGAAGCATGGTGTAGAGGGAAAGATCCCCACACAGGGCCAAAGGCCTTTGTTGCCATGAGACATAATGAGGAGGGGAGACAATGCGCAACAAACACTCCACGCACAGAGGAAAGGCAACCAGGCCGTCGCCGGAAGCAACGATACCCAGAGAAAGGGACCAGTAAAACCTGGGCCAAGGCGCCAAAGAGGACCATCCGAGGGGGAGGGAGGGCCACGTCAGGCAGGGAACAGGCAACAAAAACAGGACCAAATACCAAGGCACCAACACCTAATGTAGCTCTGCTAAGGGCAAAACCTAGGGATTAGTCAACGAATTCAGATACCTTAACTAGTGGGAAGGGTGGGAAAGTGGGTGTCTCGTCAAGACTAAGTCTGGGGATAATAACAACAGTTTCATTACCCATCGATGATTGTCAGGCAAAGGCTGCGAGAGCGTGCGCTCGTGCAATAGGCTTCATGGTGGAGGCGACCTTAGTATAATCTAAGCTCTCGACTGGACAACACATTCTAAACACTAGTGCAAAGAGAAAGCATGCTGCCCGATCTGTTATGCCTAAGCTGGCACTCACACACAACTACAAATGCGGCTACCAACTGTTGGAGAGATCTGAATAGGTAGGGGCCAGGCATGTACAGCATAATGAACCTAACAATTATAAATGAGGAAGAGCTGTGTCCCCTACTGCATACCAGTGCACCTGTCACGTCTTTGGACAGACACACCGGTATGGACAGTAACCTTAAGTAGAGATGACGAAGGGACCAAACAGAGATTTAGGTCAACTCCCACCACCATTGTTGATGAAACGAAGGCCAAATACTGTGTGAGGGACAATGGGGAGTGAAACCGAAATGAGACAAAAGAGGAAGGGGGAGAAGGGGTGGACACAGAAAGGGTATAAGTGGTGCGAGCAGGGGTGAGCTGGGGATCATGTCATACCTCTCGTGAAATGTTCCAAATAATGCTTTTTATCCGATGTGATAGTGTCGTTCCATTCGTTGGTGAGTCCAAACGAAACTGGGTTCACTCCTTGCTGAGCAATAGCACGCTGATGAAGCGCTCGGATCGCCCTTTGATGTTCGTCCAGATCTTCCGGAGGGACTCTCCTGCGGACTTTCCTGTCCGGGAAGTTTCGTTCCCGCAGGTTGGTTTGCAAGGCATGTCCCGCTACATAAACTGCAGGTTGCTGGAATAAAACCGCTCTGCAAATCTGTGGAGATGCACTGTCCACTCAGCAAACATATGGCTGTGTGACAGTTGATTCCTGAGTCGCGCTTCCGTTTGATGAAGGCTTCCATTGGTATGCCACAATCGCAACAGACTGTAGTTGGAAGGCCAATCAAGTGGGCACAGTGTGGCTGTTTCTTTCCACTTTTCAGGTGTAAGCCCTACTTGAGAGGGTATGATCACTTCCAGAGTAGTGCGATTCGGTCCCAGCGGTTGGAGACCTCGCATCATGTATGGTTCAACGAGCCCTGTGGTATATCCATGGATGAGCTCCTGGAAACATCCAGCCATTTGAAAGTCTTCATCCAATCCAAGGCGAAAACCAGGCATGTTTTTGGCAGCAAATTTAACTGCCTGGAGCAGCTGCTTTGTTCCCTCCACTGGAGTCTCGTCACAGGAACGTTTCGGGCACGTGATGTTGATTTCTTGTGGTTTCTGCGCATTCTCAGGAGCATTCTCGAGAAGTTTGGGAGCAATTTTGCTGGCCCAGCTAGCCGGGAACCATGCCAGTAGGGCAGAGGCACCACTCGTAAGGTCCACTAACCCAGTAGTGCGTCGATGCGGCCGATCTGTGACCAGGACTTTAACTGGGCCACTCGGCGCTCGACTCCGATTCACCTCAGAGCTCTCTCGGGCCGAGCCAATGAGTTCAGACAGGATGGGCCGAAACCAGTAAGTGGCATACAACAGGCATTCAGTTTCTGGAGTCACCATGGATTCAGCCAATCTCATCAACGAGCTCATCGCCTGGGCGAGCTTCTCTGCCAGTCGAATTGTGAGAGCCCTTGCCGTCTGCAGGAGGACATCCTCCACACTGGCAATTTGCCCGCGCAACCACAGTTCACAGGCCACACTCAGCAAGATGCGCGCAAACTTTTCTTGGATGGCAGTCAAAGACAACGTCAATCTCGCCTGTAGCCACAGCGGCGGGAGAATTCCAAGGTTTTCGGGTATGCAAAAAGGGTTTCCGTTAGGTTGGACATTAGTAATCAGGATTGCTAGCTTGTCAGCTGCACTCAAGATCTCGTCTTCAGAGGGATCTTCAGCTGCATCAGGTATGGGTGGGCACCACGCAACTGTAGGGTCTTCTGGATCACTCTCGTCATCGGTAGAGGCTGCTTCCTCATCCGAGGAGGGGTCATTCACTGTGTCTCCTGCACCCTCGGGGCTTGCGAGTTTCATAGACCCTGGATCAAATTGGCGATCCAATGTGGCCAAAAGGTCCGGCTGCAACCGATGGGCATCGAAGTAATGGATACCCGGGATTACGACAAGTTGTCGATCCTGTATACCCACGTGAAAGAAGACCTTGTGGCCTCTATGTCGATGAACAAATGCTGGGGACCCATTATAGGCTGCACATAGCCAGAGAGGAGATCTGTAACCATCAGCAGCGTAACCATACAAGTATTCACGATCAATCGAGCAGGGGAAGAAGCTGCTGGTCGTTAGCACATGGTCACGTGTGCGAGACTCCAGCGCTGCAAGGACCTCAGGGGGAAGGCGCAACTTGTCTCTGCATGCCACCACCAACCGATATCGTCGCCACGCTCGCGTGCCATTGATGGTCACGATCATGGCAATAGCAAGAGGGGGTTTATCTTGGGAAATAAAAGGTGCCACTAATCCCCATTCCATTATCGCAATTTTGTCGGTGGGGTAGGCCGCAGGGCCATGGTACTGGATGTATCGGTTTTTCAGTGTGAAGTATCCATAATGATACACTCCCAGTGTCTGAGCCATGCAAATCATGCCTGCCATATCAAGAGGCGAGACAATATAGGTATGTTCAATGGCTCTTGTGAGCGCTACAGTTGCTCTTCCATAGCAGTCCTCACGCTCGTCTGCTGTTGCATCCCGACGTCCTCCACTTAGAAACCCGACACCTGTTTGAACAATGACCGCAATGCGTGCTGTCGCCCCTGCAGCAGAGGAAGTGTTGGAAACTCTCAGCCCGCCATACCACGCGGACTGAAAGCCATGCTGGAGGAGCAAGTTGTGCACCGCTGTACGGTTGCATAAGACAAGCAGCTGCGAGGTTGCTCCCTGTTGCAAGTTGCGATAATAATTCTTCAGGTAGGTGCAGAAGGCAACCACATCTTCAACAGCTGCTCTTAGATCTTTGGGTGCATTCCACAGTACTGTACGGAAACCTCCTTGTGCCACAGTGGCCTCATGTGGCACGAAGTGTCCAATGTAGATGTGATTGGGCTCGTGCAGGACTAATTCAGGATAACGAACTGCAACGATCGCTTGGTACGTCAACATTGAGACCCGTGAGCTGTTAGGGAGAATGATACCCCAACGATGAGGACCACATAGCCCGGCTGCTTCAAGGGTTGTGGTACACTCAGGTACTCCAAACTCCTCTGGTGCTGTGGCAATCAGCAGGACATCCAACTGGCACGAGATTCGGCAGTGGAACACCCGCCTTAGAGCGACAGGCAGCTCGTAGTCTTGCGGAGTGGATGTCCATGGGCCACTATGCGGCTTGTTTGCAAGTCTCAGCAGTTTAAAGAGATCTGACTCCGGATCTTGGCTCGCATCAGGCCAAAGCTGAGCTACAAGGACTGCCATTCGTGCCGGCGGAAGATAGTCTCCTGGCTTCTCAAGCGCTCGGAGCCCTAACGGCCGTTGCAACAGTTTGCGTCGATTGACAGCCGCTGCTCGGCCTTTGGACATCCCTCCTGGAGTTTGCCTGTGATCTCCAATGAAGACAGTAAGGGTTGGTTGTTGAATGGCAGCGAGAGCTGCAATCTCATGGTAATTGCCATACTGTTGACTTTCGTCCATGAAAGCAAGCCAGGTGCGAGAGATCCAATGGCCAAAAGTGGAATAGCGCATCGCCATTTCCGCCGTGGCTGAGCCACCTGTTGCAATGAGTACATTCTTGTGAGCGATGATTCTATTACGGTCACTGCATCGGACGTCAATTTTGGAGGCATATGCGTCTCCTTTACCTTCCTCCATGCGACCAATTAGCCTACCGAAGCTCCTGATTGTGGGGGGCGCGAGGTCACTTAATTGATCCGCAAGTGCTTTGGCAGCTACATTTTCTTTTGTATAGATGATCGCAACAAAGTCCTTGAGTTCGCAGCTCAGGGCAATGAGCAAGACCGCAAGGGACCGCGTTTTGCCAGCACCAAAGACCCCTGCAATACATAAGTCAGATCTTCCTGTCAGAATGGCCAGCAACAGTGCAATTGAGACTGTCAAGACATGTCCATCACCGTAGGCTGCTAGAGGAAGTAGATGCTCACGGTAATAACTGTCATGGGCCCCATCCATCGAGATCGTGGCTGGTGTCAAAAACCGGCTCAAGATTCTGACTAATGCATCAGTCAGCTGCGTTTTGCGCTCGTTGGCCATACGGCGAACAGGTATATGCGGCTGCACGATGCCCATTGCCAATGGTAGGCGCGACTGGTTAGCTTGTGCAAACACTAAGAGTTCATGGCGGCTGCGTGTGTCTCCCAGAAAGGCTAGCTCCTCCCACACTACGGCCATGGACACGTGGTCTTCGATGGGTTTAGGCCAGTCCTGTGCAGGATCAAAGTAACTCATTGTTTTGAGATACTGGTCCAACAGTCGCCCACAAAAGGTCCGAGCAATGGGTAGCGAGACGATAACAAGCTCCAGCAACTTCGGGGCAATGCGCTTGAGCGCTCGCTGAGCAGGGTTCTTGCTGGTTCCGCTAGGCATCACCTTTTCATGTACCAGTAATATGACACACCGCTGCTGAGTGTCTGGCAACTGGAGTACTCCCAGTAGTGCTCTGCCCGCCATCACGTTGGCTTCCAAGTTGCCTAGATTCCCAGCTTCACAGAGAGCACGCGGCGAGGTCGTTGGAACTTCCGAAGGTGCACTAAAGAGCAGGAGCGGGGCACCGTCAGTATGTAGGTGAATGACATGAAAGCCAGCATACGCCTCATATTGGTAGGTAACTTGTAACCGTGTTCCCGTTTGTCCTCGCTTCTTCTGCTGAGCTAGTTCTACACTAACCCAGGGCTGGAGATGTTGGAGCTGCCGTCCCGCATGATAAGCGTCTAGTTTTTTTTTTCCTCTGGTTTGGCCGATTCGCACTAGGCACTTTTTTTTTTCCCCTCCGGTTTGGCCGATTCGCACTAGGCACGGTCCTTACAATTGAGTAAGCGGTGAAAAGCATTCAGAAAAGGACACGTGTGGTCCCTAAAACGCAGGCAAATCATCATATCAACACCAACCAAAAACAGAAAAAAAGCAACCAAAAACGACCCGCAAATCCCCCAGCCAGATTTGCGTTTCGCCAAAAGGCAAAACAGCGAAGCAACAAAGAACGGGGCCGGGCCCAAACAAACAACCAAACCAACCATTCAGTGATTTGCCAAGGATACAGTGACAGAAGTCACTGCATCGTCATCAAAAACATGCAAACTAATTAGGTACTGCAGAACGAAAAAATATAGTGCACGATCACCCAGAATCTCATCTCCTGTAATCCGTTGCTGTTGCTCCAGCTCTCTGATAAGTAGGCAAATCAGGAATCGTTGATAGTACAATTCGTACCAGTTGCCAGTCTCATTATCACAGTTAATCATATGAAGAGAAGTGAAGTCGGAGTCCAGTCTCTATAGTGAGATGCTGCCGCAGTGGTGATGTGACTTGATACCCCCCTCGCGGGGGGTAGGGATTGACAGCCGGTAGGTCATGCAGGACAAAATGTGTAATTCACCACAAATGCTGTCAAATCGTAGGAAGCCAAGAGGACCTGAAAAGGTGCCAATGGCGAGCTGTAGCCACAAAAGAAATGGATGATCCTCTCCGTATAGTCTTTGCAGATGAATAAAATGCACTCATGCAGAGGGTAGGCTTAAGCAAGAAAGATTGCTACTAGCGAACTGTACACAATTGTGCTCACGCCACAAACTTGAAAAGGTGACTAGGTGCGCTGTACCAGCACCAGATTGACAAGCAGAATTTACAAGGTGTCATCGTCCCTGCGAAAGAAAACTGCTGCAAATCAGCTGTTCCAGAGGTTCGCAGTGCATCTCGCATAAGGCCACTCTTCCCTAGAGTAAGCCAGTAGCAGAATCACAACGTCCCATCAGCGCACCGATCCATGTGGGCAGGCTTTGCTGCACTAGGGCGCTCCAGACTGAACAGCAGGAAGCACCACTGGACAGCGCCAGTAGAGCTCACTGCAGTGCAGCCTGGTCCATGGCTCTACCGGGGATCTACCGCCCCTCCCTGAGAATACGCAGAAACAAAACAAAAAGAGAAGGGCCCTCCCCAGACAGCCAACGAGAAAGCCACAAGAATCAAACAGCCAAAAGCAAACAACAAGAACCAAAAAGAGGTAAAACGGAGAGGGGGGGACGGTGACAAAAGTCTGCCCCACCGCAAACGAATTCCTAGGAGCTAAAGCTAAGACCAATATAGTAGGGTGAAATGACAGAGCACTGATGTAGGGCGGTAACCTCAGTATCCAGGCAGCAGGTTAACCAGAAGGCACCAATTTAAACAAGTCAATCAAACAAAAAAGCCAAAGAGAACCCTGCCATCATGGGGGGAAGCAAACCACACAAGGGGAGAGGCCAAGACAAAGCACACACAACGACACCGGCCACACAGAAGGAACGAGGAGAGGAGCCAGGAGGCAGCAGAGGACAGAGGGAGAGGGACACACCCGCACCAGAAGGGGTACAATTGTGCCTTAGCGGAGTTCAAAGAAGGGGCCACGGATCATACAATGATGAATACCTCAGTGAGGGTGCACACAGCACTCCAACAACACGGGAAACATGGTGTAGAGGGAAAGATCCCCACACAGGGCCAAAGGCCTTTAATGCCATGAGACACAATGAAGAGGAGAAATCAATGCACAGCAATCACTCCAAGCACGGAGGCAAAGCAACAAGGCCGTCGCCGGGAGCAACGATACCCCGAGGGAGGGACCAGTAAAACCTGGACCGAGGCGCCAAGTAGGAACATCCGAGGGGAGTGAGGGTCACGTCAGGCAGGGAACAGTAACCTAAACTAAAAACAGACAGAAAGAGGCACCAACACCTAGTTTAGCTCTGCATATGGTAAAATCTATAGATGAGTTAGTGAATTCAAGTGCCTTAGTTGGTGAAAGGGTGGGGAGTGGGTGGCTAATAACGAAGACATCTAGGGACAACACCAGCATCTTTACCCATCGATGATTGTCAGGCACAGACTGTGAAAAAGCGAATGCGTGCACAAGGCTTTCAACAGAGGCAACCTTAGTACAAGCTAAGCGCGTGACGGGACAAACATGGAGAGAACAGGTATTAACGGTGCCATGGGCACGATCTGTTAAGCTTACGCTGGCACCCGCACACAAAGCCAACTGCGGCTCACAACTGCTGGCGAGATCTAGATTGGTTGGAGCCAGGCATGTGTCACATGAGGAACCTAACAATTATAAATGGGAAAGGTGTGTCTCCTGCTGCATACCAGTGCACCTGTCACGTCCTTGGACAGACACACTGGGTATGCACAGTTCACTGAAGTAGATGTGACAAATGAACCTATTAGACACGAGAGTCATCTTCCACCACCATGATTGATGAAAACAAAACCAACTAATGGGTGAAAAACCGGAGTGAAACAGAAAAACGAGAAGAGGAGGGGGGAGGGGGGTGGACACACGGAGGAAAGTGTGAAAGTAGGGGGTTGAGCTGGGGGTCATGTCATACCTCTCGTGAAGTGTTCAAGATGACGTTTTTTGTCTGCTATAATAGTATCATACCATTCATTGGTGAGCACAAATGAAACTGGGTTCACTGCTTGCTGGGCAGTGGCACGCTGATGAAGTGCTCTGAGCGCCCTTCGATGTGCGTCCAGATCCTCAGGAGGGACCTTCCTTCGGACTCGCCTGTCGGGGAAATTTCGTTCCCTCAGGTTGGTTTGCAAGGCATGTTCCGCTATATAGACTGCTGGCTGCTGGAATAAAACTCGCTCCTCGAATCTGTCAAGATGGACTGTCCACTCAGCAAACATATGGTTGTGTGACTGTTGCTTCCTGAGTCGCGCCTCTGTTTGATGAAGGCTCCCATTCATATGCCACAAACGTAAAAGACTGTAATTGGAAGGCCAGTCAAGTGGGCACAGTGTGGCTGTTTCTTTCCATTTCTCGGGGGTAAGCCCTTCTGGAGAAGGAATGATCACCTCCAGAATAGTACGATTCGATCCAAGTGGTTGGAGACCTCTCATCATACATGGTTCAACGAGCCCTGCGGTGTACCCATGGATGAGCTCCTGGAAGCTTCCAGCCATTTGAAAGTCTTCATCCAACCCCAGGTGAAAACCAGGCAAATTTGTAGAAACAAATTTGACTGCTTGGAGCAGCTGTTTTTCTCCTTCCGCGGAAAGCTCGTCACAGGAACGTTTCGGGCACGTGAGGTTGATTTCTTGAGGTTTCTGTGCATTCTCAGGAGCATGCTCGAGGAGTTTGGGAGCAATTTTACTGGCCGATTCGCACTAGGCACGGTCCTTACAATTGCATGATAAGCGTCTAGTTGCGGAAGCACCATGTCCAGTAGGAAGATGAGGGTACGTAATGAAAAACCACGCAGGAATTCCGCCAGTAAGTTGCGAACCAGCAACCCTCCCTCATCATGGGATGCTCCCAGTGTAGGAATCATCGCAATCAGAGCTGCTTGTAGTTCAGCTTCCGTATCAGGCTGACCATCCCGAATGTCCCGTCCGACAATGGGTACTGTTTGTAGCTCAGTGTTCCCCTCTCCCGCTGCTACTAACAGAGCACTTAGAGTCGTCTTGAGGTGTTCAGGAAGGTCAAAGCTAACCCATGAAAGTACACGCAGCAATCTCTCGCACCGTACTCCATGTGGAATGACTTGAGGGGTGGTGATTTGCAATCTTTGGATTTCATGGACTCCTTCATCAAGGTCAATGAAGAGCAAGTGGCCATAGGTCTGACACTGGTCTTCATAAAGTACACCCGACATGGGCAGGGACGTACATCCTTGATGCTTGTGTGTTCCTCTTTCCGACCATCAATTTTGCACTGATCGACAGCGATTGTGTGCCCCCAGCTACATCAAGCAAAGCTGCAAAGAGCAAACTGTCAAGCTCCATTGCGTCATCGCACAAACGTGCGCGCTCTGTGGACACGGGAAGGGACATGCAGCAGCCTGGTCCACCATCGAAGCTATCTAGATCGCATAGTGCGGACCATATTGCTGTCCGAACAGCTGATCCACTACGATCCCCTCCGTTCACCTACGGTGCCAATTTGGCAGACGAAGTTGACCATGGTGATTCTTTTTTTTTTCCTCCGGTTTGGCCGATTCGCACTAGGCACGGTCCTTACAATTGAGTAAGCGGTGAAAAGCATTCAGAAAAAGGACACGTGTGGTCCCTAAAACGCAGGCAAATCATCACATCAACACAAACCAAAAACAAAAAACGCAACCAAAAACGACCCGCAAATCCCCCAGCCAGATTTGCGTTTCGCCAAAAGGCAAAACAGCGAAGCAACAAAGAACGGGGCCGGGCCCAAACAAACAACCAAACCAAACATTCAGTGATTTGCCAAGGATACAGTGACAGAAGTCACTGCATCGTCATCAAAAACATGCAAACTAATTAGGTACTGCAGAACGAAAAATATCGAGCACGATCACCCAGAATCTCATCGCCTGTAATCCGTTGCTGTTGCTCCAGCTCTCTGATAAGTAGGCAAATCAGGAATCGTTAATAGTACAATTCGTACCAGTTGCCAGTCTCATTATCACAGTTGATCATATGAAGAGAAGTGAAGTCGGAGTCCAGTCTCTGTAGTGAGATGCTGCCGCAGTGGTGATGTGACTTAATACCCCCCTCGCGGGGGGTAGGGATTGACAGCCTGTAGGTCATGCAGGACAAAATGTGTAATTCACCACAGATGCTGTCAAATCGTAGGAAGCCAAGAGGACCTGAAAAGGTGCCAATGGCAAGCTGTAGCCGCAAAAGAAATGGATGATCCTCTCCGTATAGTCTTTGCAGATGAATGAAATGCACTCATGCAGAGGGTAGGCTTAAGCAAGAAAGATTGCTACTAGCGAACTGTACTCAATTGTGCCGCTCTCGCATGTCAGTCGTGCTAAGGTGACTAGGTGCGCTGTACCAGCACCAGATTGACAAGCAGAATTTACAAGGTGTCATCGTCCCTGCGAAAGAAAACTGCTGCAAATCAGCTGTTCCAGAGGTTCGCAGTGCATCTCGCATAAGGCCACTCTCCCCTAGAGTAAGCCAGTAGCAGAATCACAACGTCCCATCAGCGCACCGATCCATGTGGGCAGGCTTTGCTGCACTAGGGCGCTCCAGACTGAACAGCAGGAAGCACCACTGGACAGCGCCAGTAGAGCTCACTGCAGTGCAGCCTGGTCCATGGCTCTACCGGGGATCTACCGCCCCTCCTGAAAATACGCAGAAACAAAACAAAAAGAGAAGGGCCCTCCCCAGACAGCCAACGAAAAAGCCACAAGAATCAAACAGCCAAAAGCAAACAACAAGAACCAAAAAGAGGTAAAACGGAAAGGGGGGGACGGTGACAAAAGTCTGCTCCACCGCAAACGAATTTCTAGGAGCTAAAGCTAAGACCAATATAGTAGGGTGAAATGGCAGAGCACTGATGTAGGGCGGTAACCTCAGTATCCAGGCAGCAGGTTAACCAGAAGGCACCAATTTAAACAAGTCAATCAAACAAAAAGGCCAAAGAGAACCCTGCCATCATGGGGGGAAGCAAACCACACAAGGGGAGAGGCCAAGACAAAGCACACACAACGACACCGGCCACACAGAAGGAACGAGGAGAGGAGCCAGGAGGCAGCAGAGGACAGAGGGAGAGGGGCACACCCGCACCAGAAGGGGTACAATAGCGGAGTTCAAAGAAGGGGCCACGGATCATACTATGATGAATACCTCAGTGAGGGTGCACACAGCACTCCAACAACACGGGAAACATGGTGTAGAGGGAAAGATCCCCACACAGGGCCAAAGGCCTTTAGTGCCATGAGACACAATGAAGAGGAGAAATCAATGCACAGCAATCACTCCAAGCACGGAGGCAAAGCAACAAGGCCGTCGCCGGGAGCAACGATACCCCGAGGGAGGGACCAGTAAAACCTGGACCGAGGCGCCAAGTAGGAACATCCGAGGGGAGTGAGGGTCACGTCAGGCAGGGAACAGTAACCTAAACTAAAAACAGACAGAAAGAGGCACCAACAACTAGTTTAGCTCTGCATATGGTAAAATCTATAGATGAGTTAGTGAATTCAAGTGCCTTAGTTGGTGAAAGGGTGGGGAGTGGGTGGCTAATAACGAAGACATCTAGGGACAACACCAGCATCTTTACCCATCGATGATTGTCAGGCACAGACTGTGAAAAAGCGAATGCGTGCACAAGGCTTTCAACAGAGGCAACCTTAGTACAAGCTAAGCGCGTGACGGGACAAACATGGAGAGAACAGGTATTAACGGTGCCATGGGCACGATCTGTTAAGCTTACGCTGGCACCCGCACACAAAGCCAACTGTGGCTCACAACTGCTGGCGAGATCTAGATTGGTTGGAGCCAGGCATGTGTCACATGAGGAACCTAACAATTATAAATGGGAAAGGTGTGTCTCCTGCTGCATACCAGTGCACCTGTCACGTCCTTGGACAGACACACTGGGTATGCACAGTTCACTGAAGTAGATGTGACAAATGAACCTATTAGACACGAGAGTCATCTTCCACCACCGTGATTGATGAAAACAAAACCAACTAATGGGTGAAAAACCGGAGTGAAACAGAAAAATGAGAAGAGGAGGGGGGAGGGGGGTGGACACACGGAGGAAAGTGTGAAAGTAGGGGTTGAGCTGGGGGTCATGTCATACCTCTCGTGAAGTGTTCAAGATGACGTTTTTTGTCTGCTATAATAGTATCATACCATTCATTGGTGAGCACAAATGAAACTGGGTTTACTGCTTGCTGGGCAGTGACACGCTGATGAAGTGCTCTGAGCGCCCTTCGATGTTCGTCCAGATCCTCAGGAGGGACCTTCCTTCGGACTCGCCTGTCGGGGAAATTTCGTTCCCTCAGGTTGGTTTGCAAGGCATGTTCCGCTATATAGACTGCTGGCTGCTGGAATAAAACTCGCTCCTCGAATCTGTCAAGATGGACTGTCCACTCAGCAAACATATGGTTGTGTGACTGTTGCTTCCTGAGTCGCGCCTCTGTTTGATGAAGGCTCCCATTCATATGCCACAAACGTAAAAGACTGTAATTGGAAGGCCAGTCAAGTGGGCACAGTGTGGCTGTTTCTTTCCATTTCTCGGAGGTAAGCCCTTCTGGAGAAGGAACGATCACCTCCAGAATAGTACGATTCGATCCGAGTGGTTGGAGACCTCTCATCATACATGGTTCAACGAGCCCTGCGGTGTACCCATGGATGAGCTCCTGGAAGCTTCCAGCCATTTGAAAGTCTTCATCCAACCCCAGGTGAAAACCAGAGCAGCTGTTTTTCTCCTTCCGCGGAAAGCTCGTCACAGGAACGTTTCGGGCACGTGAGGTTGATTTCTTGAGGTTTCTGTGCATTCTCAGGAGCATGCTCGAGGAGTTTGGGAGCAATTTTACTGGCCCAACTAGCCGGAAACCATGCCAAGAGGGCAGAGGCTCCACCCGCAAGGTCCACTAACCCAGTAGTGCGCCGATGCGGCCGATCTGTGACCAGGACTTTAACTGGGCCACTCGGCGCTCGACTCCAATTCACCTCGGAGCTCTCGCGGGCTGAGCCAATGAGTTCAGATAGGATGGGCCGAAACCAGTATGTGGCATACAAAAGGCATTCAGTTTCTGGAGTCACCATGGATTCAGCCAATCTCATCAACGAGCTCATCGCTTGGGCGAGCTTCTCTGCCAAACGAATTGTGAGAGCCCTGGCTGTTTGCATAAGGACATCCTCCACTCTGGCACCTTGCCCGCGCAACCACAGTTCGCCAGCCACACTGAGCAAGACACGTGCAAACTTTTCTTGGATGGCAATTAAAGACAAGGTCAATCTCGCCTGAAGCCATAGCGGCGGGAGAATGCCAAGGTTTTCTGGTATGCAGAATGGGTTTCCGTCAAGTTGGGTATTGTCAAGTAAGATGGCTAGCTTATCAGCCGCGCTCAAGATCTCGTCCTCAGAGGGATCTTCAGCTGCTTCAGGTATGGGTGGACACCATGAGATGGTAGGATCTTCTGGATCACTTTCTCCATCGGTAGAGGCTGCTTCTTCATCCGAGGAGGGGTCGCTCACTGTGTCTCTTGCACCTTCCGGGCTTGCAAGTTTCATCGTGCCTGGATCAAATTGGCGATCGAGTGTGGCCAAAAGCTCTGGTTGCAGCCGATGGGCATCAAAGTAATGGATACCAGGGATGACAACGAGCTGTCGATCCTGTATACCAACATGAAAGAACACCTTGTGACCTCTATGTCGATGAACTAGGGCAGGAGACCCATTGTAAGCTGCACAAAGCCAGAGGGGAGATCTGTAACCATCAGCAGCGTAACCATATAAGTATTCACGATCAATTGAGCAGGGGAAAAATCCGCTGGTCGTCAACACATGGTCACGTGTGCGGGGCTCTAGCGCTGCAAGGACGTTAGGGGGAAGCCGCAGCCTGTCTCTGCATGCCACTACCAACCGATATCGTCTCCACGCTCGTGTGCCATTGATGGTCACTATCATGGCAATAGCAAGGGGCGGTTTATCTTGGGGAGTAAAGGGTACCGCTAATCCCCAGTCCAGTATGGCACATCTATCGCTAGGGTAGTTTGTAGGGCCATGGTACTGAATATTACGGCCTTTCAAAGTGAAATCGCTTGTGTGCTTTGGCCTCCCGGTGCAGGGCCACGCCAAAAAGGCAAAAACCATGCAGAAGCACGGCCCCCCGCAAGCACCAGGCGCAGCCGGCGGCGCACACCTTTCCACACCGTGTGACCCAGGCCAACCTAAGGTAAGTGGATCCACACACCGGGTGGTAAGTAACCGTGACCATTCATTTCCCCAAGTGGATCCACTCACCGAGTGACGTGGGAACCACAAAGGTACCCATTCATTTCACCCAAGATGATCACCACTCAAGGGACGTGGAACACGGACACCCACCACCACACAAGGTGTTCACCACAATCACCGAAGGTGAAACCATCACACGATGCCCCCATTGGTTCCCGGACTCCTGCTCGTACAGGAGAAGAACGACCAAAAAAGGAGTGGTCGAACTAAGTCACCTTTTCAGTGACCCCAGTCCCAATGGAGCACAGCTCGAACCTTGGATTAGGTCCTTACTGTGGCCAGACTGTACATTGAGCCCACTCTCCCCGAAGGTTGAGAGTGGACCGGTCGGTGACCCAGTCGTTAGCGATCCCATGCATCCCCAGAGGGATACACCTGTCTCACGACAGGACCCTAACACTGTTAGGGAGGAACCGACGGTCTTGTCCACCGTGAGCTTGGCTACCCACGATGAATTTTGACCGTTAGCCAACGGGAAGTTGACCATGGTGATTCGCCAGACCCGAGTCCCGCATGTCTCGTCGGGCGACGTCCAGCAGCGATGACTCCTCCCCGGCTGGGTCAACCAAACCTACACGGAAGGACAAAGCAGCCGTGGATGAAACTGCTACTGCGCGTAGGCCCAAAGGAGTCATCCTTGTGAGTGAGGCATTCACTGAAATCAACGCGGGTCTGGTCATTGTATTAGCTTCGGGTCATGAGAGTCCTGTACCTGTCACTGCCTTGGAGGACTCGGATACGGATCCTGATGAAATAGCCCACGTTATTACCAGTGCTTACCATAGACATGTCGAAGCCTACCTTGCTACTACATATCCACCTGCAGACGTTGAGCAAGCAGTCGCTAGTGGATTACTTGGCTCTCCTCTGCTTGGCACGTCCACCCGTGTTACTGCAGATTGGTGCTATGCGTGGAGTTTGTTAGGCCAGTGGTCTGGATTAGTCATTTTTCCGGTCCCAGCCTCTGGAGTCTGGCCGCGCCATGGTCATTTACGGAGGATCCTTGATGGCTACCAAGGCAGACAACCGAACTTCCATAAATGGGCTCGGCCTGCCTACGAGCAAGGTGCCCTTCCGACCTTTAGCCTGCTGCCAGGTGAGGTCAGTGTACGAGTGCTACCAGGAGACAAGATGTACCAAGCTATGGCAATCGAGCCACATTACATGCGACCTGTTATTCTGCATGGGTTTGGCACCAATGCCAAGAAAAGAATGCCCAGCAGTCTCGCTGACCTCGCCCAATCTCGCCCAATTCGGCTGAAGCCCCAATGGCTGCATCACAATTTCCTTCCAGTGGTTGGTCTTCGACTGCATGCCAAAGTGCCTCCTGGCATGGGCTGGCCGGATATTCGCGGCCTCAATGAGGCGAATCGCTCTCGTGAGCAGCAGTTGTTGATCGGAGAACTGTTCAGGGAGGAAATCTTGCCAAGCTGTCCATCCTTCTGCAGTGGAGAGTAGCTGGTATACCGCATATTCATGCACTGTTTTGGTGAGGCCCAATTGGGTGACATGTGCTTCCTAATCATCTGTCATCGCAAGCGATGGGCCATATACCTTTGTTTGCGCAAGATTTCGCAGGAAAATATCATAGTCGTGTTCGGCATTAAGTAGGCCACCCCCTAATCCACTGCAATGCACTTCAAGGGGTCGGTCTTGCATTGGGGCTCCTCCTCTCTCCAAGCTCAACTAATCTTGCTGTGTGGACTGTGGCAACGGAAGGAACAATCGGAACCCTTATGTACATCGCTGCAGCAAGCAGCTCTCCTAAAGTTTGGTCTTCCGTTACCTTTCAGAGAGATGGCTAAATGGGAAGTCACTGTCAATGAGCAAGCCATAGATGTTGGAGAAGTGTCCAAACAAAACTAGCAGATCTTTCGTTGCTACCATCCGTATGGTAAACATCTATTTCTGAAGTCATGTTTTCCACACTTAGTCACTACAGCGGATACAGGAGGTGTCAGGGACATCAACGTTTATGGGTTCTCGGCAGGGTCCTATACGGGTCTTGCAGTCCACGAGATCCTGAGTGAATTCGCTGCGTTCCCTGGCCTCACCAAAGTTGCTGCGATTGCGACGCCGCCAGCTGAAATGTGGACAAAGACAACTGTGGTGAGTTCTCCATATGGACCGACATAGCGTAACCGTTCTTTCCACCAAGCAGAGGGTGAGCGTTTAGTACGACAGTTGTGGCACTACACGCCTTTTACCGTGGAAAAAACCAGCAAAACAGGTCCAGCGTGTAGCGTGTAGTGGCTCTTTTTTCTAAACTATATTGATCTTTAAAAAAATAATTACAACCGAACGGCAGGAAACGGCGAAAATGTGTCTCCGGCCACAGCGCGGAGCGTTTAGTGGGGTACTACACGCCCAAACGGTCGCATCTAAAAATCGCTGTTTTACCACAGTGCGAAGCGTTTAGTGCCGATTTTGCTGGCAGGCGCAGTATTTGCGCTCTGCGTCGCGCCAAAATCACAGAGGGTGAGCGTGTAGTGCCGCCAGTTGTGGCACTACACGGCAGGTTTCTGTGCACAAACCTTGGCAGGCGCAGTATTTCAAAAGGAAACATGGCCACCCCACAGCTTAAACCCTGCCGCGGCTGAAGCTGTGAGGTGGCCACGTTTGTTTGTCAAATACTTGCCACGGGCTAAGCTGTGAGGTGGCCATGTTTGCTTGTCAAAAACTGCCCCTGCCAGGGTTTACGCTGTGTAGTGGCCATGTTAGCTTCTGAATTACTGCGCCTGCCAGCGTTTTAAGCTGTCCAGGTTAAGCTGTGAGGTGGCCATGTTTGTTTGTCAAGTACCGCAGTTGTCAGGGTTTAAGTTGTGAGGTGGCCATGTTTGTTTGCAATATTTGCCACAGGTTGAGATGTGTGGTTGTTTACTTCTGAAATGCTGCGCTTGCCACGGGTTTAAGCTGTGATGTGGCCATGTTTGCTTCTGAAATATTGTGCCTGCGACGGGGTTGTTAGCTGCCAAAGTACTGCGCCTGCTACGGGCTTAAGCTTTTGAAATATTGGGCCTGCCGCTTTAAGAGATCTGTTGAATACGCCCCGCTCCCCAGCGGCAATGCTGCGTCAGTGTGAGATGGACTGAAGCTGTCATATGCTTCTTTACAGCGTTCCACAGCAGCATTGCCGCCGGGGTGTGGGGGTTCTGCGCTGCCCGCGCAAAAACTATCGGAGAAAAAATGCAGGATCACATGGAGGTGAGGCCATGGCGGCCATATGGTATGTTCTTTATTTCGCAAGAGAGACGGAACATATCGAGGGACGAAAATCTGCATGTGCTTTGAAGTTAAGGTCCCACACGGGGCATGTGTCCTCATTTTGGACTGCAGGCTTTCATGAAAGCAATGGATATCTTGGCTGGTGATCATCGCCAGCGTTTTTTGGTTTCAGATCATTCAGTCTTGACGTGTATTATATAGATTCGAGTCCCCGTGAGCCTCGCTTTGTCCTCGTGCCATTACGTTTTGCGTCCGAGGCCTGGCCTCGGGCAGGCCTCGGTGAGCCTCGGAGCGCCTCGAATGCCAACAAACCTGCTTCATCATGGCCCCTAAAACAGGGCCGAAAAAAGTGCTCAAAACATGGCTGCGATAGAGGGACCTCGACAGTAGCAAGCGGCCTTGGGACGCACAAAGAGAAAAAGGTATGTGTTGACATTCATGTTCAAGCTGCTGGGTCGCAAATCTGCTTGCAAAACATTTGCGGGCAGCAACGAAATTCTCCGATGGCTGACCCCATTTTTGGGTCCAAATATGGACCCCAAAATGGGGTCCAGAATTGGATCACATTTTCATGCCTTCTTTTAGGTCTTTGCTTGGGCCCCGTTTTGGGGTCCAGATTTGGACCCAAAAGTGGGGCCAGCCATCGGAAAATATTGCTGCTGCCCGCAGATGTTTTGCAAGCAGATTTGCGACGCACTAGCATGAGCGTAAGTGTTAACGCATGCTTTTTCTCTCTGTGCGTCCCAATTTGTTTCTTGTACAGTCGAGGTCCCTTTATGGCCGCCATGTTTCTACTAGTTTTTTGGCTCCTGTTTTCGGGGCCATGATGAAGCAGGCTTGTCGCCAAACACTAAAGTCTTTGGCTGCTGAATGTCTTGTTGGCGTTCGTTTGGGGCTGCTGAATTTCTTGACTCCTGTCTGCGTGGACTGATTGTTTTGGTTGCTTGCATTTGGTGCAGGTGGCTGTTTGTTTTGGACTGATGTCGTTGACACACTTCCTGGATCTGGGTTGGTGGGTTGGTGCCTAGAAAGTGTATTTTTTGTTTATACGAACACAGCTACAATTTTTATCCC
Source organism: Cladocopium goreaui (assembly GCA_947184155.2). Taxonomy (NCBI): domain Eukaryota; class Dinophyceae; order Suessiales; family Symbiodiniaceae; genus Cladocopium; species Cladocopium goreaui. The sequence continues at coordinate 170,561 of CAMXCT020002057.1, forward strand.
GCACCCACTGTCAATTTGGGAATAGACCGAGACGGGACAGCGAAAAGCCAAGACGGTCAACAAAAAGGAACATTGGTTCATGTAAAGCGTAAAGTTGCAACGGCCCTTTCAATGAAGGTGAAACCTGTTTAAAAATATAGACATTCATGTGCATTTGCTCCAATTTCAGCCGTCGAGGCTTGCCTCGAAAATTCTCCCTCATCCTTACATTTTTTGTTTTGTTGCACTTTCTATAGCCTCGAGGCTGCCTCGAAGCCTGCTTTGAAGCCTGCCGCCAGGCTCATCCTGAAAGATTGTTTGTTTTGCTCCAAGTTCGCATGGTCGAGAACCGGAGTTGCAACAGAGGATGCAAATGCCTTTTTCCCGTCTTGCAGAAAGCGCGCTGTTTTGCGCTAACTTTGCTGTCGCCCCTGCGGGTTTGATTTGCCTGGCATGTGCAATACTTCTGGCAGTCACGGTGTGAAAACTGACAGCGTTTAGTGCAGATTTTGGTGGCAGGTGCGGTATTTACGGCGTGTGTGACACTGAACCTACAGAGGGTGAGCGTTTAGTACGACAGTTGTGGCACTACACGCCTTTTACCGTGGAAAAAACCAGCAAAACAGGTCCAGCGTGTAGCGTGTAGTGGCTCTTTTTTCTAAACTATATTGATCTTTAAAAAATAATTACAACTGAACGGCAGGAAACGGCGAAAATGTGTCTCCGGCCACAGCGCGGAGCGTTTAGTGGGGTACTACACGCCCAAACGGTCGCATCTAAAAATCGCTGTTTTACCACAGTGCGAAGCGTTTAGTGCCGATTTTGCTGGCAGGCGCAGTATTTGCGCTCTGCGTCGCGCCAAAATCACAGAGGGTGAGCGTGTAGTGCGGCCAGTTGTGGCACTACACGGCAGGTTTCTGTGCACAAACCTTGGCAGGCGCAGTATTTCAAAAGGAAACATTGCCACCCCACAGCTTAAACCCTGCCGTGGCTGAAGCTGTGAGGTGGCCACGTTTGTTTGTCAAATACTTGCCACGGGCTAAGCTATGAGGTGGCCATGTTTGCTTGTCAAAAACTGCCCCTGCCAGGGTTTTTACGCTGTGTAGTGGCCATGTTAGCTTCTGAATTACTGCGCCTGCCAGCGTTTAAGCTGTCCAGGTTAAGCTGTGAGGTGGCCATGTTTGTTTGTCAAGTACCGCAGTTGTCAGGGTTTAAGTTGTGAGGTGGCCATGTTTGTTTGCAATATTTGCCACAGGTTGAGATGTGGTTGTTTACTTCTGAAATGCTGCGCTTGCCACGGGTTTAAGCTGTGATGTGGCCATGTTTGCTTCTGAAATATTGTGCCTGCGACGGGGTTGTTAGCTGCCAAAGTACTGCGCCTGCCACGGGCTTAAGCTTTTGAAATATTGGGCCTGCCACTTTAAGAGATCTGTTGAATACGCCCCGCTCCCCAGCGGCAATGCTGCGTCAGTGTGAGATGGACTGAAGCTGTCATATGCTTCTTTACAGCGTTCCACAGCAGCATTGCCGCCGGGGGTGTGGGGGTTCTGCGCTGCCCGCGCAAAAACTATCGGGAGAAAAAATGCAGGATCACATGGAGGTGAGGCCATGGCGGCCACGTGGTATGTTTTTTTTCGCAAGAGAGACGGAACATATCGAGGGACGAAAATCTGCATGTGCTTTGAAGTTAAGGTCCCACACGGGGCATGTGTCCTCATTTTGGACTGCAGGCTTTCATGAAAGCAATGGATATCTTGGCTGGTGACTGGTGATCATCGCCAGCGTTTTTTGGTTTCAGATCATTCAGTCTTGACGTGTTTTATATAGATTCGAGTCCCCGTGAGCCTCGCTTTGTCCTCGTGCCATTACGTTTTGCGTCCGAGGCCTGGTCTCGGGCAGGCCTCGGTGAGCCTCGGAGCGCCTCGAATGCCAACAAACCTGCTTCATCATGGCCCCTAAAACAGGGCCGAAAAAAGCGTTCAAAACATGGCTGCGATAGAGGGACCTCGACAGTAGCAAGCGGCCTTGGGACGCACAAAGAGAAAAAGGTATGTGTTGAGATTCATGTTCAAGCTGCTGGGTCGCAAATCTGCTTGCAAATCATTTGCGGGCAGCAACGAAATTCTCCGATGGCTGACCCCATTTTTGGGTCCAAATATGGACCCCAAAATGGGGTCCAGAATTGGATCACATTTTCATTCCTTCTTTTAGGTCTTTGCTTGGGCCCCGTTTTGGGGTCCAGATTTGGACCCAAAAGTGGGGCCAGCCATCGGAAAATTTTGCTGCTGACCGCAGATGTTTTGCAAGCAGATTTGCGACGCACTAGCATGAGCGTAAGCGTTAACGCATGCTTTTTCTCTCTGTGCGTCCCAATTTGTTTCTTGTACAGTTGAGGTCCCTTTATGGCCGCCATGTTTCTACTAGTTTTTTGGATCCTGTTTTCGGGGCCATGATGAAGCAGGCTTGTCGCCAAACACTAAAGTCTTTGGCTGCTGAATGTCTTGTTGGCGTTCGTTTGGGGCCGCTGAATTTCTTGACTCCTGTCTGCGTGTGATTGTTTTGGTTGCTTGCATTTGGTGCAGGTGGCTGTTTGTTTTGGACTGATGTCGTTGACACACTTCCTGGATCTGGGTTGGTGGGTTGGTGCCTAGAAAGTGTATTTTTTGTTTATACGAACACAGCTACAATTTTTATCCCGCACCCACTGTCAATTTGGGAATAGACCGAGACGGGACAGCGAAAAGCCAAGACGGTCAACAAAAAGGAACATTGGTTCATGTAAAGCGTAAAGTTGCAACGGCCCTTTCAATGAAGGTGAAACCTGTTTAAAAATATAGACATTCATGTGCATTTGCTCCAATTTCAGCCGTCGAGGCTTGCCTCGAAAATTCTCCCTCATCCTTACATTTTTTGTTTTGTTGCACTTTCTATAGCCTCGAGGCTGCCTCGAAGCCTGCTTTGAAGCTTGCCGCCAGGCTCATCCTGAAAGATTGTTTGTTTTGCTCCAAGTTCGCATGGTCGAGAACCGGAGTTGCAAGAGAGGATGCAAATGCCTTTTTCCCGTCTTGCAGAAAGCGCGCTGTTTTGCGCTAACTTTGCTGTCGCCCCTGCGGGTTTGATTTGCCTGGCATGTGCAATACTTCTGGCAGTCACGGTGTGAAAACTGACAGCGTTTAGTGCAGATTTTGGTGGCAAGTGCGGTATTTACGGCGTGTGTGACACTGAACCTACAGAGGGTGAGCGTTTAGTACGACAGTTGTGGCACTACACGCCTTTTACCGTGGAAAAAACCAGCAAAACAGGTCCAGCGTGTAGCGTGTAGTGGCTCTTTTTTCTAAACTACATTGATCTTTAAAAAACTAATTACAACCGAACGGCAGGAAACGGCGAAAATGTGTCTCCGGCCACAGCGCGGAGCGTTTAGTGGGGGTACTACACGCCCAAACGGTCGCATCTAAAAATCGCTGTTTTACCACAGTGCGAAGCGTTTAGTGCCGATTTTGCTGGCAGGCGCAGTATTTGCGCTCTGCGTCGCGCCAAAATCACAGAGGGTGAGCGTGTAGTGCCGCCAGTTGTGGCACCACACGGCAGGTTTCTGTGCACAAACCTTGGCAGGCGCAGTATTTCAAAAGGAAAAATGGCCACCCCACAGCTTAAACTCTGCCGCGGCTGAAGCTGTGAGGTGGCCACGTTTGTTTGTCAAATACTTGCCACGGGCTAAGCTGTGAGGTGGCCATGTTTGCTTGTCAAAAACTGCCCCTGCCAGGGTTTACGCTGTGTAGTGGCCATGTTAGCTTCTGAATTACTGCGCCTGCCAGCGTTTAAGCTGTCCAGGTTAAGCTGTGAGGTGGCCATGTTTGTTTGTCAAGTACCGCAGTTGTCAGGGTTTAAGTTGTGAGGTGGCCATGTTTGTTTGCAATATTTGCCACAGGTTGAGATGTGTGGTTGTTTACTTCTGAAATGCTGCGCTTGCCAAGGGTTTAAGCTGTGATGTGGCCATGTTTGCTTCTGAAATATTGTGCCTGCGACGGGTTGTTAGCTGCCAAAGTACTGCGCCTGCCACGGGCTTAAGCTTTTGAAATATTGGGCCTGCCGCTTTAAGAGATCTGTTGAATACGCCCCGCTCCCCAGCGGCAATGCTGCGTCAGTGTGAGATGGACTGAAGCTGTCATATGCTTCTTTACAGCGTTCCACAGCAGCATTGCCGCCGGGGGTGTGGGGGTTCTGCGCTGCCCGCGCAAAAACTATCGGGAAAAAAAATGCAGGATCACATGGAGGTGAGGCCATGGCGGCCACATGGTATGTTCTTTATTTCGCAAGAGAGACGGAACATATCGAGGGACGAAAATCTGCATGTGCTTTGAAGTTAAGGTCCCACACGGGGCATGTGTCCTCATTTTGGACTGCAGGCTTTCATGAAAGCAATGGATATCTTGGCTGGTGACTGGTGATCATCGCCAGCGTTTTTTGGTTTCAGATCATTCAGTCTTGACGTGTTTTATATAGATTCGAGTCCCCGTGAGCCTCGCTTTGTCCTCGTGCCATTACGTTTTGCGTCCGAGGCCTGGTCTCGGGCAGGCCTCGGTGAGCCTCGGAGCGCCTCGAATGCCAACAAACCTGCTTCATCATGGCCCCTAAAACAGGGCTGAAAAAAGTGCTCAAAACATGGCTGCGATAGAGGGACCTCGACAGTAGCAAGCGGCCTTGGGACGCACAACGAGAAAAAGGTATGTGTTGACATTCATGTTCAAGCTGCTGGGTCGCAAATCTGCTTGCAAAACATTTGCGGGCAGCAACGAAATTCTCCGATGGCTGACCCCATTTTTGGGTCCAAATATGGACCCCAAAATGGGGTCCAGAATTGGATCACATTTTCATGCCTTCTTTTTGGTCTTTGCTTGGGCCCCGTTTTGGGGTCCAGATTTGGACCCAAAAGTGGGGCCAGCCATCGGAAAATATTGCTGCTGCCCGCAGATGTTTTGCAAGCAGATTTGCGACGCACTAGCATGAGCGTAAGTGTTAACGCATGCTTTTTCTCTCTGTGCGTCCCAATTTGTTTCTTGTACAGTAGCTGCCGAGGCAAAATCCAAGGAGGAATTTGACGTTGTAATGGGCACCTTAGACGTGCGCGATGCCTTCTTGCAGGTGGAACAGGACGATCCTGTCCTGGTGTATCTCCAAGGTGAACCATGTATCATCAAGCGCAACTTGCCCGGACAACGCCTTGGAGCAAAACAATGGTTTTTGTGCTTGAAAGCTTTTTTCACAGAGCAGCTTGGATTCACCTTTTGCCAAGAGCAGCCTTGCCTGGCTCAAACACCTCAGGCCACCATCATGATCCACGTTGACGGCATCCTGTTTGTTGGCTTGAAATCGTTTTGGAATGATGTGTTTTTGAAGAAAATGAAAGAACGATTCACAGTCAGTCATCATGGGCTGAAAGGTGTTGGTAGCAGCATGGCCTTCTTGCGCAGAAAAATTCCCTGAGGTGGAGAATGGTTTGATTTTGGCTCCAGGGACAACTGTCGTGAAAGTTGTTGGTGCGTTTGAATCTGCGATTGGTCAGGCCAGGCCTCAGAAGTTACCAAATGATTCAAGTTTGCAACTGCCAGACCACTCACAGAAACTTTCAGCAAAGGATGCAGGTGCCTACAGGTCGATAGTTGGCTTGTGCTTGTACATTGGCCGGGAAAGGCCAGATCTCATGTACACGATCAAGGAGTTAGCATCATGCATGAGCTCACCAACTTTGACTTCACTTGCACGCTTGCGTAAGATGATTGGTTACATGAAGGCAGTTGGATGTAGGATTGCATTTACAGCATCCACAACCTGGTCAGGGAAAACTGAACGCAGGAGGAGTTTGCCAATGGGTGTTAGAAAGTTACTCTGATGCCGACTAGAGTTCAAACAAAGCAACAAGGCGATCTACCTCATGTGGGGTTCACTACATCAATTGTTGTTTCAGAGTCGCCCTCATGGCTCAGTTGGTATGGCGTCACTCTTGTGTCGCTGACAGACTGCTGGTGGTGGATCGAATCCCCACTGGTCCGTGAGTAAGACTCAAGTTGTCCGGACCGTGCCTCAGAGCTGAAACGGCCGTCGACTCAAAAAAAAACACAAGATGGAAGCCACGAACCCGAATGAATTCACGTTCTTGGGCTACGAGTCCAAACCTCTGCAATAGGAAAACGAAACTTTGTTTGCATGCATCGTGCGGTTCACAAAGAGACAACTAACCAGCACAACAACATCACCACCAGCACAACGAAATCACAGCCAGCACAACAATATCACCAGCGCAATGAAATCGCAGCAAAATCACCAACACAACAGCATCACCAGCACAGCAACATCACCAGCACAACGAGATCACCACCACCTGCCACACTCCACACTTTACCCACTGCACACTCCACACTCTACACTTTACACTCCACACTCCGCACACTACACTTTACACTCCACACTCCACACTCTACACTTTACACTCTACACTTTACACTCTACACTTAACTTGACACTCTACACTTCACACTCGACACTTTCCGCTCTGCAATCCACACTCTACACTTTATACTCCAGGCTCCACACTTTACACTTTACACTCCTCACTCCACGCTCTACGCTCTACACTCCACACTCCACCACACTCAACACTCTACACCCACCACACTCCTCACTCCACACTCCACACTTTACATTCCACACGCCACACTTTACACTCCACACTCGCCGCTTTCCACTCCACACTCCACACTCTACAGTTTACACTCCACACTTTACACTTTACACTCCTCACTCCACACTCAACACTTTACACTCCACACTCCTCACTCCTCACTCCACACACTACACTCCACACTCCACACTCCATACGCCACACTCCACCACATTCTACACTCTACACACACCACACTCCTCACTCCATACTCCACACTTTACACTCCACACGCCACACTTTACACTCCACACTCCACACTTTACACTCCAGACTCCACACTTTGCACTCCACAATCTACACTACACTGAACACTCCACACTCCACACTCTACACTTTACACTCTTACTTTTTACAATCTACACTACACACTCCACACTCTACACGCTCTACACTCCCCACTCCACACTATACAAAGCACTTCCCAGTACTACTTTGTACTACAAAGCTTGCACAAAGCACTTCCCAGTACTACTTTGTACTACAAAGCTTGCAACAACTACTTCCCAGTACTACTGTGTACTACAAAGCTTGCAACAACTACTTCCCAGTACTACTTTGCACTACAAAGCTTGCACAAAGCACTTCCCAGTACTACTTTGTACTGCAAAGCTTGCACAAAGCCGTTCCCAGTACTACTGTGTACTACAAAGCTCGCACAAACTACTTCCCAGTACCACTTTGTACTACAAAGCTTGCACAAAGTCGTTCCCAGTACTACTGTGTACTACAAAGCTTGCACAAAGCACTTCCCAGTACTACTTTGTACTACAAGGCTTGCAAAGTCGTTCCCAGTACTACTGTGTACTACAAAGCTTGCAACAACTACTTCCCAGTACTACTGTGTACTACAAAGCTTGCAACAACTACTTCCCAGTACTACTTTGCACTACAAAGCTTGCACAAAGCACTTCCCAGTACCACTTTGTACTGCAAAGCTTGCACAAAGTCGTTCCCAGTACTACTGTGTACTACAAAGCTTGCACAAAGCACTTCCCAGTACTACTGTGTACTACAAAGCTTGCACAAAGCACTTCCCAGTACTACTGTGTACTACAAGGCTCGCACAAACTACTTCCCAGTACTACTGTGTACTACAAAGCTCGCACAAACTACTTCCCAGTACTACTGTGTACTACAAAACTTGCACAAAGCACTTCCCAGTACTAAGGTTGTAGTACTTACTGTGGCTACATCAAGCTCGCCACAAAACACGTTCCAGTTACTTACTAAATGTGTTACTACCAAAGCTCGCACAAAACTACTTCCCAGTACTTACTGTGTACTACAAAGCTCGCCCATACAAAATACGTTCCCAGTACTACTGTGTACTGCAAATGCACAAACACGTTCCAGTACTACTGTGTACTACAAAGCTTGCACAAACTACTTCCCAGTACTACTGTGTACTACAAAGCTCGCACAAACACGTTCCCAGTACTACTGTGTACTACAAAGCTTGCACAAAGCACTTCCCAGTACTACTTTGCACTACAAAGCTTGCACAAAGCACCTCCCAGTACTACTGTGTACTACAAAGCTCGCACAAACACGTTCCCAGTACTACTGTGTACTACACATCTTGCACAAACACGTTCCAGTACTACTGTGTACTACAAAGCTTGCAACAACTACTTCCCAGTACTACTTTGCATTACAAAGCTTGCACAAACACTTCCCAGTACTACTTTGCACCACAAAGCTTGTACAAAGTCCTTCCCAGTACTACTTTGTACAACAAAGCTTGCACAAAGCACTTCCCAGTACTACTGTGTACTACAAAGCTTGCACAAAGCACTTCCCAGTACTACTTTGTACTACAACGCTTGCACAAAGCACTTCCCAGTACTACTGTGTACTACACATCTTGCACAAATTACTTCCCAGTACCACTTTGTACTACAAAGCTTGCACGAAGCACTTCCCAGTACCACTTTGTACTACAAAGCTTGCACGAAACACTTCCCAGTACTACTTTGTACTACAAAGCTTGTACTACAAGCTCTGGTTTCACTTGTGATACCTCTTTATTGCGAAGCGTTCTTAGCGTAGAAGTACGCGCCTCCTCTTGTACCTTCCCCTCGCGACGCGCGCGTGTTTAGTCACGCTGCTTTTGGGTTCTCTGTGCTTGGGTTTGCTCACAATGGTGAGTGCACTCAACCCAAATGAAACTGTGCAAACAAGTTGTGACTGAAACCTCACTTCTTTGTGTAGAGGTGTAAGAGGTTGTTTTAAGGTATGTTCACAACTGTTTTACTTCAACACAGGTTTGGAGAAACAATTGTTTAAGTATCTCACGTCGGTAATGAATGTCACAATGGTGGCCATTTTGTTTTAAGGGTGGGTGGGTGGGACCGTCCTGCCCCACGCGCGATGGTTTGACGCCATGCCACCTCGGCAGCGCAGTGCTGGCCAGCGTGGCCACGTTGCTGCGCGACAGCACATTCTTCTTGGTGTTAAACCTCACACTTCACATCTGTTTTGGTGCTGCATTACAGTTTTGCCTGCATTTTTTTACAGGAGTTTTTGCCACATTCGTTTGGCTTCTGTGGAGTGCTTGATTGTTCGCATTCGTATCGTTTTTCAGTGGGGATTTTGGACGAATGGATTCAGACCGTATCAATGCCATTGCTTTTTCCATGGGTGTGAAAAGATCAAAGATTCTGTTGCCGTGGGAGCAGCCGCCCTTGAAGGATATCTTTGGCTACAGGTCGCCTTTGATTCCTCCTGCGCAGTGGGTGCCTGAAACTGGCATTGCGGTGGAGTCCAATGATGTTGACAAAATTGTCTCCAAGGGTCATTTGATGGGTAAAACTTCATGGACCACTAAGACAACGGTTATTCCTTGGCCTGTTTTTGAGGAAGCAAAGCTGTCGAAAGTGCTAGAGCTTTGGAGAGTGGTTATTTTGGACAGTTATCAACATACTGCACTGGGGCGTCAGATTCACGATCTCATGTCTGCTCAAGAGCCGAGTGAAGAGGCCCTGAAGGACGTGATTAAGGATGCGTTGTGTGGCAAGTCAATTTCCACTCTCAGATCCAGAGTTGCTTCCATAACAACATTTGGCCGTTGGAAGAAGTCAGTTTCTTTGCCAGAAGAAGTGTCAATTTTTCCCATCACAGAGACCATGGCTTACAGGTACATTTGTGAGCTTCGAAAAGAAGGTGCACCGAGGTCGAGGGCCACAAGGTTCTTGGAGTCAGTGGGTTTTTTGCAAGGGCATGCTTGGAGCAGAAGTGAGCGAAGTCCTGGCCTCAGCCCGAGTGAAGGGTGCTTGCATCAGCAGGCTGAACGACTTGGAGACCAGGAAGAAGGATCCTTTGACAGTGGATCAAGTCGCTTTTCTGGAGTTGCTGGCATCAACGAGACATGACCAAGTGGGCATTTTTGCTGGGTACATGTGCTTTTTGATTTTTGGACGTTTGCGTTGGTCAGATGGACAGTATTGCAAAGAAGAGCCATGGATTGATGAAGGGCATGAGTTTTCATACCTTGAAGCCAGGCTGTACCACCACAAGACGGCAGGGAGAGCTAAAGTGGGTAAGCGCCTTTTGCCTGTCGCCTGCCCTGTGCCTGGAGTGTGACGACATGACTGGGCAGTGAGCTGGCTGTGTCACCGTGAGCTGCATAGACTCTGTGCAGGAGTTGGCAAACCGACTATGCCCGCTCCTGTCAACGGAGGGGGGTGGTCATCGTTGCCGTTGAGTTCATCAGATGCTGCCATGTGGTTGAGGGAGGTGCTTAGCGGACAAGGGCTGCTGGAACAGTCGCAGTCCATTGGGACGCATTCAGCAAAGGCCACTGCACTGTCATGGATGTGCAAGGCTCATGCCCCGGGAGATATCCAAAGGCTGGCTGGGTACCACGTTGAACCATCTTCGAAGAGTGCCTTGGAATACAGCAGAGACAGCAAAGCACCAGTGCTTCATTTCATGGAAGGGATGATTCTGGCAATTTTTTCTGAACTGTTTTTGCCGGACTCTACAAGAGCTGGACGCTGGGTTGGGTGCAGATCCCTGGAACAAGCTCTGGCCATCCTCTCAAGAAGGAAGGGCCAGACACCAGTGGGAGAAGAGTGGCAAACAGTCCAAATTTTTGGCAGTGAACAGCTGGATAATTTCGAAGGCTCTGGTGCAGAAGAAGACAATGCATCGGCGCCTGCACAGCGTCCAGTTGATTTGGAAGAGCAGTCAGATGGGTCAGAAGACAATGAAGGTGGCTTTGAGTTGCCATCGTCTGCATCAGAGGCACCAAGTGGGGACGACCAGGAGGAGGACGAACGTCAGTTGGAAGTTACTGGCAAGGCGGTTTCTGGCTTGGTGGCCAGTGCAGGGATGCAGAGGAACAAGGTCTTCAGACACAAAGTCAGCGGTATTTACCATTTGATGGCAGATGTGCAGACCGGCCCGGACGAGGACGGTGAGATGTCTAGCACTAAGTGTGGAAAGCTTATAAGTCAGAATTTTGATGAAGTAGATTCACATGAGTCTTTCCTGCCTACAAAGTGCAAGAAATGTTTCACGCAGTGACATGGGAGCTTTGTGAACCTGCCGCAAGCGTAGAGTGTCTGTGGCCCAGCTCATTTCAGTTTGTCACTTTGGATGTTCATGCATGCAATTTCCTTGAACTGATTTTCACTAGTGTCATGTGCGTTTTGTGCAGTCCTTGATGTTTGCATGATTGAACAGGGATGTGCGTCGTGGGGCCAAAGGGTTCCTTGGCCAAAGAGGCCAGCGAGGCTGGGCACCTAATCCAGTTACGGGCATGGCACTGAAAACTCAGTTCAAAAGAATTTTCATTTGTGCACATTGTCTCCTCAAGTCATGCAATTTTGAGTTGTTGTTTTGACGAGTGCCAGAGAGTCACTTGAATGCAGCGCGCGTTGAATTGGCATCGTCGAGCGCCTGGAGCCGAAACAGTTTGCTTCCTCCATCGGCAACTCTCAGTCTCAGAAATAGAAAATTTCCATGCACAAACACGTTTTGAATTGGAACTCAGGGCTCATCTGTTTTCCTTGTTGAGTCGGCTCAAAGGCAGCAGATTAAGGAACCCTGGTGCCAGTAATCAGGTTCAGTTGAGTTCAGAGATTTGCCATGAAATTGTTGACAACATTTTTAAGACCTTTCAGTGCGTGTTGCCAGGTTTTACGTTTGGACAGTGAAACATTCCCTTTTGCATGTTGTCAGAACTTTGCTTTGCTTGTCTGTAGTCAACGGGCTACCATGGTGGACAGCACAGCTCTTTTCAGATCGCGATGTCATGCCACGGGGTTGACAGAAGCGGCGATCACTGCGCTTACTGACAAAGGTTGGGGCACTTTGGGAAACGTTTGCTTTTTGTGCTTCAAACTCCCCTGCAACTGTGACAGATACGATCTTTGCTGAAAAGGTAGTTCAACCAATCTGGGAGACAGGGACCATGTCGATGCTCCGAAGTTGAGAAGGCTTCATTTTGAGGCATACACAACGGTGTCGGCAGAGCTCAAAAGGCGTGTGGAGTCTTCTGAGCAAGATGCACCGCGCAAGCTGCCTCCTCAGGAGATTTCAGAGAGACTTGAAGCGTTGCAAAAGAAAGTGGTTCCTCTCAAGTTGGAAAATGCCTTGGAACCCTCGCACTCCCTCATCAATCATGTTGCGCAGTTTGTGGAGGAAGGTCGTTTGAAGTATTTGGAGTGGAGCAGGTGCACCACCCGCAACCAAGAGGTCAACAACTTGAAAGAGGACCAGTTCCTTAAGTTGACAAGAGCTCAGATGTACGGGCCGCCATTTCGACTGACTTGGAAGTACATAATGCGCTCAGGCGCAGGGGCGTGGCATATGATGTGGCCCGAGCCATGTCTTTTGAAAAGCATGAGGAGTTGATCAACTTGTTTTTCAACGAGATGCAAAGAGAGCCTCTTGAGGGCTTCCAACGTGTGACTTTGGAACAGGTTGCGGCTGCAGACCGCGAAGTGCATGTGTGGTTGGCTGAGAAGACTAGGTCAGGGTTGGTCAGAGATGCAGCAGGTAACCTGCCGCTGGACAGGCCATTGGATGAGGTGTTGCAATCATCTGAAGTGCGCTGGTTGTTGATGCCCATGCCGAAAAGAACCCCGGCAAGAGTTGCTGAGCCGCCCAGGAAACCAATGGATGCTGATACAAAGCCAGCTCCAAAAGGACAGCCGAAGAAGAACCCCCATGGCAAGAATGGCAACAACCAGGGTCCCAGAAAGCTGAGGAAAGGCCCAATGCCTGCTGCTTTGCGTGGTGGAGTACCCGCCAACAGTGACGGGAAACCAATTTGCTTTGGTTACAACCCTGGTACATGCAAAAGTGATGGCGACTGCTCAAAGGGGCTTCATATCTGCTGTCATCCAAAGTGCTTCCAGAAGCACCCTTTTGTCAATAAGCATACAGCTGCTTGACTAGATGCCGAAGAGGATGGAACTTCGGTGAAAATGCAATCATCGGCAGATTCTTTGTCAGCGATGGGCGAAGGTTCGTTGCTGGACTTTGCAAATGCCAAGGATATGCCACAGGGCGTATCTAAGTTTTCTGGTGCGCCAATGGGCGTTGAAGGTTTGCCTTCCCTGCAAGAGTTGCCACAGGTTGCAACGTTGCAGGAACCATCGGGCACAGGCCCAAACAGTACACCATTGTCTTCGCAGGCACAGGCATCTGCGGGGGACGGCGGTCAACCATATTTTCTTGACATTTTTTTGTGGGACAGCAGGTGTTACAGCAGCCTTGAAGAGATATGGCGCTGAAGCCATTGGCATCGATCACGTTATTGACAAGCGTCGGATGAAAGGACCGGCAGTTAAGATGGACCTTACAAAGCCATCTGCACAGAAAATGATTCTGGATGAGCTCAAAAGCGGTAGAGTAGTGGAGTCTTGCTAGCTCCTCCTTGCGGTACGTCTTCAAGGGCCAGAAACATACCCTTGCGTACGGCTAGCGGCAAGCACAAAAGAGGACCTCAGCCTCTTCGATCAATGGAGTATCCAGAAGGGTGACCAGGGTTACAAGGGTTAAACAGAACCCGTGTGAGGCAAGCAAACAAACTTTATGCTTTTTGCCGGAAAGTTATGGATCTGTGTTTGGAGAGAGACATCCTGTGCATTGTGGAAAATCCACAGTCCAGCCTGTTTTGGAGCACCAAGTGGATGAAAGATGTTTCTGACAAGTTTATTTGGCACGTTGTGCATGCTTGCATGTATGGTTCGAAGCGACTGAAGAAGACGGCCTTCCTAATAAACTTTTCTGCACAGAACCTGCACCAACTTTGTGATGGCAGCCACAAACACTTACCCTGGACGCACGAAGTGGTCTGCGACCCAGTTAGTAACAAGAAGGTCCAGGTCTTTGACACGGCTTCCGAGGCAGAGTACCCAAAACCATTGTGTGAAGCACTTGCCATTGCCTTCACCATGGAGCTGCAGGCACAAGGCGTTTCTTGGAGCTTAGAACCGTCACTGCAGGCACAAGCGGCTTACCTGGCTACGAGCAAACAGCATCGTGGTGCAAAGAGTCATGCGGTAATTTCTGAGTTCAAGCATACTATACAAGTGACGGTACCTGCAGATACTGTTTTGCCTGAAATTGTGGGTGAGAACGTGGGTCAGCCTCTCGAAGGCCTTCCAATAGGTCAAAACTGGTGCGTTTTCAGCATATACAGCAAAAGGGGTGTCCGGATGCCATGAAAACTGCAGTCTATGGGGTGTTCAGGACACCGCAGGAATTTTTGAGTGAAGCAACAGGCCTGAGACATCCTTTCAATTTGCCAGTGTCTGATGATACAGACAACATAGAGACGATTGCAAAAGTTCTGCAACTGGGGAAACTTGGCACAATGAAGTTTAGACTCCAACAAGTGCAGAAGTATAGGACCCTGGCGTCTGAGTTGGAGTCCCAAGAGAAGCTTCTCCATGAAAGCATGCACCCTGACCTACAGACAGTTATGAGGCCCAAGCGCATTTTACTTTTTCAGAGGATGATGGAAGATGCTGGCATAGCTGACAGCAATCTCTGCGGTGAACTCAGGTGTGGTTTTCGTTTGACTGGACAGCTGGAGCCGTCTGGTCAGTTTAAGCCTCGTTTTAAACCAGCAGAGTTGTCAGTTGAGGAGTTGAAACGCTCTTCGAAGTGGGCGAGGCATGCTGTTGCTGGATCTTGCAAACGCGTTGGTGAAGATAAAGACGTAGCTGCTGCAGTTTGGGAGGAAACAATTGCTCAAAGAGATGCTGGTTGGATCAAGGGCCCTTTCTTGGCTGCTGAACTTGATGAGAAGTTTCCAGGAGGTTGGGTGCCGTCAAAAAGATTTGGAGTAGTTCAAGGTGCCAAAGTGCGTGCTGTAGACGACTTCAGCGAGTTTCTGGTTAACGCTGCTTGTGGCACAGGTGAGCAGATTGTGTTGCAAGGTTTGGACGATGTGGCTTCAGCGGCCAAATACATGTTGAGTGCGCCGGGCGAAGATGGTAACATTTGGGTGCCCTCTGTAGAGGGTTGTCATGTTTGCAGAGGTCAAATTGACGCTGGCTGGCAAAGAAGTGAGTTAGGTGACTTGCAAGGCCGTGCACTTGACTTGAAAAGTGCGTACAAGCAACTTGCAAGGAGCCCTGAGGACGATTGGTGTTCCATTTTAGCAGTTTGGTCCCCGGAAAAAAGGGGAGACGCTCTTCTTTGAGTCGGTGGCGTTGCCATTTGGCGCTGTCAGCGCGGTGAACGCTTTCAACCGCGTGGCAAGATGCCTCAGGCTCATCCTTTGCCGCTTGTTCCTGCTCACCAACACTTCATTTTTTGATGACTACTGCCAGCTGGAGTTTCAGCCCCTATGTACGTCGGCCTGGAAAACTGCAGAAACTGTGCTTGCTCTTTTGGGTGGAAGGTAGCCATGAGTGAGAACAAACGGCTGCCTCTTGGAAAGACCTTCAATATGCTTGGCGCTGTGATCGACCTGAGCAGGTCTATGGAAGGAGTGGTGCAGATTTCAAACAAGCCCTCGAGGATAAAAGAGCTCCTTGCGTCGGTTAAGGAGTTGGCGCTAGGTGATGATTTCTCAGAGTCGATGCTGCAATCCTTGAGGGGCCGGTTGTTGTATGCAGCTGGAAATACTTTTGGCAGGTGCACACAGGTCGCTGTGCAGGCTCTTGGAAGAGTGGCAAGGCGTGGCACCAGCATTGCCTTGGACGAAGAAATGATTACTTGCATTGAGTTTGCGGTGCGCACTTTGGCTGAGTCCTTGCCTCGCACTATACATGCTTGGAGAGACGAATGGCCGGTGTTGATCTTCACTGATGGAGCCTGCGAGAACGAGGGTGCGACCGTGACCTTTGGAGCTGTCATTTGTGATTCTTTAACCAATTCCTACTTCTTTTTTGGGGATCATGTTCCTCAAAGCTTTGTGAAGGCATGGATGGAAGGTGGAAAGAAACAAGTTATTTTCCAAGCTGAACTCTTTCCGATATGGATTGCAAAGGTGACATGGAGAAACTTGCTACAAAGGAGGCAAGTGCTTTGGTTTTGTGACAACGAAGCAGCAAGATCTGCGATGATTCGTTCTTATTCACCTTTGCTGGATAGCATGCAGCTCATCAGACTTTGTGCCGCTGAAGATGTGGATGCCCAATCCACTAACTGGTATGCGCGAGTTCCAGCCAAATCAAATTTGTCAGATGCTGCTTCACGTTTGGATTTCAGCTGCTATGCACTCCTGGGATTCACAAAGGTGATGCCCAGTTATGCCCACGATCTTGGCTAAGTGGGGTGGTTGGCGTGGAACAGACTATGCCATATCGAAAGCGATAACAATCCCCGCTTGGAAAAAGAAAGATCACGTTTGTGCGAGTGACAGCAGTTGTTTTCAGATTTCGTTTGCATTTCGTGAAGCCTCGTTTATGTTTAAGTTTTGGTGCTTTGACCGTTTTTTTGTATAAATATATTTATATATTGGCCTTTGGGTTCGATATATAATATATTTATGTTTGTGTTGTCGTGCGTAGGGTAGGTAGGAGGAGTTAACGCGTTGCAATAAGTCTGGTTTCACTTGTGATACCTCTTTATTGCGAAGCGTTCTTAGCGTAGAAGTACGCGCCTCCTCTTGTACCTTCCCCTCGCGACGCGCGCGTGTTTAGTCACGCTGCTTTTGGGTTCTCTGTGCTTGGGTTTGCTCACAATGGTGAGTGCACTCAACCCAAATGAAACTGTGCAAACAAGTTGTGACTGAAACCTCACTTCTTTGTGTAGAGGTGTAAGAGGTTGTTTTAAGGTATGTTCACAACTGTTTTACTTCAACACAGGTTTGGAGAAACAATTGTTTAAGTATCTCACGTCGGTAATGAATGTCACAATGGTGGCCATTTTGTTTTAAGGGTGGGTGGGTGGGACCGTCCTGCCCCACGCGCGATAGTTTGACCCCCCCTCCACACCCCCACCGGCGTGGAACAGACTATGCCATATCGAAAGCGATAACAATCCCCGCTTGGAAAAAGAAAGATCACGTTTGTGCGAGTGACAGCAGTTGTTTTCAGATTTCGTTTGCATTTCGTGAAGCCTCGTTTATGTTTAAGTTTTGGTGCTTTGACCGTTTTTTTTGTATAAATATATTTATATATTGGCCTTTGGGTTCGATATATAATATATTTATGTTTGTGTTGTCGTGCGTAGGGTAGGTAGGAGGAGTTAACGCGTTGCAATAAAGCACTTCCCAGTGCTACTTTGTACTACAAGGCTTGCAAAGTCGTTCCCAGTACTACTGTGTACTACAAAGCTTGCAACAACTACTTCCCAGTACTACTGTGTACTACAAAGCTTGCAACAACTACTTCCCACTACTACTTTGCACTACAAAGCTTGCACAAAGCAGTTCCCAGTACTACTTTGTACTACAAAGCTTGCACAAAGTCGTTCCCAGTACTACTGTGTACTACAAAGCTTGCACAAAGCACTTCCCAGTACTACTGTGTACTACAAAGCTTGCACAAAGCACTTCCCAGTACTACTGTGTACTACGAAGCTCGCACAAACTACTTCCCAGCACTACTGTGTACTACAAAGCTCGCACAAACTACTTCCCAGTACTACTGTGTACTACAAAGCTTGCACAAAGCACTTCCCAGTACTACTGTGTACTACAAAGCTTGCACAAAGCACTTCCCAGTACTACTTTGTACTACGAAGCTTGCACAAAGTCGTTCCAGTACTACTGTGTACTACAAAGCTCGCACAAACTACTTCCCAGTACTACTGTGTACTACAAAGCTTGCAGAAACACGTTCCCAGTACTACTGTGTACTACAAATGCACAAACACGTTCCAGTACTACTGTGTACTACAAAGCTGCACAAACTACTTCCCAGTACTACTGTGTACTACAAAGCTTGCACAAACACGTTCCCAGTACTACTGTGTACTACAAAGCTCGCACAAAGCACTACTCCCAGTACTACTGTGTACTACAAAGCTTGCACAAAGCACTTCCCAGTACTACTGTGTACTACAAAGCTCGCACAAACACGTTCCCAGTACTACTGTGTACTACAAAGCTTGCACAAAGTACTTCCCAGTACTACTGTGTACTACAAAGCTTGCAACAACTACTTCCCAGGACTACTGTGTACTACACATCTTGCACAAACACGTTCCAGTACTACTGTGTACTACAAAGCTTGCAACAACTACTTCCCAGTACTACTTTTGCATTACAAAGCTTGCACAAAGCACTTCCCAGTACTACTTTGTACTACAAAGCTTGCACAAAGTCGTTCCCAGTACTACTGTGTACTACAAAGCTTGCACAAAGCACTTCCCAGTACTACTGTGTACTACAAAGCTTGCACAAAGCACTTCCCAGTACTACAAAGCTTGCACAAAGTCGTTCCCAGTACTACTGTGTACTACAAAGCTTGCAACAACTACTTCCCAGTACTACTGTGTACTACAAAGCTCGCACAAACTACTTCCCAGTACTACTGTGTGCTACAAAGCTCGCACAAAGCACTTCCCAGTACTACTGTGTACTACAAAGCTTGCAGAAACTACGTGAAGGCTCAGCCTGCTGATCCTGCTGTTTCTTAATACTCGGCTTAGAGTTTTAACTGGGTGCGTACACACTGGTGGTTATTATGCGCTCTCTCTTGATTCTCTTGCGACACGCTTCCTCGCGATTCCTGCGTGGTTCGCGCTGCGTACTTGTTGTGCGTGTGTCGCTTTAATCTAGAGACTTCTATTGACATGTTCTGACAAGGTTCTTTATGTTTGGTTTGTTGAGGCTGACTATTGCTTCGACTGATTTTGTTTGAACATGAACCATGTCGAACGCTTGTTAAAACTGAAGTTTATTTTCTGATGTTTTCTTTTTGGATTGTCTGCATGTCGATGTTATCGTGTACAGAAACAATTTTGAAGAATCCTGTCAATCCAAAAACATTGAACTGTTTAACCATCTCCTAACAGTACAGACAAGAATAAATGTTTGATTGGCCATTTCCTCTGCAAGAAGGGTAGGGTAGGGAGGGAGCTCTTCGAATTTGAAGAGCTATGATTTTCTTTTAGCAGAAGCCATTTCGTTCTCTGTGCATGGATCCCCTGGACTTGAATCCTTTGACGGTGACACAGTTGATTCGCTTACTGCTGAACATTTTGTATGAACTGGCTAGACGATTTAGGATCCAAATTCCGACACCACCTTCAGAAGCATCTCCACATCCTCTTCATTGCAGTGAACCTTGCAAATTTTGCGATTGTACCTGTGCCAGGGCAGGCAAGCATCGCACCCATAGGTGCACGCTGCATTGGCGTTAACGTGATGGTGACAGTTCCTCTTGAGACGCGGGGGGGTGAGGCCAAAGAGGGTGAGGAGAATGATGCTTTGAGTGTAGCTGAAAATTTTGATTTTGAAGCATCACTACCTAGTGCACCGTATGCTCAAAGTGTAGCATCCAACGATGGCGCTGTTGGTAGATCGTTGGGTTTGCCAGAAGTGACAGAGCCTGGCACTAGCAGCATTCCAGTGCAGAGTGCGCTGCAGAGAAACTTGACTGGGAGCAATGACAGAATTTCACAACAAATTTTTGATGCTACGTTGATTTTGGCCAGAAATGGAAAACTGGCACCTCCTATTCAGTTGGGGCTGCCGAAGCTTGACTTGGTATCAGATTTGTTCCGACTGCCAGTGCTGGGACGTTTGTCACACATTGAAGATGCCATGCATGACACGACATTGAATATGAGGCCCACAGCTGAAGGAGTATACAACATGCCTTTTGCGAAGAGGCGACTGATGACATCCAAGCTGGCCAAGTCAGATGATGCATTGCTGACGTCAGCTCTGAAGAAGCTGCGGAACCTGGTGCTATTCGGGCCCGAGGACAGCCGCTTGGGGAGAACCTTGTTGAGCTCAGCAGGGGCAGTTGTAGGAGAGGATGTCTTACAACAAACTCTGCGGGACTGCTTTGCTGGTAAAGCGGTTGCAACGCTTGTCAAGAGAGCTTCTGACTTCACTAGGTTTGCAGAATTCCAAGTGACCTGCAACAATGGGAGGCCGCTGAACCGATCGGAGCATGACCTTTACGCCTACTTGTGCTACTTGCGTCAACAAGGAGCTGGAGCCACAGCAGGTGAATCTTTCATATCTGCTTGGAACTTCATGCAACACACTGTGGGAGCTGGTGCGAGTGGAACGCCAGACATCATCTCTGGAAGAGTCAGAGGTGCGTCCAGAGACTTGATGGCAAAGAAGCGCAAGCTCCAGCAAGCGCCGCCGTTGCCAGCAGAGGTTGTTTGGAAGTTGGAGGGCCTGATGACAGAACGGATCCAGCCCAAGATAAAGGCTATCCTGGGGTTAATGCTATTTTGTTTGTTTTCTTGCTCCTGGTTTGCCGACGCTGCTCGTGCCCGGAGGTCAGTTTGCTACCACTTGAGTCAGAGATGTTGGCACGATCGTGCTTTCCACCCATTGAGCTGGACCAGTGCTTGGTGCACAAGTTATCCGGGATAGTGCATGGAAAGGAGACGACAGATAGTCTCTTGTGTGGACGAGCTTTATCCACCAACACGCGCCCAGTGGATTTCCCTTGGAGTGAAAGAGAGGCTCATGAATTTTGTGAGCAATGCAATAGGGCACGGCACCGTGCCTGAGATTTGGCGGGGACAAAAAGTTTGGCCTGGTGATCATCAACTCTTTCTCTTCTGATGGGGAACGTGCAATTGTTCTATTTCCAACTTTATTCAGACTTTGTTGAAATCTCAACAAATCATTTGAAAGAAATCGATTGCTGGCAGCCGATTGTGTGCCGACTTTAGCACGTGAAGGCGTCAGGTGAGGTGTGGAATTGAGTTGAAAGGTTTGACATGATCATGCAGTGAAATTTCAATTTGATTTGTGGCACCCGTGCTCAGCAGCGGAATGTTGCGACTGAAGCAGATGGACGATGTGAATGTTTTGACAAACTTGAGTTTGCATGGTGTTTCAATCTCTTTTCCGCTTGACATTTGTTCCGTTGCAATGCATTTGACAGCGTCTATGCACTTAACCTTTGCAAGTTTGGGTTGCACAATTGATGTTTGTCCCAATACTTTCACGGACTAAGGCTTCAACCTCTGCTATCGGTGACAGGTTGGCAGAGCGTCTGAGCCCATGGCTTCTATGGAATCTGTGGCAAGCTTCAAAGCGCGTGCATCTGAAATAGGCATGGCAGATACCTTGGTGCAATGGTTGACAGATGCTGGAATTGATACATTTGGTAAACTGGCCTACATTTGCAGCGTGAGCCCAGCTTCTGGGGATGACAAACCTTTGAAGGACGCTTTGAAACAGTTGGTTGTTGATGGTAACCAATTGACACCTCAGGAGCTGATCCTTATTCGACGTCTCTGGTTTGAATCATACACCTTGACAGTGACAGAAATTCAGAATAAGATGCAGAAGAATCCTAACGACACACCCAAGACAATTCCCCTTGCAGAGAGACTGGTCAGGGTTGAAGCGCAGCGTGAGCGTCTGAAAGGTTTGATCTATGACCAGTTCTTGGAGCCAGCTCATGCACTGACAGACGAGGTACAAGCAATGCTGGAGGACGGTGTGGTCACCTACCTAGCTCCTGAGAAGTGCGTTTCAAGGCATGATGAGATTCAGTGTACAAAGAATGATCAACCGTTGAGTTTTGATGCTCAAGGCAATGTCAAAGTCACCAAGGCTGAGAACCAGTTGAATTGTGATGTGACAGGTGAGCTTAGGCTAAGACAATGTTTGACTCGAAAGGCTTTGGCATTTGATCAGATCAAGTTGTGCTCGTTTGATGTCATGGAAACTTGGAACAATGCAATGGTACAAGCTTTGATGAGGAAGCCCCCGGCGGGGCACAAGTATGTAACGATTCAACAAATCATGGCAGCTGACAGAGAGCTTTGGAGTTTGTTGTCGCAGAGCACACGCGGCAAATTGAAGGTGATGGTAGGGCAGCCTCCCCCGCTTGATGTTGAGTTGGAGACTTTGAGACAATCCCCACCGGTGCTGTGTTTTATGACGCCACTGCCAGGACAGACGCAAAAGGTGGAGACGCCCAAAACGCCGTTACAGGCGGCTTCAGCGCCGGGATTGCCTAAGACCCCGCAGCAGCCTTCAAAGACTCCGTCGGGCACCAAGAAAAAATTGAGGGAAGTGGCACAACAGTGAAAGAATTGTTGCAAAACTTGCCACCAAACTGCACTTCAAAGACGGAACAGAACAAGTTTATTTGCTTGCACTTCAACAATGGCACGTGTAAGCGACAGAAGGCGGCATCATGCAACATGGGCTCGCGTATCTGCTACTTCAAGGGCTGTGGCAAAAAGCGGCCGTACATCGAGTGTGGCCACTGACCTAGTGATGATTTGCAGGTGAGTGAACAACAGCATTCTTCAAGAGATGTGGCTGTTTTTGTGGAACTATGTGCGGGCAGCGCAGTCTTGTCTTCAAAGGCTTCCAAACGAGGTTTCCAGGCATTTGCAATCGATCATGAAATGAATCGGTTCTTGCCCAAATCAAAGGTTTTCTTGCTGGATCTACCGCACGAGACATCACAGCAACTTTTATCGGACATGTACAATCAGATGAGGCCTCAGTGGACTCATATGGGACTCCCTTGTGGCACAGCTTCTAGAGCTCGTGGAAAACCAGTTTCAGTGAGGGGGGGCCCCTCGGCCGCGGCCGTTGCGTGATCAAAACAACCTTTGGGGTTGGACTGCTTGACAGAATCCGAGAGGCACAGAGTTGACTGTGCAAACAAGGTCTACAGAACTGCTGAGCATGTGCTGTGAAAATTTTTTTCTTAGAGGCTCTGGGTATCACGGGAAAACTCGGAGCGTTCATGGCTATGGGCCATTTTGGCCATGTTGGTGAAGCAACGCAACAATACTGAATACACTGCGTGGTATTTTAATTTGGCCGATACCACTTTTGATGCATGTCAACACGGTAGCTTGTTTGCAAAAACAACCAGGCTGAAAGGCACTCCAGGCATTTTTGACCATTTGGCCGGTCGCCGCAGTGGAGATCATGAAAATGCAAAATGGCATGTTCAAAAGCTTAATTCTTCGTGGGTTTCCAACACTGCTGCAGAAGCTGAGCACCCCAAACTGTTGGCTCAGCGCAGGGTTGATGCGTTCGCAGTGCAATTACCATCTGGTCTATTGGACTTCACACGGCGACAATTTAGGCCGGATTTGTTGCAACAGGCTGACAAACAGCACTGCTTGGCACAACAACTGATACCGGAATATCGAGAGATTCTTTATGTTGATGCCCCCCCCCACGACGGGGGCATTCAAAATTTTGTGTGTGCCTTCAACTGCGGGGGACAACTACAAAGGCCCAACTGCGGAAACAAAGCACAAAATTGGGTTCTATTTTTCACCGGCAGAGCACTTGGACAGGGCCACTCAACTGAAACACCCTGCAATGGAGTTCAACGTGGTACCCGACGTGCTGAGGGTCAATTTCTTCAGGCTATGCACTTTGTGGCCTCATGCAATGGCTCAAATGAGAATCTCTGCGCTGAAGGATGTCATGAAGTTGAAGCTTGAAATGGCAGAGCAAGAGAAACGAATGAGAGAAGGCATGGAAAACCATGTGAGAGTTGTGACAGAGGGAAAGCCCTTGTTATTGTGGAGGAAGCTGCTGGAAGAGACAGCTTTCCCTGATATGAATGTTTGAAAATATGGAAGAGGGCGTGCATTTGACAGGTCCTGAAGACCCCTCTCCACTTTACATTACAAAGTACCCTCCGGCCACTCTGACGGTGGAACAGCTTGACCACCAGGCAATTTGGAAACGCAAGGCTTTGATGGGTAAGGCGATGACAGAGGAAGAGATTGAGCAGTCTGCTGATTTGAAGCGTGAGAGCATGGAGGAAGTTGCGGCGGGGTTCTTGGAGGGGCCTTCCACTGAGGCCCAACTAACCCAGCGTTTGGGTTCTGATCAATGGAGCCTGACAAAAAGGTTCTGTCTTTATCAAGGCGAGGAAAAGAAGATTAGAGTATTAGAGTTATTGACAATTACAGAGATTCTGGGATTAACTCTGCTTACGCCTCTTCTTCATACTTGTCGTTGCAGGACACAGACTTTATAGTAGGACTGCTGCGTTTTATGATGTTGGTATGTGCACGACGTGACAAGGTGGTGGTGCACTTGAGCTCAGGTGAGATCTTGGAGGGTGACTGGAATCATGCAATGCTGTCAAAACCTAACTGGCTGGGGAGATGCGCTGATCTTAGCAAGGCATACAAACAAGTGCCAATCTACAAAAATTCCCTGAAGCACGGGGTCCTGGGCTTTAACACGCCGTCTGAGGGCTGGCAGCTATTCACGACTAGCTCCCTCCCGTTTGGTGCTTCATCTGCAGTGTTCTCCTTTAACAAGATCGGTCGGAGTCTATGGCATGTGCTGGTGCATAAGTTTGGATTCATCATGAGCGTTTTCTATGATGATTTCCCAGTCTTTGAAGTTAAACCTCTTGCAGATTTATCGACAGATCGTAGATGCAGTCCTGAACTTTTTAGGATGGCGACATGCAATGCAAGGGAAGAAAGCGGTGGGTTTTTCAGCTGTACCTATTGCTCTAGGCGTTCTGTACCGCTTGCAAGAACTTTGGTCAGGGCAATTGACAGTGAGCAACAAGCCTGGGCAAGTGGAACGTATCCTGGACTTGACAAAGCAGCTGAAAAAGGAGGCGATCCACAAAGACTGCAGCATCCCTTGCAGGCGCAGCGGGTTTGCAATTACCTGGAAGGGATTGCCAAGTCGGTGACGCCTCGCGTGATTGGACTTCAAGATTCTGACACACCTATAATTATTTACAGTGATGGTGCGTTTGAAAGTGGGGCTGGAACATGGGGCGCGTTTGTTTACGACCCCCTGGACAACAAGCGATGGGGTTTTCCTGGGACGGTTCCTGAAGTGCTCCTACGATTTTGGAGCGAAACTGTTGGTGCGCAACTCATTTGTGAGATGGAACTTTTTGCCTACATTTGTATTCGCTGGCATCTCAGACATTTGCTGCATAGAAGATATGGTTTAATTTTCATTGACAACGAGTCCTCAAGGATGACAATGATAAAGCGTAGCTCTGTCTCCAACGCAATGTTCCTCTTGGTATCTATGATCAGCCTCCTCGATGCCATCCTCCCATTCAGTGCTTGGTGCGAAAGGGTGCCTTCGACATCCAACCCGGCTGACTTACCAAGTAGGAATGACTCTGAGACTTTGTGCCGAATGTTTAATGCAGTGAACCACGGCGACATACCGTTGCCTCCATACATGCTAGGTTTTCTCATGCGGAAGCAGTTTGATGTGGACCTAGCTGAACTAGTGAGATTCGAGGCAGTCAAGTGATCACGTGCGGCTGAGACTGAGGGGGAAGAGCAAGCCACTTTGGTCGAAATGTGACCTTTGAAACAAAAGATATGTCCACTCACTTGACTCTAAGTGTGGGACGTGAAAACCTGCGGTTGCAGAAACTTTCAACCGGACTTGACAATTTTTCCCCCGACAAGTCGCTGAAGAGAAAGGAAGGTGATTGCTGCACAATCAATCTTGTCGCATGTCCGAACTTTTTCACTGATGTTGCTGCATGATTTTATTTTCCGAAATTTTGGATTTGATTGGCGAGCGAAAACGATTTTAAGACGGAAAGTTTGGCGTGATCGATTCGGCAACGTGATTTGTGATTTTTGTCCGAGCTGCTTTATATAATACTGCCTATAACTTGTATATTTTGGATTTAAATAATCCTATATTTATAGAGTGCTTTACTACCAGTGTGAGAGTGTTAGAAACGTGAAGGCTCAGCCTGCTGATCCTGCTGTTTCTTAATACTCGGCTTAGAGTTTTAACTGGGTGCGTACACACTGGTGGTTATTATGCGCTCTCTCTTGATTCTCTTGCGACACGCTTCCTCGCGATTCCTGCGTGGTTCGCGCTGCGTACTTGTTGTGCGTGTGTCGCTTTAATCTAGAGACTTCTATTGACATGTTCTGACAAGGTTCTTTATGTTTGGTTTGTTGAGGCTGACTATTGCTTCGACTGATTTTGTTTGAACATGAACCATGTCGAACGCTTGTTAAAACTGAAGTTTATTTTCTGATGTTTTTCTTTTTGGATTGTCTGCATGTCGATGTTATCGTGTACAGAAACAATTTTGAAGAATCCTGTCAATCCAAAAACATTGAACTGTTTAACCATCTCCTAACAGTACAGACAAGAATAAATGTTTGATTGGCCATTTCCTCTGCAAGAAGGGTAGGGTAGGGAGGGAGCTCTTCGAATTTGAAGAGCTATGATTTTCTTTTAGCAGAAGCCATTTCGTTCTCTCCCACCCAAATTCTTTTATCCCACCCTGGGGGAAAGAGCAAGCCACTTTGGTCGAAATGTGACCTTTGAAACAAAAGATATGTCCACTCACTTGACTCTAAGTGTGGGACGTGAAAACCTGCGGTTGCAGAAACTTTCAACCGGACTTGACAATTTTTCCCCCGACAAGTCGCTGAAGAAAAAGGAAGGTGATTGCTGCACAATCAATCTTGTCGCATGTCCGAACTTTTTCACTGATGTTGCTGCATGATTTTATTTTCCGAAATTTTGGATTTGATTGGCGAGCGAAAACGATTTTAAGACGGAAAGTTTGGCGTGATTCGGCAACGTGATTTGTGATTTTTGTCCGAGCTGCTTTATATGATACTGACTATAACTTGTATATTTTGGATTTAAATAATCCTATATTTATAGAGTGCTTTACTACCAGTGTGAGAGTGTTAGAAACTTCCAAGTACTACTGTGTACTACAAAGCTCGCACAAACACGTTCCCAGTACTACTGTGTACTACAAAGCTTGCACGAAGCACTTCCCAGTACTACTGTGTACTACAAAGCTTGCACAAAGCACTTCCCAGTACTACTTTTTACTACAAAGCTTGCACAAAGTCGTTCCCACTACTACTGTGTACTACAAAGCTTGCAACAACTACTTCCCAGTACTACTGTGTACTACAAAGCTTGCAACAACTACTTCCCAGTACTACTTTGCACTACAAAGCTTGCACAAAGCGTTCCCAGTACTACTTATACTACAAAACTCGCACAAACACGTTCCCAGTACTACTTTGTACTACAAAGCTTGCACAAAGTCGTTCCCAGTACTACTGTGCACTACAAAGCTCGCACAAACACGTTCCCAGTACTACTGTGTACTACAAAGCTTGCACAAAGTACTTCCCAGTACTACTGTGTACTACAAAGCTCGCACAAACTACTTCCCAGTACTATTGTGTACTACAAAGCTTGCACAAAGCCGTTCCCAGTACTACTGTGTACTTCAAAGCTTGCACAAACACGTTCCAGTACTACTGTGTACTACAAAGCTCGCACAAACACGTTCCCAGTACTACCGTGTACTACAAAGCTTGGACAAAGTCGTTCCAGTACTACCGTATACTACAAAACTCGCACATCCACGCAACAAAAGACAACGGCAACATCTACGCAACAAAAGACACGAGGTCCTGCAGCTTCCCGTATAGACACGGCGACATCCACGTGGCAAAAGACACGAGGTTTTGCAACTTCCCCTATAGACACGGCGACATCCACGCAGCAAAAGACACGAGGTTTTGCAGCTTCCCCTATAGACACTGCGACATCTACGTAGCAAAAAACACGAGGTTTTGCAGCTTCCCCTATAGACACTGCGACATCCACGTAGCAAAAGACACGAGGTTTTGCGGTTTTGCAGCTTCCCCTATAGACACGGCGACATCCACGTAGCAAAAGACACGAGGTGTTGCAGCTTCCCCTATAGACACGGCGACATCCACGCAGCAAAAGACACGAGGTTTTGCAGCTTCCCCTATAGACACGGCGACATCCACGTAGCAAAAAACGCGAGATGTTGCAGCTTCCCCTATAGACACGGCGACATCCACGTAGCAAAAGAAACGAGGTTTTGCAGCTTCCCCTATAGACACGGCGACATCCACGTAGCAAAAGACACGAGGTGTTGCAGCTTCCCCTATAGACACGGTGACATCCACGTAGCAAAAGACACGAGGTGTTGCAGCTTCCCCTATAGACATGGCGACATCTACGTAGCACAAAACACGAGGTTTTGCAGCTTCCCCTATAGACACTGCAACATCCACGTAGCAAAAAACACGAGGTGTTGCAGCTTCCCCTATAGACACGGCGACATCCACGTAGCAAAAACCACGAGGTGTTGCAGCTTCCTCTATCGACACGGCGACATCCACGTAGCAAAAGACACCAGGTTTTGCAGCTTCCCTATAGACTATAGACACGGCGACATCGACGCAGCAAAAGACACGAGGTTTTGCAGCTTCCCCTATAGACACTGCAACATCTACGTAGCAAAAAACACGAGGTTTTTGCAGCTTGCCGTATAGACACGGCGACATCCACGTAGCAAAAACACGAGGTGTTGCAGCTTCCCCTATAGACACGGTGACGTCCACGTAGCAAAAGACACGAGGTTTTGCAGCTTCCCCTATAGACACTGCGACATCTACGTAGCAAAAAACACGAGGTTTTGCAGCTTACCCTATAGACACTGCGACATCCCCGTAGCAAAAGACACGAGGTGTTGCAGCTTCCCCTATAGACACGGCGACATCCACGTAGCAAAAGAGACGAGGTTTTGTAGCTTCCCCTATAGACACGGCGACGTCCACGTAGCAAAAAGCACGAGGTTTTGCAACTTCCCCTATAGACACGGCGACATCTACGTAGCAAAAAACACGACCACGTAGCAAAAAGCACGAGGTTTTGCAACTTCCCCTATAGACACGGCGATATCTACGTAGCAAACAGCACGAGGTTTTGCAGCTTCCCCTATAGACACTGCGACATCTACGTAGCAAAAAGTACGAAGTTTTGCAGCTTCCCCTATAGACACTGCGGCATCTACGTAGCAAAAAACACGAGGTGTTGCAGCTTCCCCTATAGACACGGCGACATCCACGTGGCAAAAAAAACGAGGTGTTGCAGCTTCCCTTAAAGACACGGCGACATCCACGTAGCAAAAGACACGAGGTGTTGCAGCTTCCCCTATAGACACGGCGACGTCCACGTAGCAAAAGACACGACGTTTTGCAGCTTCCCCTATAGACACGGCGACGTCCACGTAACAAAAAACACGAGGTGTTGCAGCTTCCCCTATAGACACGGCGACGTCCACGTAGCAAAAAACACGAGGTGTTGCAGCTTCCCTTATAGTCACGGCGACATCTACGTTGCAAAAGACACGAGGTTTTGCAGCTTCCCTTATAGACACGGCGACATCCACGTAGCAAAAGACACGAAGTTTTGCAGCTTCCCCTATAGACACGGCGACATCCACGTAGCAAAAGACATGAGGTTTTGCAGCTTCCCCTATAGACACGGCGACATCCACGTAGCAAAAGACGCGAGGTGTTGCAGCTTCCCCTATAGACAAGGCGACATCTACGTAGCAAAAAACACGAGGTGTTGCAGCTTCCCCTATAGACACTGCGGCATCTACGTAGCAAAAAACACGAGGTGTTGCAGCTTCCCTTATAGACACGGCGACATCCACGTAGCAAAAGACACGAGGTTTTGCAGCTTCCCCTATAGACACGGCAACATCCACGTAGCAAAAGACACGAGAAGTTGCAGCTTCCCCTATAGACACGGCGACATCTACGTAGCAAAAAGTATGAGGTGTTGCAGTTTCCCCTATAGACACTGCGACATCTACGTAGCAAAAGACACGAGGTGTTGCAGCTTCCCCTATAGACACGGCAACATCCACGTAGCAAAAAACACGAGGTTTTGCAGCTTCCCCTATAGACACGGCGATGTCCACGTAGCAAAAAACACGAGGTGTTGCAGCTTCCCCTATAGACACGGCGACATCCACGTGGCAAAAAACACGAGGTGTTGCAGCTTCCCCTATAGACACGGCGACATCCACGTAGCAAAAAGGACGAGGTGTTGCAGCTTCCCTTATAGACACGGCGACATCGACGTAGCAAAAGACACGAGGTGTTGCAGCTTCCCCTATAGACACGGCGACATCTACGTAGCAAAAAGCACGAGGTGTTGCAGCTTCCCTTATAGACACGGCGACGTCCACGTGGCAAAAAGCACGAGGTGTTGCAGCTTCCCCTATAGACACGGCGACGTCCACGTAGCAAAAGACACGAGGTGTTGCAGCTTCCTTCATAGACACGGCAACATCCACGTAGCAAGAGACACGACGTTTTGCAGCTTCCGCTATAGACACGGCAACGTCCACGTAGCAAAAGACACAACGTTTTGCAGCTTCCCCTATAGACACGGCAACATCCACGTAGCAAAAAACACGAGGTTTTGCAGCTTCCCCTATAGACACGGCAACATCCACGTAGCAAAAAGCACGAGGTTTTGCAGCTTCCCCTATAGACACGGCGACATCTACGTAGCAAAAAACACGAGGTTTTGCAGCTTCCCCTATTGACACTGCGACATCTACGTAGCAAAAAGTACGAGGTGTTGCAGCTTCCCCTATAGACACGGCGACATCTACGTAGCAAAAAGTATGAGGTGTTGCAGTTTCCCCTATAGACACTGCGACATCTACGTAGCAAAAGACACGAGGTGTTGCAGCTTCCCCTATAGACACGGCAACATCCACGTAGCAAAAAACACGAGGTTTTGCAGCTTCCCCTATAGACACGGCGATGTCCACGTAGCAAAAAACACGAGGTGTTGCAGCTTCCCCTATAGACACGGCGACATCCACGTAGCAAAAAGGACGAGGTCTTGCAGCTTCCCCTATAGACACCGAATTAACGACGCGAAAACGACGCGAAAACGACGCGCCGACCAACTGGCGGCGAACAAAGGTCCAACCCCCAGACTCCCAACTATAAACGGGAACCCTTCGCTACGCATTCGGGAAAATATACATCAAGTGTTGTTTCATGTATGCAAGCAGCAGGAGTCACAAGCTCAGCGAGACAATTTTCGCGCAGACAGGTATCAGGGATGGCACGTCACCTGTCAGAAAAACTGCTGTGGATACAAGAGAAGACTGCAGATGGAAGTTCTCAATTGCGCCAGGTACCTACAGCATGCAACATTGCCCATATAGGAACAAAGACGTTGAGCAGGCAAAGGTGGCTGACCTTCTGTATGAATGTGGATTGGTCTACATTACTGACTTCACAAGGCGAGTTTTTGGTGCAGAATGAGAAGCTTGTGAATTCCAAACAGTTGAAACAGATCACCAAAGCAATCTTGAGAATGAGCATCGCCATGGGTATCACTGGGGGTCTTGAGCCTGCAGGATTTGGAGCAATGGCTCAACAATGTGACGTTGTGACAGGAGAGCCCAGGTCAATATTCATCGTTGGGTAGCTAAGCTCGGTGGACAAGACCGTCGGTTCCTCCCCAACAGTGTTAGGGTCCTGTCATGAAGAGCAACCCAGCATGTCAACACAGACCGATTAAGGAGTACCAAGGTACCGTGTTAACTCACGTTTCGTTAGGAACTGGGGCCTTCAGCAACTCCCCTGCGCTATAAAAGTTAAACGTCCTCCCGGACCCTCTCGGGTCCACCTCCCCCTGTTGTGCACATGGTATTGGGGACTCCATCCCCCCACCCCTTCAAGCCTCAAGGCTTGCCTTGAGGCCGTCTCTTTGCGCCAGCTGCGGCGTAAAATTCTAGCAAGGCAGTACAGTTACCAACTACTTCAAGTTCAGCCGTGCAGGGACTTCACCTATAGTATCTATTATACAGATTCGAGTCCCTGTGAGCCTCGCTTTGTCCTTGTGCGAATACGTTTTGCGTTCGAGGCGTGACCTCGGCCAGGCCTCGCCGAGCCTCGAAGCGCCTCGTTGCAGGCTTTGAAAACACGCAACCTCTTTCATCAACTTAACAGAAAGGGCGGGAAAGATTATCATGAGCAAGACAAGCAGATACAAGGGGCTAGTTTTGGGTTCGTTTTTGGCACATGAAACTGACATGGTTTTTGCAGTTGGGACCTTCCTTGTACTTCCATTCCTTGACTAACTAATGAAAGCAAAAACAAGAATGGATT
Source organism: Cladocopium goreaui (assembly GCA_947184155.2). Lineage (NCBI taxonomy): Eukaryota > Dinophyceae > Suessiales > Symbiodiniaceae > Cladocopium > Cladocopium goreaui. The sequence continues at coordinate 202,827 of CAMXCT020002057.1, forward strand.
CCAGTGGCAAGCTTCTTGTCCTGTTTCCTCCGCCTGTGCTGACGCATCCTTTGCGAGATTGGCATGTCTCACATGAAGGCTCGAAAGGAATGTAGCCGCGCAGTCTGTGCGCTGCCATCTCATCAGGTGTCAAAACAGAAACCATTTCACCAATGATGGCAAATAAAACTGGTTCAAGTTTAATACTCACATCTTTCTCCCAATACGGCTCAACCAAAACCCATAGAGTGTCATGCCAAACTGAAACATCCGTCGTCTTAACACCTGTTGCCTCATGAGTCGTTTCAACACCATGCTGCCCAACAGTTGTCTTCCATCCAAACCGCGCCAGCTTGCAAGTAGACAAGATGCAAAACGCAGTCTGTGCCACAAAAACATTAATCGGAATGACTCCGGTACTGGGAAGGCTCATTTTTGTGCGTCTGCCTTCTCTTACGTTTTGAGGACCAAAAAAGGGCGCCTTCTTTGTCATATTGTTTTGCTCCGCTTTCCACGGGCTTAAGGCCCTCCTGAGCCTGCCTCGGAGCCTGACTTGCATTGAGGCCTGTCTCCAACTTTAGCCTCGAGGCTTGCCTTGAGGCCGTCTCTTTGCGGCAGCTGCGGCGTAAAATTCAAGCAAGGGAGCACAGTTACCAACTATTTCAAGTTCAGCCTTGCTGGGACTTCAACAATAGCATAATAGTTTCGAGTCCCCATGGGCTTCGCTTTGTCCTTATGTCAATATGTTTCGCGTCCGAGGCTTGGCCTCGGCCAGGCCTTCCGAGCCGTCTCAGGCTTTGGAAATACGGAACCTCTTTCATCAACATACCAGAAAGGGAAAGATGTTGTCATGATCAAGACAAGGAGGTACAAGGTGCTTGTTCCCGGCTAGTTTTGGGCTCGTTTTTGGCACCTGGAACTGCTATGATTTTTGGACGAGTTCGGGGCCTCCCTTGTAGGTTTATTCGATTGGGGGTCAACTATCTGGATTTCTATTCGGTCAACTAGCTGAATTTCCAAAAGAACCTTGCAGAAACCCTCCGTTGCTACAATCACTGCCATGAGCAGTGATTCGCAAATTTTTGAACTTCGGTGTGCTGAAAGTGTTGTAAAGCCCTCTTAGTGATCACGTTCACTGAAGCTCCAGTGTTCAACAACCAAAAACTAGAGTCAACACTGGTCTTGCTGAAAGACAGCAAAACAGAAAGTTTTTCGTCATGATTTGTTTCGGATTTACTACCGCGGTTATGCATAAATGATGAAGTGACAACGGACCGATCAAAGTCATAGAATTCTTCAATTTCCAAGTCTGTTCGGGTAAGGGCGTAATATCGTTGATTGAGCGCATGACTTCTTTGCTTTCCTTGGACAACCCTGGTACTAAAGAATTTAAAACCAGGACTCAATTCTCCTCTGCCAGAACAACGGCTCAGCAGAGTCATTATCAGCCTCTTCAAAAGAATCATTCTCAGCAGCTTCTTTGTACCACCAGGTTCCGGAGTTGTCGCAAACTCCGCACATCTTTGTATGGGATCTTGTTTTTCAATCTGTATGGGTTCTTCCCCGCCTTCCCGCCTCTCCGCCTCCTCCCGACTACTGCCGCCTCCTCTTCACACACATATTTCACACACCATCAACTATCTTTTTCAACCATCATCTTTCACATACCATCTTTCACACACCATCTTCCACACAATCTCTCGCACATCTTTGTCAATCACTATCTTTCACATACCATCTTTCACCACCATCTTTCACACACCATCTTTCAACCACCATCTTTCACATACCATCCTTTACACATCTTTGTCAACCACCATCTTGCACACCATCTTCGAGTGAACTCTTCCATTTCCGGGGAATACAAGTTGATTCCAATCATAGCGATTCGAAGCCACGGGCAACAATGCGTTCCAAATGGAGGTGGTATTTTGCCAGTCAATCAAAGGAAGGGCCAAAGTAGCGTTGGACTGTTGCAGTTGTGGCAATCTCGTGTAGAGGGTGGTGCACTTCTTGGTTGGAGGGAGAACGTCTATGGTAGGCTTCAGACATCGCTATTTCCGGCCAATGCACTCTGTGGCGGCCGATCCGAAAGGGAGAGGAAATTGTATGCAGAGAGGCAGAGAGTGGGAAGTATTGAAGCTAACTGTCAACGTGTTGATAGGGCATTAAATCAATAGCGTGAAATTTCCCCATGCTGTTAAGGAAATTTAGCCGCAGTTCAAAAAAAAAACTCACTGCCTATGCTCGTCCGAGCATTCTATGGAAATAAGTAAAGCTGATGAGATCCTGCGAACAACCTGTGACTTATTCTTTCAATATTTTGTCGTCGGCAGTTGTCACTTGAAGTATACTCAAATCTTGCTGTGCCCAGGTTGAGTTAAAATTGTCATGATGTTTTCAAATCTTCATTTGGTGATTTGTTTCTTCAAGTGCCGTTCACATTCAAGCTGGCTTTGTGGCCATCATAGATGGGGGCTGTTCATCGCGGGCGAACCGCTTTAGCCGGAACCATTGTGCTGGGGACCAATTCTCAGAGCTTTTGTCGTCGTGCCCTGCTTTCTTCTCCGCAGTATTTGTACACCATTTGCAGTTTTGGACTCGGATTTCTCAGTTGCTTTTTGTGGCTACTTTCCGGTTAATTTGGGGACTATGGAACCTGGTTTGACTCCTGGAACCGAAGACCTGACCGAGCATCATGCTGCCCGTGGTGCTGATGAGTTTTCAGACCCTTTAACCAATGTTTTGCATGGACCTCATGATGATTTCGATGTTGATCCCCGCGGAGTCGATTTGCAGAACTTTGATTTCGATACTGCTGAGTTTTTTGGTGATGACACTGGCTTTTCAAATGTTGGCGCAACAGATTCACATGTTTTTGGACCCCTTGGACCTCCGCCTTGTCCTCCAGGTGATATGGATGCTTCGATGGCACCCACAGCGCTGTCAATGCCAGAGCCAGGTTTCGCTGCTGGCTCGATTCCCAGTGGCATGAAAACCTCAGTGGCCTCTGTTGGGCCAGTCGTTTCAAAGTCAGTGCAGGATGCCACCTTTTCAAGAGCGTTGCTGACTAACTGTCGGGTTACTGAAATCTTGTTGCCTTGGGAGTCTGGATTTTACAAGGAATTTTTCAGTGATGAACCTTTTGAGCAGTTGGTCCCAAAGATGCCTGTGAGCGATTTTTGCGATTTTGGTGTTGCGCCCGAACCTCAGCATGTCGCTCAGACTCTGGCAGGTGTTGCATCTGATTCAAATCCAAACCCCATCTTTTCGAGATTTGTGGAGTGTAAAGATGATGGATCTTATGCCGCAAAGCAAGCCAGTTTGCGAAATGTTGCCCTGAACAAGTTCCTTGTAGTTTTGAAGCACGACCTGAGTGGAAGTGTTACTGGCAGACATATCCTTGAGCTGGGATCTGAAGACCAGCAAGCGTTGGGAGCCCATGCAGTGATTGAGGCTGTCCTAGGAATCAGATCGCCGGCAACTCTTGTGAAGCGTGCCAACTCATTGCTTTCTTATTTACGTTGGTTTTCAAAGCTTGGCAGTGGATTTGGGAACCCCTTCACTGAAGCATTCATCTGGGATTACTTGCAACACTTGAAGGATGTTGGAGCTCCCGCCACAAAAGGAGATTCAGCGATGTCTGCCTTCCGGTTTGCCTTCCACATTTTGGGCATTGAATCTTTGGGCCAGGCGCTTAACAGTCGCCGCCTTATTGGTACCTGTGAAATCATGCTTGCGGGAAAGCGACTGTTGAAGCAAGCAATGGTCCTCACTGTAGCACAGGTTAAGGGTCTCCATGCAGCGTTGATCAACAAAGGCTTACATGAGATGGACAGGGCCATAGTGGCATACATCTTGTTTGCACTCTATGGCAGGTGCCGCAACAGCGATCTTTTGATGATCCACAGCATTGAGAAGGATTACAATGACTCAGGTGGGTTCGTCATCATACAAACGAGTCACCACAAAACTGGAAGGTTGGCTGCCCTCAAAACTAGGCTCATGCCAATTGTCGTGCCTGCAAGAGGGATTGATGGAAGCATTTGGGTCGAGGAAGCTCTCAAGGTGCTGGAAATGGTTGGTGCATGCATGGAAATGCCAATTGATGGACCTTTGCTCAAGGCACCAACTGGTGAGAGCAAATCCTTCATGATGCGTGGACTTAGGACTACCGAGGTGTCAAGCATGCTCAGGCGTTTTGTGGGGGCTCCAGATCCCGTGCCTGGCTGCCAAGAGCCAGTCGTATCGAGCCATAGCCTCAAAGCGACTACATTGTCATGGTGTGCGAGGTTTAGTATTTCACCAGCCACGCGTTCGATGCTTGGACGTCACACTTCATGCCTGAATGAGACTTTTGCAATCTACTCGAGAGATTTGGTTTGCGCGCCTGTGGCCGAACTACAAGTTGTCATTGATTCAATCCATGAGGGAAACTTCACGCCTGACAGTCAAAGATCGGAGTTCTTCAAGCGTGCCACAGACGATGTTGCAACCCCGGTCGAGCCTGGTTTTTCGGATAAGAATGCTTGCAATGCAGTTGATGGTAGCACTGGTGAGGTTGATAGTGCCTACAGTGAACTTCATGAGTGTGCAGGTGGAGATGCAGGCCCAACTGGCTTGCCTCATGCTGACAGCCATGCTGGAGACCATGCAGAGGTGGCCGAAGATGGCACTGAAAAGGCGAGTGCCTCAGCTTCTGATAGCTCTTCAGACTCATCAGTGGGTTCATCCTCCAGTGACTCAGAAGACTTGGAGCCCACTCCAAGAGTCAAAAGGTTTAGAGCGAAAATCCCAGAAGAGCAAGCATGGTATGTCCATTCGAAATCCACTTTGGTTCACAGATTCGATGGGGACACTCACAATGATGTGAAGTATCTGGTTTGTGGAAAAAGGCTGACTTCAGCCTATGTCGCCTGCACCGAAGCGACATCATGGAATGTCCTTTGCAAAACCTGCAACAGACGTTGATCGTCTTCCAGCGGTGTAGCTGGCGTGTCTTTCTCAAAAACCTGGGAAAGCAACGGTGATGATACCGCATGTGCAAGAAAAACATAAGGCTGCGCGGTTGTGGATGTATGTGCATCCCATCATGTTGCAGTCGCAAATGTGTCAATATTGAACACTACATGCCTGCATGTTTGCATGGATTTCTTTCTGAGTGAGAGTTTGCGGCAAACCGCTGCTTGTGCAAATGGTTCAAGAATTCAATGTTTCCTGCATGAAAGCCATTTTTATACGCCTGAAAAATTTTGCCTTTCAATGATGCCTCACCTTACTTTGTGCATTGTGTTCACTGTTCAAAAAGAATTGTTTTGGTCAAAACATGGTTCAACTCTGTTTGATAGCCCCACGCTGCATGTGCCAACGTCCGTAGCCATGACCTCAATTGTCGACTCGGAAGCCCAATTTGATTTGAGACTTGATCAGGTGAAGGTGCCCGATGCGTTGAAGCTTGCTTTGAGAAACTCAGGCATTACTACAATTTCAACATTAGCTTATGCTCATGGGCAACCAGGTCAGCCCATTTCCAATGATGAGTTCGCTGGGTGGGTCAGGCAATTGGACCCAAGCGCCACAGTAGGCGGAGTCGCTGCACTGAAGAGGCTCTTGTTTGAAAGTCAGACGCAGCTTTTAGCCCTTTTGAAAGAGCAAGTGACAAATCCAGACCCTGCAGCAGCACGCCGTGTGCCCCAAGCAGAGCGCGAAGCAAGGATGGAAAACCTTCGAAATCGCCTCACAGGTGTGCTCATTGAAGGGCATTCAGAGCCTTGCCATTCGTTGCTTGACCTTGCAACTCAAATGTATGACCAAAATGTTCTCAAGTATGTGCCCTTGGAAAAATGCTTCAGCAGGTTGACTGAACTGTCCGTCACCAGCAAATTGCAAACCAAAATGCTTGAGGTGGAATCTTCCAAGATCATAATCCGAGACCGTGAGCATGACCATGAGACTCCAGTGCAGAGCTCATACCAAGCATTGGAAGCACTGAGAAGGCGTGGGCTGGCATTCGATTTTGCGGGCATCATGTCTTTCTCCAGACACGATCGGTATGTGCAATTGCTCTTCAGCCATTTAAACAGAGAACCCCCCACGGGGTATAATCGATGCAGTGTCTCACAGTTGCTCGCAGCAGACCGTGCAGCATGGACCCATCTCATCGAAGTCAACACGAAGCCTCGCCCTGACGCAGCAGGTGTCTCCGCTCTGGATTCAAAACTTGAAGAGTCACTGAAGTCATATGAAGTGAGTTTCACGTTGCTGCCAATGATCTCTAAGATGCCAGCCAAGTCGACCCCACCGACAACACCGGTGCCACCTGCCCAGAAGCCGGTTCCCAGCCCCGCAGGGAAGGGAAACAGAAAGGGAAGCAACCGCTTCAGGCCATATTCCGCCAAGGGAAAGGGAAAGAGCAAGGCTCGATTTGAGCAAAGAATTCCCCGTGAAATCCGCGATGCTGGAGGAACTGCAAGTACGCCAACAGGGGAACCTATTTGTTTTGATTTTTCGTTGAAAAAGTGCAAGGAAGCAGTGTCGGAAGGTCGTTGCCGAAAAGGTTTGCATGTGTGTGCAATTTGTTATGGAACCCATTGCATGGCCGACCACAAGAAAGCTTGACAAACAGCAGAACCACACTGCAGTGAAACAAAGGCTCTTAAGCGCAGCTCATCTTGCATCAATAGTTCCCTGCCTGAGCCTGCAATTTTGCCAAAGAAATCCCGAATCATGGAACCAGATGTTCATGCCAATTTACATGTGCCCTCCGAAGCGAGTGCCTCCTCTAATTTGAATAAGTTTTCCAAGCCTACAGCTTTGCCATGCCAAGATTTGCATCTCAAAAATGACGCATTTTTCCTGGAGATTTGTGCTGGGTCCGCCAGGGTCACATCATGTTTGCAGCACCTCGGCCTCAAAGCTTCCTTTGGAGTAGACCATAAGCGCCAAAAAAACGCTGGCCGCCTCCTTGTCGCCGATTTGACCTCAAAAGAAGGCCAGGCACTTTGCTGGAAATGGATTCGCTCTCCAAATTGTGTAGGAATTTTCGTTGCACCGCCTTGCGGTACTTGCAGCCGAGCCAGAGGCATCCCAGTAAGGCTTCCCCATGGAAAAACCATTCCAGGACCAATGCCTCTTCGATCAGATCAGTTCCCAGACGGCCTTCCCTCTCTGGTTGGCGTAAATCGTGTTCGTGTAAATGCGGCGAATGCCCTGTACAAATTTATCACAGAAATTTGCCTCTTTTGCATCGATGCTGGCCTGACCGTTTGCATTGAAAACCCCAGGTCATCGATTTATTGGAGAACCTCATTTTTTCGGCCTCTTGTACCCTTGTTGACCTTCACCATTCACCAGGCATGTGCCTACGGGTCTCAGCGACCAAAGTGGACGGCATTGGCTCATAATACCACAACCCTAAAAAAATCTGAATCTCATTTGTCCTGGTTTGAGTGCCACCCACAAACACCGTACTTGGGGGCTAGTTGACTCTAAGACCTTCTCGACGGCAGAAGAAACAGCCTACCCCATGAAATTAGCGTTTCATATTGCATTGTTTTTAACCCAACATGTTGTGCAATTGGGTTGGCTCCCGCCTTCGACCGAGCTCCAACCCCCTGATGATATCTCTTACCAGTACTTGCGGGCAATTACAGGTGTTCAACCGAAGTCTAGTAAACTGCCTCCCTTGGTGTCAGAATTTGCATATCTTGAAGACCTTGATGTTTGCCAGTCTTCTACACCACCTGTGCTCCCAGGTGAAAAACTCAAAGAAGCATGGAACGGCATTCCCGCTGGTGCCTGCCTGCTCAAAAAACCTCCGTTGCGGCTAAATGGGGGGAAGACCTTGCAGCCCGGTATGAAGAGATTGTCTTTTGGTGTTTTCAGGTCCTGCGATCAGTTCGTCGAAGCTGCAGTAGTTGCTGGGCGCCCTGTAAAAAAGGACTCTCGCTTGCCAAGTGTTTTGCAAGAAGCTGTGGACTTTGTAACAAATCATTCTGTGAGAGACACGGCAGTGTATAGGCTGGACACCTTGAGATTTTGGTTAGACCGTGCAAAGGCCCTAACTAGTGAAGAGTCATCCTTGCATGAAAGCCTTCCAACGGCCGTGAGGGAAATCCTTGAACCGAAACGCCTCCTGCTTTGGAAAGAGATGATGGAGTTTTACGGTTATCCTGATAGCAGTGTCTATGATGAGGTGACCGAGGGAATCCAACTTGCTGGTACAGCACCTCACGTTCCCTTCTTCGACCAATGCTTCAAACCAGCAAAGATAACGGAGGAGGAACTAGCGTCCTCAGCTAGAGCTGCAAGGGTTGGATTGTTGGCCTCCATCCGATCCTCAGGCGATGCAGACATTGATAGCGAAGTCTATGCAAAGACATTGGAGGAACTTGAGTGCGGTTGGTTGGATGGCCCCTATGAGCCCAGTGAACTTCCTGAGACAGCAGTGGTGAGCAGGAGGTTCGGTATCAAACAGACCTCCGGTGAAAAAGTGAAGGTGCGCCTCATTGACGATTTCAGCGCCTCAGGTGTTAATGCAACAGTGCAGGTGGATAGCTCAGCAAAGCTACATACCTTGGATGTGGCGGCTGCCTTGTGCATGGAGTTGCTTAAAAGATCGCCTTCCCAGCAATGGTTGGGAAAGACGGTTGACCTGTCTGCGGCCTATAGGCAACTGGGCGTTGCCCCATCATCCAAATGGGTTTCTTACATTGCCGTCTTCGACCCTGCGAGCGGCTTGCCAAAAATCTTTTCAATGAGGGCCCTGCCATTCGGTGCCTCCAGGTCTGTTTATGCCTTTTTGCGTGCGGCTCACTCCTTGTGGTGGCTAGGATGTAAAATGTTGAAGCTGACTTGGTCGAACTTCTTCGACGACTTTATAACCCTTGCCAGGGAGCTTGAGAGTGATTCCGTTTCCTTGGTGGTGAAACAATTTTTCCGATTGCTCGGTTGGGCGGTTTCAGAAGGCGAAAAAGACTTGCCCTTCTCAGCTGTTTTCAAAGCACTTGGAGTTGAAATCGACCTCACCATGTGGAAGGATGGGCGAGCCCGGTTTGCCAATACTGAAAAACGGGTGCAAGAGCTGGTGGCCACCATAGACAAGACCTTGGCGGCTGGACAACTCTCGGTTGCTGAAGCCTTGTCACTGAGGGGACGGATGCAGTTCGCCCATTCGCAGTTGTGGGGCCGGTCATCTAAACTTTGCCTGAATGCTGTAACTTCCCATGCTTATGCTGCAAAGGGTTCGGACATAGATGAGTGCCTGTCCCATTTCCTTAGGGTTTTCAAAGACAGCCTGATGACTTCCCGTCCCAGAGAAGTCACGGCCACCTGGGACATGCCAATGTTCGTATTCACTGACGCTTCCTTTAGCCCGGAAAGCAAAGCTTGGAAATGTGGCATAGGAGGGGTCCTGGTAGACCCCTGGGGAAAACAGATTGCAGCTTTGTCCCTGGAGTTGAGTGATTCAGCCATTGCTTCCTTGGGGTTTCCAGGCAAGTCCACCGTCATCTTTGAAGCAGAGCTTTTGGCACTCCTTGTGTGTTTTACGGTTTGGAAAAAGCAGTTAAAGGATAGGCCATGTGTTTTCTTCATTGATAACAATGCGACTCGTGACGTCAGCATATCCGGACGTGCGAGGTCATCACCTGGGTCAGGATTAGTTGCTGAGCTTCTTCGCTTGGAAGACTCATCCGGAGTCAACGCTTGGTATGCTAGAGTCCCCTCAACTAGCAACATTGCTGATGGGCCTTCCCGAGGCTCGAGCGAAGGTATAATGGTAAAATTCATGCCCTCTAGTCTTGTGGAGCTAGTTGTTGCCAAGGTCCTTAATAAATTAGACCCTTAGTGACGGAGTGACTGCATGTCAAAAAGCTGCCGATGTGTGAATGCTTGCAAACTGCATGACGGTTAAATGGGGGTGAAAAGCTGGCTCATTTCTGGAGCAATAGCAGCTGATGTGTGCGGGCGATGATTGCCCGGGTGGATGGATGGCGTGATGTAACGCCTGGTTTTTTCCAGATGTTGGAAATGCATGCAAAGCGGATGCGAGCTTGCATGACTCGAAATCTCCCATTGCAGTTTGCGAGAAAAAAGGTGCAGCTGTGCGTTCTTCACTCCGAGGGTTTCCACTGTTTTCTCGCATGTTCATGATTTATTTTTATTTATTTGTTTCCTCGTTTATGTAACTTGGAAGTATTGAACTGCGGCGTCTAAGCGATTGATTTAAGCTAACTGTCAACGTGTTGATAGGGCATTAAATCAATAGCGTGAAATTTCCCCATGCTGTTAAGGAAATTTAGCCGCAGTTCAAAAAAAAACTCACTGCCTATGCTCGTCCGAGCATTCTATGGAAATAAGTAAAGCTGATGAGATCCTGCGAACAACCTGTGACTTATTCTTTCAATATTTTGTCGTCGGCAGTTGTCACTTGAAGTATACTCAAATCTTGCTGTGCCCAGGTTGAGTTAAAATGGTCATGATGTTTTCAAATCTTCATTTGGTGATTTGTTTCTTCAAGTGCCGTTCACATTCAAGCTGGCTTTGTCCCACCCAAGGTCTGCTGTCATACCTTTTCCCACCCAAAGCCGTTTCTCAGTTCGATACCGCACCTGTCCATACTCCGATGTCACCGGACGAGATCGTGCGGTTCACCGCGGCCATATCCATTTGTTTGGCCTTTTTAGAGCCGGCTCACCCTAGTGAGACGATGGCCCAGAACATGCAGGAAGAGCGCATCACGAACTTCGACAAGATGATTACCGCGTGCCGCAACATCTTGCAGGTGTGTGGGCATCCAAAGTATCTCTCCTCCATATGTGAGTTGTGGCACCAAGCAAGTCAGTCACTGTACTTGCTTGAGCGCATGATGTGGCCAGAGCAGCCACCCGAAACTGCTCTCCATTTGATTCTGCCTGCGGCCAATCGGCCCTTGACCGACTTGATGCTGGACTCCTTTGATGAGCACCACACCAGCATCTTCCAGGCCATTCCTGCGCTCGAGGCTTTTCACACCTGGTTTACCCAGGCATATGATACATCATTACACAATGAATTCAATGTTGTCCTCCTTGATGCCATGCTCCTCCTACGCAGCGTGGAAACGCTCATCCGGATGAAGTTGCGCTTCCGGACGGCCCGTCCCCATGGACCATTGGCCGATCCGATTGATCTTGATGAAGATCCCGCACCGGAAGTTGTTACGGCGGAACAGCAGCCTGCAGCCTCGAGCTCCACTGGCAGCACTCTGGAATGGATGTAAGCACTGTCAATGGTGACAAAGCTGTCTCCTTGTGGGGTGAAAAGCTGGCTCATTTCTGGAGCAATAGCAGCTGATGTGTGCGGGCGATGATTGCCCGGGTGGATGGATGGCGTGATGTAACGCCTGGTTTTTTCCAGATGTTGGAAATGCATGCAAAGCGGATGCGAGCTTGCATGACTCGAAATCTCCCATTGCAGTTTGCGAGAAAAAAGGTGCAGCTGTGCGTTCTTCACTCCGAGGGTTTCCACTGTTTTCTCGCATGTTCATGATTTATTTTTATTTATTCCCGAGAGCGCCTGCGAAGGGTTCTTCGTAAAAAAGCAGCCGTTATACTAGATCTTCACTCCTTCACATCTGCTGATCTAGATCTTCACACCCTCACACCTGCAGATCTAGATCTTCACACCTTCACACCTGCAGATCTAGATCTTCACACCTTCACATCTGCAGATCTAGATCTTCACACTCTCACATCTGCAGATCTAGATCTTCACACCCTCACACCTGCAGATCTAGATCTTCACACCCTCACATCTGCAGATCTACATCTTCACACCCTCACATCTGCCGATCTAGATCTTCACACCTTCACATCTGCAGATCTAGATCTTCACACCCTCACATCTGCAGATCTACATCTTCACAGCCTCACATCTGCCGATCTAGATCTTCACACCTTCACATCTGCAGATCTAGATCTTCACACCCTCATATCTGCAGATCTAGATCTTCACACCCTCACATCTGCAGATCTAGATCTTCACACCCTCACACCTGCAGATCTAGATCTTCACCCTCACACCTGCAGATCTAGATCTTCACACCCTCACATCTGCAGATCTACATCTTCACACCCTCACATCTGCCGATCTACATCTTCACACCTTCACATCTGCAGATCTCCTCTCGCTCTTCTTCTATTTCTCTCTTTAGGCGGGGGCGGTGCCGCCGGAGCGCCACGAAACGCAACCCTTTCGCACGAAATGGACGTTGGACGCCAAAAACTGAGGAAAAATTGCGATTTTACTTTGTCCATCGCAACCCTTTCGCACGAAATGGACGTTGGACGTTAAAAACTGAGGAAAAATTGCGACTTTGAAGCGTCGCGCGCAACCATTTCGCACGAAATGGACGTTGGACGTCAAAAACTGAGGAAAAATTGCGACTTTGAAGTGTCCCGCGCAACCCTTACGCACGAAATGGACGTTGGACGTCAAAAACTGAGGAAAAATTGCGACTTTGAGTTGTCAATCGCAACCCTTACGCACGAAATGGACGTTGGACGTCAAAAACTGAGGAAAAATTGCGACTTTGAGTTGTCAATCGCAACCCTTACGCACGAAATGGACGTTGGACGTCAAAAACTGAGGAAAAATTGCGACTTTGAGTTGTCAATCGCAACCCTTACGCACGAAATGGACGTTGGACGTCAAAACCTGAGGAAAAAGTGCGACTTTGAGTTGTCAATCGCAACCCTTACGCACGAAATGGACGTTGGACGTTAAAAACTGAGGAAAAATTGCGACTTTACTTTGTCAATCGCAACCCTTACACACGAAATGGACGTTGCACGTCAAAAACTGAGGAAAAATTGCGATTTTACTGTGTGTAAAAGCTTCTGTGTGTAAAAGCGTCTGTGTGTAAAAGCGTCTGTGTGTAAAGGAGTCTGTGTGTAAAAGCGTCTGTGTGTAAAAGGTGTGTGTAAAAGTGTCTGTTTGTAAAAGCGTCTGTGTGTAAAAGCGTCCCTTACGCACGAAATGGACGTTGGACGTCAAAAACTGACAAAAAATTGCAATTTTACTGTGTGTAAAAGCTTCTGTGTGTAAAAGGGTCTGTGTGTAAAGGAGTCTGTGTGTAAAAGCTTCTGTGTGTAAAAGCGTCTGTGTGTAAAAGCGTCTGTGTGTCAAAGCGTCTGTGTGTAAAAGTGTTTCTGTGTAAAAGTGCTTGTGTGTAAAAGTGTTTGTGTGTAAAAGCGTCTGTGTGTAAAAGCTCTGTGTGTAAAAGCGTCTGTGTGTAAAAGCGTCTGTGTGTAAAAGCTCTGCGGGTAAAAGCCTCTGTGTGTAAAAGCTCTGTCCTGTGTGTAAAAGCGTCTGTGTGTAAAAGCGTCTGTGTGTAAAAGCGTCTGTGTGTAAAAGCGTCTGTGTGTAAAAGCTCTGTGTGTGTAAAAGCCTGTGTAAAAGCTCTGTGTGTAAAAGCGTCTGTGTGTAAAAGCTTCTGTGTGTAAAAGCGTCTGTGTGTAAAAGCGTCTGTGTGTAAAAGTGCAAAAGCGTTTGTGTGTAAAAGCGTCTGTGTGTAAAAGCGTCTGTGTGTAAAAGCTTCTGTGTGTAAAAGCTCTGTGTGTAAAAGCGTCTGTGTGTAAAAGCGCCTGTGTGTAAAAGCTTCTGTGTGTAAAAGCCTCTGTGTGTAAAAGCGTTGTGTGTAAAAGCTCTGTGTGTAAAAGCGTCTGTGTGTAAAGGACTCTGTGTGTAAAAGCGTCTGTGTGTAAAAGCGTCTGTGTGTAAAAGCGTCTGTGTGTAAAAGCGTTTGTGTGAAAGCGTGTGTGCGTGTGTAAAAAGCATCTGCGTGTAAAAGCGTCTGTGTGTAAAAGCGTCTGTGTGTAAAAGCGTTTGTGTGTGAAAGCGTGTGTGCGTGTGTAATAAGCATCTGCGTGTAGGAGCGTCTGTGTGTGATGGCATTCTCAGTTTGGAACGCAGCGAACAAATCCTTTGCAGTGGATTGTGCAACTCTGCACCGACAAGCATAGTTTACCTCTTTACCTCTTTCCTTGGCTCAGATGTGAACGTAGAGACAAGATGCATTGTGTACAGAGTGAACATCCATATTCTTATATGTACGCTGAATGTTCGTGAAACAAGTGACGATTGGCAAACAGGTATCTTGAACATTTCTTGGACTTCTCGAGGTTTCTGTGGGGGCTGTCCCTGAGATCTCGAGAATTGCATTGTGACAATGTCAGTGTTTGTTTACGATGCAGTGGATCTATGTAAGTACAGCACGAAAAAATATATGTAATGTTTTCATGGAAATGCATGAGCAGTGGACAAAAAATACTATTCGGGCCGATCCTGACATGCCGCCATTTTTAAGTCGGGACCTTATATGCAAATGACTAACATGTGGTTTGATGATTTGATGTGTTCATTGTAAGCTTCACTGTTGACACGTTCAGCTTTCAGTTTGCAGGACTCTGCGACAGTGGTTCTTTGCCATGTCAAACTCATGAGTGGCATTCTCAGTTCTTTTGTGGACATGTCCATGTTGATTGTTTTGTGCACAGAGTGAACATTCTTATTCCCATATGTACGCTGAATGTTCGTGAAACAAGTGATGATCGGACCGCATGGTTTTTGACAATGAAAATGATCTGATGCTGGTTTCGCAGTGCGGTTGATGTATTTATATATAGCATGTGTATTGTTTGCATGTTTGCCATTCTTTGATAGACGTTGTTCGGGAAGCAGCAGCTGAGTTTTGAGCTTGCAGGTCGTTCTCCAGAGGATGGTGTCTTCTTATCGCAAGCTCAGGAGTTGCGATCCCAGTCTCGAGCTTCACAGAGTATGTTTTGCGTTGGTCCATGCTAATTCACTGTTTCACGTTCAGACCATGTTGACCTCTTTGCTCTATAGATGTGAATTGATCATTCCTTGTCTTAGATGTGAGCAAATGGACAAGACAAGAGTCACGCATGGGGAAACAAAATACCATGCAGCATGAGCAAATAGTGTAGGCATGCTTGACAAGACACCCCAACGGTTCTGGCATTTCTCGAGATTTTTTGAGATTTCTGAACGTGGTTCGATCCTTACTTACAAATTGCATGTGCGTCTTTCGTTGCCATGTCTGTTGTTAATGTTTTTTGTCACAGTTTGTCTTTTGAAGGACTTGGCATTCTGCAGAGTCTTCTATGCTGCTGAGGGGATTTGCATTTTGTAGCATTTCCATTGCGACTATGTTTGCCCACCTTTGTTTGCAACTAAGGTCATCCACGGCATCAGGGAGCTGGAAGGCTTGCGTACCGAGTGGCACTGAGTGCAACTGGCGCAAATTAATCTGTAGCACTGTTCGTCTGGAGAGACTGTTCGTGACGAACATGCAAAACCAGTATGTTCGTCTGGAGAGACTGTTCGTGACGAACATGCAAAACCAGTAGCCAACTGTTGTTTGTCTGTAAAATTTTTTTTCCCATCCTGTAGGGACATCGGAGAAATGCAGTGAAACAGGTGTTATCCTTGCCATCATGATATCGAACTTGCTATCATTCACAGCATTCTTGCACGGAGTTCTAGTTTCTTACGGAGCCTTTGTTTGTGTACTTTTGCATTTTGTAGCATTTTCATTGCGACTATGTTTGCCCACCTTTGTTTGCAACTAAGGTCATCCACGGCATCATGGTGCCGAGCTTCTTTTGTATCTCAAAGGTCTTTGTGTGGAAATGCGTCTGACCTCTCTCTCTCTCTCTCTTTATCTCTTCCCCCTCTTTCTCTCTGTGGTTGCAAGACACATGTCATCTGATGCCCTTTACCAAATATTCTCTTCTTGATCAATCTTACTTTTTTACATCATGTCTTTCCATAGCTCATATAAAATTCACCAATAAAATTCACCAACTATTCACCGACTATCTTTTACGACTACCATACTCAGAGCTGCTTGAAACACATCTTTTTCGCTCTCGGGCCAACCGTCGTCTAGTTTGTTTCCTCGTTTATGTAACTTGGAAGTATTGAACTGCGGCGTCTAAGCGATTGATTTAACGAAATTTATGTTCAAGGGAGTCAAAGTGGCGGAGTATGTGGCCTAGGTGTCGTAGACGTTGGATTGAGATTCGTTGACTAGGAATCAGGAGACGAGGTGCATGAACGTAAGCAAGTTGAAGAAGCATTTAAACATTCCGCATCAGAGGGCTGCAACACCCTGTGGTAGAAGGAGCTTTTAACTTGGAAGATTTGTCCGAGAACTTTGTAGTGGAGGGCGTTAAATCTGGTGATTTGGGCAGGAGTGTAAACCTGTGACTCACAACCATATAGGAGAATTGCTATAACAATTTGTGAATAGATTTGAAGGCGCCGTCGGACCGGCAGAGCAGGATTTTGTAAAGACGGGAAAGAGGGAGCGGAAGGCTCCAGTTATGTATGCTCCAAGTACTTCGCAGAATTAACAGGGTGGATCTGTGGGCCGAAAGGGGCAGTACCTGAACAATGAGAGCAGAAGCATGGGCTGCAGGGGTCTACACAAGGAGACAAATGAAAAGGAGATCAGAATGGAGACGAAGGAGTTGACATTTCTCCGGATTTAAAAAGAGGCCACGTTTGCAAGCTTCATGCTGAAGAGTATGCAACAGCCAATGAAGGGTGAGCTGGGTACTGTGTCATCAGCATATGTCGGTTACAGGGGTGCGGGCGGAGAAGGTCCAAGGAGTGTAATGGAAAAGTTGTTCGAAAAGAGAATAAACATCGTGCATCAGAACTGAAAGGACCAGTAGGGACTCAGGGGGCAACCTTGACGGATGCCGCGAGATAACTTGTAGGTGGCGGAGGTATGGGGAGTGGCAACGAAAAATTTGTCGTCCTGATATAGCGAAGAAATTGCATGCACAAAGGCAGAGGGAGACCAATTCGAACAAGAGAGGCTGTAAGATGTTCATGGCTAATGCAATCAAAAGCTTGAGACCAATCTAAGAACAGGATGTAAAGAGATGTGGTATGCCGTTCAAAGAGTTCAGCCAGGCGCCTGATAATGAAGAGAGGTGAACTCGTGGACCGCGCCTTACGAAACCCATACTTGAGGTCACTGATACGGTCATCAAAATGATAGGCCAGCTGTGCCTGAAGGAGAGCTGCATACAATTTATAAATGGAGTTGGCAAGGCTAATGGGCTTGTATGCTGACGGCATGCGGCTATTTTTACCTCCGCCTTTGAATATCATAACGACCCTTGCCAATTTCCAATGATCCGGAGCAGAGGCAGAAAGGAAGCAGCTTTTGAAGTTTTCAAGGAGGAGGCGGCGCAACGCATAAGGGAGGGGTTTATAAAGGTCGATACTGACTTGGTCAGGGCCAGGAGCTTTGCGTGACTTTAGGCGGCGGAGGGCAAAATGTATGTCCAGCATGGTGAACGGGGCAAAGGCAGCATCAAGACAGGGGAACAATCGGGCAAGAGATGGGGGCGGACATGAGGATGGCTTCCAGACTGTATCCTTCAAATATTGAGCCAGCACTTCCGGCTTTTCGGCGGGTGTACTTGGGCGCCCGGATGGCCAGCAAACTGCTTGAGTGCGGGGTTGATATTTGGAGCGGACACACTTGATGGTCTTCCACCGATCAGCAGGGGAGGAGCGATGATCTATGTCCAGCTGGCGCACAGTCCAGCGCTTTTTTATCGCGGGCAGCATGGGAGCGTATCTGTCTTCGTAAGGTGGCAACATCCGCTGCGTTGAGTGTCCCGCTATTGAGATTAGAAATTTCTTGCTGGGTGGACACAGAGAGATAAGATTTCCGGATGGATGCAGGTTTCCGGGAGAAGGAGACACTAGGGGCAGGGAGGAGAACCAACGTGTGAGTGGGTCCGGGGGTTAGGAGGGGAGGGAGGGAAGGATGCATACCGACCAAGGTTGGAGGAGGAAGTGGTTCCTCGAGCGGCGTTGGAGTCTGCCCGATCATTTCCTAAATTTCCAGAATGTCCTTGGAAAACCCCTATCGATCTTGGTTTTGGGCAGCCATTTTGGCACTTGTACAGGCACAAAACAACCCAGAACTTACCAAATTCTGGGATTCCCTGACCGAAGTTTTCTTTCACAACTGTTGCCACGGGGGCCACAGAAAGAAAGGTACCCGATGGAAATCCACACCGGGTGTTTTCCAATCTCTGCCCGCAGTCTGCCAAAATGACCATGAACACTTGCCGTACCAGGTCCATTCCGAAAATGGAACTTGGTCCTTTGATACTTCCAGTGAAGCAGCCTACCTGGAATTGCTGACCCAAAGTGTGGCATCAGCTCGTCGATTTTTTTGGCATCCAAAAAGTTTTCTTTTCGCCCCCACCCAACCCCAGGGTTCATACTCTGGCTGTTCAACATCGACAGCACAAAAAACGCCATCAACTTATTCCAGAATTCGCTGCTGTTCACTGGGTGCCTGCCAATACACCCATCACTACATCTCAGAAGATCATCCTTTCTTCTCTGCCGGGGGGATACCAAGAAGGAGATCCCAATGAGAGGTCAAACGATGACATTTTGGTAGGAACTTGGCACACACCAGATCAATTCGTAAAAAAAGCTCAGGGTGTTACCCATCCCATGGATGAGCGGCTTTGGAAAAAATTACGAAGGATGCGATAAGGTTTGTGGCCACATCGGACCCTAGGCTTGTGTCAATAGAGAGGAAGAAGAACGTTCTGAAAGCCAGGATAATGGCTAAGCAGTTGGAAGAGCAAGAGACCAATCTGCATAGGAGCTTGGCCGAATCGGTCGAGAAGCTGGTAGGAGGAAAGAAGATCCTCTTGTGGCAAAAACTGTTGGAGCAACATGGCTACGACGACATGGAGGTAGTGAAGTTCATGAAGGAGGGGGTCCCCTTAGTTGGAGCACATGATCATGTTATCCTCTGAAACTGAAGGCGGCAACAACTTCGGAGGAAGAGCTTCGGAATGCAGCTGTTCCCTGCAGGTGGCTTTGGAAAACCGCAGACCGCAGACTGAAGCCCCGGGGTTCGCTGAACATCTTGAGGAGATAGCTGCGGAGGAGGTGAAGCTTCAGTTCTTGGAGGGACCCTTCTACTCGTTGTCTCAAGTGACGGAGGTCCTGGGCCATGACCAATGGAGGATCATGAGACGTTTCGTGATCGAACAGGGGTCAAAGTTGAGACCTATTGATGACGGGCTTGAAGCTCAACTCAACTCAGCTTACAGTTCAACCATTCGACTGGACCTCCAGGATGCGGACTATGTTGTGGCACTGACACTCGAGCTGGGTAGAACGAAGAGCTTGCTTGTGTTGGCAAGACGCTTGACCTGTCAAAAGCGTGCAAGCAACTTCCCATCTTGCCCACCCATAGGGACTTGGCAGTCACCTTCTTCCGTGACAGGCATGGGAGAACCAGGTACTATATCCCTGACGCGTGGATGTTCGGTTCCACTGCAGCGGTCTATGCGTTCAACAGAGTCAGCAGATCCCTGTGGTTCCTCATCAATGTGTATTTGAAAGTACCAGCAGCTGTTTACTTTGATGATTACCCGATGTTCTCCCCAGAGCAGACTGCCCAGGAAACAGACACGCTGGTTTCCGACTTCCGTGATCTCTTGGGGTGGCGGCACGATCGAACGGGACCTAAAGGCAAGCCCTTTGCTCAGTCCTTTGATGTGTTAGGATTGACTCTCGATCTGTCCGGATTGCGAAATAACCACTCGGTCATCTTGAAAAACAAAGAAGGGAGAGTCGACAAAATATCTTCCAAGATACTCAAGATTAAGGAGGTGGGGGTCATGAGTTTGTCAGATGTTAGGACTCCTCCTGAAAGGAGGATACAAACCTTATTCAAAAAGGGAAGAATTTTGGCATGGCCAAAATTAGCTGCTCTGTGTTTTGCAATGACTGTTGCAGATCTTTCTCTCTCGCGCACTTTTCTGGTGGCGGTCAAACCAAAACATTCCTTTTACAAACTCTTGTCAACACTTTTCAAAGTGGTCTGTGAAAGAGTTACTGTGACACTAGCAAGGGACACGTTTTAAGTTGCGACTCAGCGCGCTGATGTAACCTTATTCCTTGCGTAAAGAAAAAGATGCTGAACGCAGCTTCTAGTTGACCCTCCTCCTTCCCGTTCCCTTCCTCTCTTGCGCGTGCACCTTGCGTTTCCTCTTTCCCTCTCGCGAGCGCGCGTTGGAAACTTCTAACCTGAGGAAACTTCTGAGTTGGGTGTTCACTGAGTGGTTACTTGTTGTGCGTTTGAATGCAAACGTTCTCAGCAATCAACTTGCTATTTTTAAGTTGGTAACTCTTCTGTGAACAGTTTTTCCCCAACTCGGTTTTTAGTTGTTCAGCTTGTTGTTCTCTGTAAACATCTGCTGAACATTTTGCACACAGGTGTAAATTGAACAAAATGCCAATGGTGGCCATTTCAAGTTCAATACCTCCAAAGGGAGGGTGGGAGGGTTCAACGTTTCTTACGTGATTCGTTTTTTGTGCAGCCATGGGTGATTGATGGCACGTCGTTTTGACTTGGATGACAGGTACGACAACTTGACTGAATTTCAGATTTTCAACATTACTTGGTGCCTTTGGGATTACAGTGAATTTTCTTACATTCGTGTTTTCTCCTTTCTGTCCATCAGCGATTTGAGTACTTTCTGCTGTACAACTTATTGTATCAGCTTAGAATTTGTGGACATCTTGGAGGAACTGGACAGGCACAGAGAGCAGCTTGAAGATGAGCGCAGAGGGAATTGAGAGTTTTTCGAGCATGCTTGACAATGCAGACGAGTGCAACATGTCACCCACTGTGTTGAATGTCCAGGAATCAAATCAGGCACCACCGGATGAATCACCTTCAGGTCCTGACTGTGTCAATCTTTTTGGACAGGATGCAGTTCAATCGGAGGTCGGAGGGTTCGAATCTCATGTTGGTGTGTCACAACCTGCATCATGTGTCGACACGCCTTTCTCGAGAGCAGATGTTAACAAGGCTCTTTTCGAAGCCAGGCTACAGAGTTTGGGCGACACGGAGTTAAAGTACCCCTGGGAAGCTGGCGTAATGGGTGATATTTTTTCGGAAACAAATGATGCAGCTGGCATACCAACTTTGCCTGCAGAGTATCTATGTCTTACTGACCAGTTGGATTCAACCACTACGGCGTCTGCATCTCAGTCTGCATCACAGAAGGTCGCTGGTCGGGACCTTGAGCTGCCGTTTTATTCATTTGCAATCAAAGTCAAACCAGACAAAGACATGTTTGCCGAGCAGGAGGTATTGTGGACTAGGGCCATTGACAAATGGTTACAGGTCTTTGAGGTTCTTGGTTTTCCCGGGCAGCTGGGAGCTGCATTGGAAAATGAGCTGCATTTTGCAGATCCTACGGAACATGGTTTGGTCCTGAGAGACGCCCTGGGTGTCAAATCCCCTCGAACTGCTGTAAAGCGAGCACAGACATTGATGCAATATTTCAGATGGTTGCATGAGTCTTGCAGTGACTGGGAGCCCTGGGAGAGATCGCGTTGTTTGGAGTACTTACGTTCAACAGATGCGCGTACACCTGCAGCAAGTTTAGGCATGTCATTTTTGGAGTCTCTCAGGTTTGCCAGATACGTAATGCAGATACCAATACAAGACGCCCTGCTACAGGACCCGCAGTTGAAGGGTCGTGCACAGAGGTTGATGCTCTCACGGGATGTGTATCGTCCCGCAAGACCTATGAAGGCCCATGAGGTTGCTAAATTGGAAAATTTGATGATGGGGCATCTTGATACAATTGACAAGTACATGCTTGGAGCAGTCTTATTCGCAATTTTTTCACGGTCCAGGTGGTCAGACTTGCAGTATGTTCATCGCATGTGGGTTGATAGGAATGAGTATGAGGGTCAGTTTTTTGGCTTCATTGAAACAGAGACCTCATTCCACAAAACCGCAACTTCGTTGAAGAAAAAGATGCGCTTTCTGCCTGTTGTATGTCCGATCCAGGGCATTACAGATGCGGACTGGACACCGGTATGGTTGGAGACGTTTGCATTGTTGCATGTGAACCTTGATGCTTGTCCTTTTGGACCTATCTGTAGGGCCCCTGGAACCGATGGCTACCTTTGCAAAAGATCTTGCACTTCTGATGAGATTTCTGCATTTATCAACAAAGTTTTGAAGATTGCAGACTCTGACAGGTTGACCTCACACAGCTTCAAGCACACCACGTTGAGCTGGGCGAGTTCCTATGGCTTGGATGAGCCAGCCCGTACATTGCTGGGGCACCATGAGCTGCAGGGTGCTCGTGCGTTGGCAGTGTACTCAAGGGATATGCTGACGCGCCCATTGCAGTTGTACTGTAGCATGTTGAAGAATATCAGAGGAGACCATTTCAGGCCTGATGAATCAAGGACTTCAAGGATGTTGGATCTTATGAAAATTCAGCAGGGTGGAACAGCCAGCAAGGATGCAGGTGCACCCTTGAGAACAGCTGCAGCAGCCAAAGACCATCGTTTTGAGGCGGATGACGATGTGGCCCCTACTACGCCCCTTGAAGATGCTGCTTCATCAGCGAGGGGTAGTAAGAGACAGGGCTGTGAGGAAAGTGAAGAGGACAGCGATTCTTTGGCATCAACAAGTTCGAGTAGTTCGGATGCAGACAATGACACTGCACCAGAAGCTGCGCGTCGGGATGACTTCATTGAGGGTCCAGTCCTCAGAAACATCAAGTCTCATGTTGTGCACAAGTGTTCAACGGTGGATGGCAGAACCCTTTGTAACAGACTGACTTCAGCTGCCACGTTCGAGCTCTTAGAAGAAGGCTGTTCAACCTTGAACGCAAGATGCAGCCGTTGCTTCAAGGGCCAGGTCATTACTACACCTTCTGCAATGGCAGAGGCACTTGATGCGGCAAAGGCCAAACGTTTCAAGCGAGATTGAACCTTGTGTCAGGTGAAATTGTGCGCTTGTTTCT
Organism: Cladocopium goreaui; assembly: GCA_947184155.2. Classification (NCBI taxonomy): domain Eukaryota; class Dinophyceae; order Suessiales; family Symbiodiniaceae; genus Cladocopium; species Cladocopium goreaui. Next base: position 225,707 of record CAMXCT020002057.1, read on the forward strand.
CTCATTGTCAAGTTGAAGCATTGATTTAAATTAACTTGTTGAGTGCAACTTGTCACTGTCAGGTTTTTAGTGAATCATCATAGTTGGCTGAGGGCGGTCAATTTTGGTGATTGGAAAGGTGCATGGCAGTTGATGGCAACTGTGAGAAAGCATGCATCATGTTGAAAGCAACATGCATTTCTAATGCTCAAAGGAGCTTTGCAGCGATTGCGCTGCCTTGACAAAGGTCAACGCTTGACTATGAGCATGCTGTCATAAACAAATGTTTCGCATCGTGATGGCATGTTCTTATCTTAGTGTTCCTTGTTGACTGGTGAAGTTTGTTTCAATGGAGTGTCATGCAAGATCCGTATTTTTCACAACTGGTTCCTCATTCACCGATCGGTCGAGCGCTGATGGCTCTTTCTTCATTGCTGGATTCGGAGGCGACTTTCGCCCAGCAGGCCGAAGAATGTGGGCTTTCTGAACCATGGGTCACTTCATTGAAGGAGAATGGAGTGGCCACCTTTGCAAAGTTGAGTTTTGCAATTACCAGTCCAGGAACAGTTGCGACGGATGATCAGGTGACGCGTTTTCTGAACAATATTAGGCCAGGTATTGTGGCCACCATAGCAGATTTTGCTGCCTTCAAAAGAGTTCTTTTCGAGAGCCAGACCCTTATGATCCATCGTTTCAAGTCAACTGCCAAAGGGGATGACACTGCCCCCAAGAAGATGTCCGCTCCTGAGCGTGATGCAAGGTTGACACGTCAGCGAGATCAACTTCGAGGTTTGGACATCACTGGGCCCTTAGAGCCAGCACATGGGCTTTACGATCTTTGTGCACAGATGGTTGAGCGCAACGAAGTGGCTTACATCAGCCCTTCCAAATGTTTGTCGAGGCAGCAAGAACTTACGGGAGCCAAGCCGGAAAAAGAATTACAACTGGATGCATCGAAAACAGGTCTGGTCATCAAGGAGCAGCCAGTTACACAGGAAATCAACCTCACGTCAGACTTGGCGTTGTATCAAGCGATGCAACGTAGAGCATTGGCAATGGATCTTACAAACCTTGCTTCATATGAGGTGATGAAAAAGTGGACTGATCGCATGTTTGCAATTTTTTCACAACCTGCCGCTCCAGGCTTTCAGAAGGTTTCCCAGGCCCAGCTTCTCAGAGCTGATCGTCAGGCGTTTGTACGCTTGAGCGAGACTTTCAATGGCTCATTGAAGGTTATGCCCATGGCTGGGAAGCCTTTGGACCCTATGATTGAAAGGCTGGAATCAGATGTTTCAGTCACCTATTTTATGCTGCCAGTGCCGTCGCAGACTGGGTCAAGTGGTTCACAAGGTGATGCCAACAAAGTGGACAAGAAGCGACAGGAGACGGCCAATGCAGATAAGCCTCAGCCAAATAAGTTTCAGAAGGGATCAAAAGGCAAGGGCAAAGGAAAGAACAAGAAGCGCGAGCCGGTACCATCAGGTCTTAAGGGAATGCATTCCAGAACACCCCAAGGGGATCAGATCTGTTACGGCTACAATCTTGGGACATGCAAGCAAGGATCGGCGTGCCCACGCAAGCATGTTTGTGCGGTGCCTGGGTGCTACAAGAACCATCCTCAGACGGAGCATCAATGACTACATGCTCAAAATGTTTCATCCCACTCCGCAAAGAAACGGCCGATCCAACCCATGGATAATGAACGTGCCGAAAAATCGACGCATGTGAAACCTGAATTTGGGTCGAGTGGTTATTTTTGCATTGAACTATTTTGCGGCTCAGGCAACCTGACGTTTGCAATGAAACATTTCTTTCCAGATAGCTTCGGTGTGGATCATAAAGTTGCGAAGCAACGTGTGAAGGTTATTTGTTTGGATTTGACGCGGGAGGACCATCAGAAGCTGGTCACAGGCTGGATAACTTCAGGTAAGTGCTTGTGGGTGCATTTTGGAGTACCCTGTGGAACTGCATCAAAGGCTAGGTTCAAGCGGCTTAGCAAGAAGCATCATGGTCCACCACCTTTAAGGAGTTCACGTTGGCCAAACGGGTTACCAAATGTGAGAGGCTCTAACCTTGCGAGACTTCGAGCTGCCAACAGGCTTTACAGGTTCATGTCTGAACTCATTTTTGAGCTGGACAAGTTGAATATCACATGGACTGTTGAAAACCCTTGGACGAGTTTGATGTGGTTAACAAGCTATTGGGTTGAGGTTGACAAGAAGTTGAAACCATTCTATTGTGAACTACACAACTGTATGTTTGGCGGTTTGCGCTTGAAGCGTACCTGCTTGGCCTCCAATAACAAGGCGATCATGTCTCTGAATATTTTGTGCACGGGCGACCATGAACATGCACCGTGGAGCATACATGATGGTATTTTCGATACCGCCAGAGAGGCGGAGTATACGCCTCAGCTTTCCAAAGCTCTTGCAACCACTATTTTGGAGTCCATTGCGGGTCAATTTGATTTGCCAAATGTCTCTCAGGTATCAAAGCGGCTCAAGCTGTCACATTTTCATTCCCCCGGCCGTCCAGGAATTTTCCCACATCCTGGTGGTGAGCAGTTTGCCATGTGACTTTTCTTTTGATTTGATGGATGGTTGTTTACAACAATGCACCATGGTGCAACTGGATGGCTACAATTTTTCGTGCCTTGTGGGAGCAAGTTGCTTCGAAAGACAGACAGAAAGGGGGGAGAGAACCGTCTTTTTTTTAGTTACTCTGTAGATTGCACCCCCTCTCTCCATATTTTGGGCGATTTAAACTCTGGTGGGTTTACTGGTGAGGAAATTCCTCTGACATGCAATTGCGTTGAAGGTCCATGCAGCAATGTCCAATACAATTTGGAGCAGAAACAAACAACTGATGACTGTAGTGACTGGGTTTTTGGTGTGCGTTGGTCCCCTGAGAAATTTTTGGAGAGAGCTGTGATGGTAGTGCACGCTTTCAAAGAGTTTTCGGGTCTTCTGCCGGAGGTCAAGCTGGCTTGCGAATAGCTAGCAAGCTGGAAGCATGAGGATATTGTCAACTGGAGGTGTAAAAAGCTTGGTGAATGGTTGCGGTTGGCGAAATCCCTCCAAGCCGAGGAGGCGGAAATCAAAAACAAGATGCCTTCAGACAGGAGGCACATTTTGGAAAAGAAACGCATAGCCTTGATGAAGCACCTGATCAAGCAAGAGGGATATGATGACCACACCCTTGCAGATGGCATCGAGCATGGCTTCAGCTTGGTTGGCGATAGTCTAGTGTCCTCAGTACTTCCTGCCAAGCTAGTTCCCGCTACTATTTCAAAGGAGGACTTGCATAGGCATTCAGACAAAGCCAGCAAAGCTCTGAGGTATATGACACGGAGTAGCGGTGATGATGAGCTGGACGAGGGTTTGTGGACAAAAACTCTTGCGGAAGTGGACAAAGGATGGATGCGAGGTCCTTTACCATGGGACGAATTGCCCCCGGGTGCAGCAGTGTCTCGTAGGTTCCCCCTATCCCAATCGGGGAAGGTGAGACCTATTGATGACCTAAGTCAAAGCCAGGTCAACTCCACGGTGAATACATTTGAGCAGGCAACGGTTGATGGGCCTGATGTCATCTGCAGCTATGCCACCTATCTGATGCGATGCTTGGAAACGCAGGGCTTGGATACCTGCCTGAGAGGTAGGTCATTGGACCTTGCATCGGCATACCGGCAGCTTGCAATTGCCGATGAGTCTTTGCAGCATTCCTACCTTTCAGTATATGACCCGTCCAGTGGTTCCGCAAAGTTGTTTCAACAAGTTGCGTTGCCCTTTGGGTCGAGATCTGCGGTAAACGCGTTTATAAGGTGCGCCAGATTTCTACAGTGGATTGCTGCCAGGGTTTTTTATCCTGCCCTTGACTTGTTACTTCGACGACTTTTTTGCCTTCTCAATGCCTAATTTGTGCAACAATAGTCATGCTACCTTGTGCTTGATGCTTGACATCCTTGGGTGGCAGTTTGACCGTGAGGGCCCAAAGAGCGATGCATTCTCTGGAATTGTATCAGCCCTTGGGGTGCAGTTTGACTTGGAGGACTCGCCTAAGGGGATTCTCAAAGTTCGCAATACAGCCAAGCGAATTGAAGACACTACTCTGTTGCTGGAAGCAATTTTGCGTGATGGAAAGTTAGCGAAGAAAGATGCATTGACCTTGCGTGGCAAACTGGCATTTTGCGATTCTTTTATTTTTGGCCGAATTGGTAAGTTGGCACTTCAGGATATTAAAAAGCATGCGTATGCCAATCCATTTGTGATCAGCCTTTCTGAGAGACTGGTAGATTCCCTTGAGCTTTTGAGACGTAGGCTACTTTCTGGATCGCCTAGAGTCCTCACATGCAAGATGTTGGAAACGTTCTTCATTTTCACAGATGCCAGCTTCAGCATGAAGGACGGTGGAGGCTTCGGTGCCTTCCTTGCGACTCAAAATGGTGACATAATTTCTTGGTTTGGACTTCATGTGGGAGTCGAACGTTTTACAACTTGGTTTGAGCAGGGACGCAAGAACCTTATTGGAGAGTTTGAAACGCTTGTAGTTGCCATTGCCCTGAAACTGTGGGCGAAACTTGTCACATCCTCCCAGGTTATGATTTACATAGATAATGAGGGTTCAAAGTTTGCCTTGATTCGGGGTTACTCCGACTCATTTGCAATTTCTATGATTTGCCAGCTGGTGGCACAGCAGTTGGACGATTTCTATGTCCTCCCTTGGTACAGCCGTGTTCCTTCGGCATCAAATTTATCAGATTATCCTTCTAGACAGATCCGACGCCAATTGCTACTAGATTCAAAACGCATTCCCGAAGGGGAAGTTGCACTCGTCTTCAACGAAAGCTTGAAGTATGTGGAAAGCCACACAAGCATGGGTGGGGACCGTGGCTTAACGAGGCCTGAGTGATCTCTCCACTGTGCTAGAAAAAGAGTGAGTGCCAGCTACCTTTTCTGTTGCACATGTACGGCTCGGTTCTGTTGAAGATCGAGTATTTGTTTTCCGAGGTTGCCTTTCTGTTTACGTTTGGCGCAAATTTTGTAGGGCCCCTGTTTGTTGTTGCGACGCAAGGTCTTCGTTTGATCGCAAACGTTTAGGGCCCCCTGTGTTTGTTTGGCGACGCAAGAACATGTTTGGTGGTGCGGGATGTTTGGGTCAACGGTTTTCTGGTTGCTTGGAATAAGTTGCGACTCAGCGCGCTGATGTAACCTTATTCCTTGCGTAAAGAAAAAGATGCTGAACGCAGCTTCTAGTTGACCCTCCTCCTTCCCGTTCCCTTCCTCTCTTGCGCGTGCACCTTGCGCTTCCTCTTTCCCTCTCGCGAGCGCGCGTTGGAAACTTCTAACCTGAGGAAACTTCTGAGTTGGGTGTTCACTGAGTGGTTACTTGTTGTGCGTTTGAATGCAAACGTTCTCAGCAACCAACTTGCTATTTTTAAGTTGGTAACTCTTCTGTGAACAGTTTTTCCCCAACTCGGTTTTTAGTTGTTCAGCTTGTTGTTCTCTGTAAACATCTGCTGAACATTTTGCACACAGGTGTAAATTGAACAAAATGCCAATGGTGGCCATTTCAAGTTCAATACCTCCAAAGGGAGGGTGGGAGGGTTCAACGTTTCTTACGTGATTCGTTTTTTGTGCCCCCCGCCCCCCCTATCTCTATGTGCGTTTTTGATCGGATTGAATATCCGGAATTTTTGTCTCACGCACGTGTTTAGGCCCCTTAACGAGGCCTGAGTGATCTCTCCACTGTGCTAGAAAAAGAGTGAGTGCCAGCTACCTTTTCTGTTGCACATGTACGGCTCGGTTCTGTTGAAGATCGAGTATTTGTTTTCCGAGGTTGCCTTTCTGTTTACGTTTGGCGCAAATTTTGTAGGGCCCCTGTTTGTTGTTGCGACGCAAGGTCTTCGTTTGATCGCAAACGTTTAGGGCCCCCTGTGTTTGTTTGGCGACGCAAGAACATGTTTGGTGGTGCGGGATGTTTGGGTCAACGGTTTTCTGGTTGCTTGGAATAATGTTTCTTATGACCTCTGTTTCGGTTTAAGGGAGGGAGTGGTGGGAACCTTCGTGTTTTCGGAACTTGAAAGAGCAATGGGGGTCTTGCTTTGATGGATGCAGACTCTGATGAAGGCTGGATACACGTGCCGCTGTCTGTTTTAGATAGACAAGAGGAATACAGACGTGTAGCTGCCTTAGAAAATGCTTCTTTCGAAGTTCAACACGAGTCAAGTCGTTTGCAAGAGCAAGCAATTGCGGCTGAGATGGAAGCGCTGGAATCTCAACGTAATGCCCTTCAGATTTCTGCTGATCACAGTAGTGAGTTGCCTGTCACTGGAGTGGACACAGAGATGCACATGTTTGGAGGTGAAACTTTTTCAAACAGCGGTTATTCTCCAAGTTCATTTCAGGGTGATTCACAACGTGGACAGTCTTCAAGTGGACGTGCTGTTGTTGAACCTATTGAAGGATACTCTGCAGCAAACGTTTTTGGACTGGCAAGGAGCAGGTTACAGACTGAGGGCTTAAAACAGTTTTGGGAGACTGGTTTCTGGAATGACTTCTTGGATCCGAATAAAGATTTTTTCTCTGTGTTCGAGCAGAGTTTCAAGCGTCCAGTCGATCCAACACATGTTCAAGATGATGAACCTCTGGATGTTGTTGCTGAGCGCAGACCCAAGACCATCAAGGTAGCTGCAACATTTATGGACCATGTCAAAACAACCACAGTCATGAGCTGGAGAGAACAAAGAGAGTCAGAGTGGCAGACTGCGATTTACAGGTGGCATTCAATGCTCAGTGTATGGCTTCGCAGTGTGCAGATCGTTGAGCAGATCTTCAGCCGTGAGGGTTTTTCAGCGCAAGCACAGGTCCTTGTTGACATCTTTCACAATAGAGCACCTGCTACAATCATGAAGCGATGCAGGAGCATGTCCAGGTTGACGAACTATTTCATAGATCGTGGCAGGACTTTTCCATGTGATGAATCTCAGTTTTATGAGTTCATGTGTGTTGAACGTGAAAACGGAGCACCACCATCGAGACTCAAGGGTTTCATTGAAGCTGTGACATTTTGTCGGCATGTGCTTGGAGTCCTGGAGTTTGAGGGAATTACAGCCAGCAGGCGTTGCCAAGGTGTCGCAGCCTTAGATGTTAACCATAAGATTCACCAAGCTGAACCGTTGTCAGTGAAACAACTTGAGATTCTTCACAATGTGCTTTTCAACAGTGATGAACTTTGGAATCGAGTCTTTGCAGGGATGCTCCTTTTTTGCGTGTATGCAAGATCGCGTTGGAGCGATGCCCAGCATGGTGAGCAGTTCTTGGAGGACTATGATGAAACGGGAAACTGTGCATACATTGAGATTGCAACTGGAGTTCACAAGACGGCAAAGGCATTGCAACTCAGGCATTTGTTTCTTCCACTTGTTGCACCGTGTTTGGGAGTAGTAGAAGGGAATTGGGGATCTGAATGGTGTGAATGTCGCAAGAAGCTTGGAATTCATGATCTCAAACAATACCCACTTATGCCTGCTCCAAACGCGGCGCAAGAGCCGACTGAGAGACCGTTGACCACCACAGAAGCCGGCAGTTGGATGCGTGACCTCCTCAGTGTGGATGTGGCCAACAAACAAATACGTTTTTCATCACACTCCTTGAAAGCAACATGCTTGAGCTATGCAGCAAAGAGAGGATGTTCATTTGAAGATCGCCTCAGTTTGGGTTACCATAGTCACAACCTGAAGATGGCTCTTGTGTATTCTCGGGACGGTGCCTCTCGACCTTTGAGGGTTTTGGAGTGCATGTTAAAGGAGATTCGTGAAAAGGCTTTCAACCCAAACGACACGCGCAGTGGCAGGCTCAGTGGTTTGCCGAGCATGAACGTGGAAGACTCTGCCATGCATGTTGTGGGCACACGCAACAGTGATGCAGCAGATCAGACCATTGTTGTGGATGAACAGCACGATGATGTCAAGTTGGAACATGATGACAATGTTGAATTTCTTGCAAGTGACCATGCCACGACAGGCAGTGAGACTGAGTCTGATGTTGAGACCACGGTGAGACCGAAAGTGTCCTATCGTGATATAACTGCACCTGAAGGCACGGTACTGCACCAGCACTGCAAGTGGAAGACGCTGCACCTGATGAAGTCAGAAAACCGTGTGGTGTTCTTGTGTGGACGCAAAACTAGCCATATGTATAAGGTAGCGCAAACGCGCCATGCCTTTGACACCCCAAAGTGCCGTCAGTGTTTCCATGCAAAGCTTGACTGAAAACTGAGAGGGCAAAAGGGTTTTCATGGCTGCGTCCCCAGATTCTTTTCTTGTCATCACATGCTTTTTGTCCCTCAGAAAATTTGTGATGTGTGAATTTTCAACTTGCGATTTTGCGGCATTATCAGAGCTTGGTTGCATGGTGATTTCGTTATCAATCTCGCAGTTTGGTCAGAGAGGGTTTGATCTCAGACTTGCTATGACAGTTTATGTGCACGGCAAGAGAGTGATCAAACGTTGTCAAGGAAATTTTCTTTAGAGAAGATTTCGCAACAGATGTTTTAAAAACATGACACGTCAATTTTCAAACAACATATTGCATGACTTTGGGTTTGTAGTAGGTCCTTCGGTCAGAATCAGTGCAATGGCTCTGGTAGATTCCGAAGCAGCCTTCGCAAGCCATTGCAATGCAATTGACAAAAGCAAAGAACTTTTCAATCTTTGCATCAGTGCAAACCTTACGAGTTTCATGAGGATGGCTTTCGCAGTGGGGACGCCCCAAACACCTGCTAGCGATGAGACGTTCAAGGAATTTGCAACGGAGATCAACGGAGGCATTGAGCCTTCAATCACAATGATGTCATTGCTACGCAGGCTGCACTTCGAATCAGTTACAATGGTGGTAGCACATTTGAAAACGAATGTTTCGATTGATGCTGGGGCTGAAGGAACCAGAAAGCTGCCTCCAGTTGAAAAGGTAGCCAGGTTGCAAGAGCAGCAAGCCAGGCTCAAAGGGCTGGCCATTCGTGGAGAACTTCAGCCATCCTATGCTCTCATTGACTTGGTGGCCTCAATACATGATACTGGATCCATAGTTTGGATAGCACCAAGCAAGTGCACGAAGAGGGACTCTGAAGTTCAACAATCGCTCAAAGAGCGGCCTACCACACTTACCGTCGAGCAACAGACATTGCGACTGTCGGCAGGAGAGCCAAAGATCAAAGCAGACACCTCCAACGAGTTGCTCATGCAATGGGCGCTGCAACGTCGGGGACTGGCCTTCGACCAATGCCGCTTGATTTCCAATGATGTACATGACCGATGGGTGCAATATCTTTTGACTCAACTGACCAAAGAAGTTCCTACAGGATACACCAAGCTACAGATGGAACAGGTTTTGCGGGCAGATCGAGAACTTTTTACGTTGATGGCACAGGAACATATTGGGCCGTTTGCCAATGGACCAAGGGGTGAATTACCGCTTGATTTGCTGATGGGACAGTTGATGCATGATCCCCGCATCAGCCTGCGTTTGCTGCCTCTACCTTCAGCATCGGCAAAGTCCTCGTCAAGTCACTCAGTCGACGATGGATCGAAGAAAACTGGGGGACCACCAAGGACGGTCACCCCTAAGAAAAAGGCCAAGCCGACAGGCAAAGCAAAGGCCAACTGTCCTGATGAGTTGAAAGGGTACCACCAGTTTGATGACCATGGGAATCCCATTTGCTGGGCTTTCAACATGAGCAAAGGCTGCAGTGAGGATACCAAAGACGGGCGTTGTAAGAAGGGCAGCCACATCTGTATTAAGTGCAAAAGGAGCAACCACAGCCTTGTGACGTGCCGTGTCAAGAAATCCTGACTAAAGCGCAATGACAAGCAGGCGCAGAAGTGCAGTGGTTACAGCAGCAAACGTGGTTACAGTGCAATTGGGCGGTTGCAAAAGGTTTCACATCAGAAGCTTGCAAAGCATTCACTGAAAGTTTCACAACCATGTTTGGATGTTCAAGACATGCAAACTAAAGAGGCTCAAGAGGAGCCTGCATCGAAGACTCCATGTGATGTTGCAGGCATGGACAATGGAGAAAAAGCTCAACAAGAGCATTACAAAGCAAACATCGAAGGATGTGGCATTCGAAGTTTCACTGGCAATAGCTTAGACGAAATCATGGTGCTGGAAATCTTTGCTGGCACGGCAAGGCTCACAAGAGCGGTTAAAGACTTGGGCATGGCAGCCATGGCAGTTGACAAAGACAATTCGCGTGCGCAATCAGTGCATGTGGCTTGTTATGATTTAAATGAACCTGATCAACTGCAAGCTCTTTGTGATTTTGTCGAAAGACACCACCACCAGATTTTGTGGGCGCATTTTGCGCCCTCCTGCGGAACGGCTTCCAGGGCACGGGGTAGACCCCTGCCCAAGCTGGCAAAAATGGGAATCAAAGTTCCTCAACCGCTCAGGAGCGACCAAAAACCTTTGGGCTTAGATGGTTTGACAGGCATTGACAAGATCAAAGCCGAGACTGCAAACATTACGTACGAAAGTACGTGTGTGCTCATTAGACTATGCCACCGTTTCAACATTGCAGTTTCTGTTGAAAACCCAGAGAACTCGCTCTTCTGGAAGATTCCCCAAATCAAGGAACTCATGACGGAGCTCAAAGGCTACATGACCTTGTTTGACAACTGCTGTCATGGAGGTACGCGGAAAAAAGGAACATCCTGGTGGGCCACTGTAGACTGGTTCACATGTTTGTCAGCACGTTGTGACGGTTCTCATTTTCATCAGAAGTGGAATGCAGAAATCATTGATGGCAAAGTCGTTTTTCCAACTCACCTGGAGGCTGCATATCCCATTTTGTTATGTGAACGTTTGGCTTCTATTGCGAAGCTCAAAGCGCTTGAGCTAGGAGCTGTCGAAATTCAGACACTTGAACAACAAACGCAACATGCTCCATCGTCCCAACACAGGTTTCTACTTGACATGTTGCCACGGGGTCGCAAATTCAAACCCCTTGTTTCTGAATTTGGCCATTACGAGAAATGGGCAATCCCATTACCTAATGGACCTTTGGACAATGTTTTCATCAAGCCTTTTCCAAAAGGCACCAAAATTGTACATCGACAGTTTTGCAAGGGTGTTTTTCGGGTCGATGCTTTATGTCAGCTTGCTGATATTTGTTTATAGTCTAATGGACAGCGATGAAAGAGCGTCTCGTCAAAAAAAAAATGTTTTGAACGTCAAACCGTTCTTTGTGCATGTTGCGCAAGTGATGGATGTTGTCATTTTACATGTGTCATTTGTGCATGTTTCAATATATGTTGCAATGAACATGTTTGGTATGTACATGGTGCATTACACGTTGTGATGTCAAAAAAAAACCTTGAAATGTCGATTGAATATTTGAAGCGTGCAACATTTATTATCAAGAAAGAGGTGGGTGGGCGGGAGCTCACAAAATTGTGGGTGTATAGTTTAGTTTTACCCTCCCAACTTCGTTTCCCACCCAATGTTTTCTTCCCCAATTTGTAATCAACCTTGTGTTTACGTGCTGCTTGTTTTGGGTGGGCCATTGAATTGTACGACAATCTGGAAGAGCATCAGGTTTTGTGCATTGCTCGTGCCAGGGGCATCTCAACTGCCACCTACTACAGCACGTTGGTAGCAGATCCACCTGTTCAGATTTGACATGGCTGCGTCAGGTTCTGGTCATCTAAAGCGGACTGGGGGTTTTGACACAGACTCATCCACAGTGAGCAAGTTTTGTTATGAGCAACATCTCAGGCACGTTTGGACAACAAATCATGCATCGACTTTTAAGATGCCATGGGAGCTTAGCTTGAACACACCCTGGGATGCTTGTAAGAAACTACGTACAAGCGGTTTTGACCTGCATGGACCTCTGCCGCCTATTCCAGTTAGTGCGAATGTCTGCAACTCAGATGAAGGTGCTGATGAAATTTTGTCTTTCAAACAAATTGGAGTCAAAGCCGTAAAGAATGCTGATTCACGTTTGTGGGCAGACAAGCTCTCTTGGGAGCGCAAATGTGCGTATAAGAAGTGGGTTGGCATCATTTTGAGGCAGGTCAGCGCTTTTGACATTGCAAGGCAACAGGTCACTTGCCACACCATGGAGTTTGCCAGAGGTGGTTTGCTGGAGTCTGTGAAGGACTCTTTGGGAACGAAGGCTTCAGCCACACTGCACTCAAGGGCTGGACCTATTTTGCAATACATACAGTTTTGTGAGGACCGTGGCATTCAAGCATTTCCACTGGTTGAACCCATTGTGTATGACTATGTGAAGTCATGTGAATCGAAGGCTGCAACATATGCTAGATCATTCTTGCTGGCGTTGAGTTTTACCAATTTCCATTTTGGGCTCACTGGGACCGGGAGCATCATGAGTTCAGGGCGTATCAAAGGACTGGTCAATACGATGTATGCAAAGAAGAGGAAGTTAATGCAACGTCCTCCTCTTACTGTCAGTCAAATCGTCCACCTAGAGGACATTGTGGTCAACAGCCACAAGACTGAGTACGACCGTGTAGCGGCTGGGTTCTTTCTCTTCGTTTTGATGGGGAGGCTTCGTTTCAGCGATGGCCAACAGGTTTGCCAGTTACAGCTTGATCAACAATCGGATGGTTTTGGGTTTGTAGAGGCGGTTGCAGCCAAAACCAAGACGTCAGTGTCGTTGGAGAGAAAGACGCGGCATCTACCAGTAGCTGTGCCGCTGATCCCATTCGGAGATCAACAGTGGCTGCCAACTTGGCTGGAACTGAGAAAGAAAATTTTTGGAAATCTGGCCAACAGCAAGGATGATTTCATTCCTCTCCTTCCTGCTCCTGCTGCAAATGGGTCCTGGTCCAAGATGCCCTTATCTGTGACCTCAGGCGCCAATTGGTTGAGGAGTTTGCTCCATGACACTTTGGATCCTCGTGGAACGCCCGTGGGCACACACAGTTTGAAAGCAAGCTTGCTTTCCATGGCGGCGAAGTACGGGTTGCCTCACTCTCAGCGCAAGTTGCTGGGATACCATGCTGGCAGCAAAGAGCAGAGCATGCTGTGCTACTCCAGGGATAGCATGGCAGAACCCCTTCGTCAAATGTGTGAGATGATACGGGCTGTGAAGAACAAAGCTTTCTTACCAGACTGTTCACGTTCAGGCCGTTTTCCTTTGAAAGAACTTGGTGATGAGGTCATCGAAGGGGACGAATTGAGTGATTCATCTTCCTCCGGTTCGGAGAATGAGGAGGAGACCCATCACGAAAGTGAGGAGAGTGCTTGTGAGAAGCTCTTGGGCCAATGGCAGCCCGCCACTGTCGAGCCGATGGAAGAAAAGGTCTTTGTGAGGCACCGCATTTCCAGGTGCATCCATGCATTGGCTGATGAGACAGGACTGGAGTTTGTATGTGGCAGGCGAATGTCACAGTCATACGACGTGTTGGAGCCCAAGCCTTCCTTTTGTCACCCTGTGTGCCAAACATGTTTCAGAGACAGGGCCACCTGAGCCTTCCGAGATCGCGGTGAAGGAAAAAGGCAGGAGGTGTTCCTGCGTGAGATGTTGAAAGTGGCACTGCAAGTTGCGGTGTCAAGGTGTGAACACAGCATGATGTGCGTTCGACAAGTTGTTGAGCGGTGTGTAGAAAGTGGACTCAATGTTTGAGCGCCGAAAAATTTCAGAGCTGTGCTCAAACTTTTCATGGAACACATGTCGAAACCAGAGAAGTGAACAGTTGGTTTGCATGATTTTACTTAGCAGTTGCTCAAAGCGTCCAGAACCTTTTTCATGACAGATTGTGTTTACATGTTGGGCGAGTTTGCACGAGTTCATGGGCCTGAAATACATAACCTACTTCTAGGGTTTTCATCCTGCCTCCTCGGAACCATGAGCTACGGTGACAGCAAGGCAGTTTTCAAAAGGAGATGCGAAGAGATTGGTTTTACTGCAGAAGTTGTCGAGTTGATTGTCAACCATGGACTGGACACCATGGCAAAGTTTGCATTTTCTTGCAATTTTTCACCTGGGAGTTCAGACGAGTCGCCCCTCATCCAGCTGTCTAAGGATATATTTAAGCGGGCGCCTTCAACTGTTGAGATGTCATGTGTCAGACGCTTGTTTAGTGAAAGTTACGCAAACATAGCAGCAGATATCAAGAACTCAGTTGAGGCGACCGATGACATGCCCACAAGGAAACTTGCTCCAGCTGAGAGGGCAGAACGGTTGCGTGTTCAACAACGACAGCTGGCAGGCATCAACATTTCTGGACCTTATGAACCAGGAGATGCGTTGGTGGATCGTTGCATCGCAATTTATGATGCTGACAGGATTCAATTCATTCCTTGGGACATTTGTACGAGTCGCGAACATGAAATATTGCATGGATCAAAACGTGACCAAACCTTGACGTTTGACTCGACAGGTGCCCTCAAGTTACACAAGCAGGCACGCGTTGAGCCGTGCAGCACTGCCTCTGAGATTCAGGTGCGATATTGCCTAACCAGGCGTGCTTTGGCGATGGAACAAGCCAACATTGTCAGTTTCCAAAACATGGAAGCATGGTCTGAAAAGATGATGCAAGCAAGGCTTGAGGAACCACCGGCTAATTACGTGAAAACTTCAATGAAACAGCTTGAATCTGCAGATCGAAAATTGTTTCTCCTGATCAGCGAGAAGACCCGAGAAGGCATCAAGTGCAATGCTCAAGGCCGTCCCATTGACGCCGTCTTCAAGCAGTGCATGGAGAGCTCAGAGGTGTTGTCATTGCTGCAACCGAGACCTGGAGGAGGCGGGCCAACAACCAGGCCATCAGAGGGCCCTGCGGCAGGTGAACCGCCTGCCAAAAGAATCAAAGGCGGGGGAAAGGCCCGAGGAAAGAGTTTCAGTAAATTTCAGGGCACAACAGATTCATTTGTCCGCATCCCGAAAGAGCTGCTGTCGCTTGGATCAGTGGCTGCAACTCCAAAAGGACATCGGCTGTGTTTCTCATACAACTTGAAATCTTGCAGCAATCCAGTTGATAAGCAAAGATGTTCAAAGGGTCTTCATGCATGTGCGGTGAAGGGATGCCATGGACAACACCCAGCGGTTGAGTGCACACGTGCCAAGCGGGAGTGACTACACCCCCCAAATGAGCATGCTGAACAGGACTCAGATAGCCCTGTGAATTCAAATTTTCCGACAGTCTCCGAGCAGTCAGCACCGGATCCTCCCCAAGGTCAAAGCCGTGAACGGAGCGAAGTTTTTGCTGGCTTAATGGATTCTTTACAGGTCCCGAAGGGGACGTCTGTGCCTTTCTTTGTTGAATTATGTGCAGGCAGCGCCAAGTTGTCAGACGCTGTCAAACAACATGGATACCATATCATTGCCGTTGATCATGACAAGAATCGCCACGCCCCACGCTGCAAGATCATACAACTGGATTTGTCACATGAACATGCGTGGGACATGCTTGACTTTTTGCTGGAGAGAGTAACAATTTCGGGCGTCCACATAGCGCCACCTTGTGGCACATGTTCCAAAGCCAGAGGCATCCCCATGAAGGATGGAACAAAGGGACCTCAGCCACTTAGATCGGCTGATTTTCCGTTGGGACTTCCACATTTGTCTCAACGTGACCAACAGAGAGTTTTTCTGGCAAATCAAATTTACAAATTTTGTGGTTTGTACGTGCAGAAGTTGCATCAAGCTGGGATTCCATGGACGATAGAAAATCCAACAAATTCACTGATGTGGGATTTGGAATTTTTCACATGGGCCGTGGCCAATGGGATTTTTGTCAACATGCACGCATGCGCCTATGGCTCAGCGAGGAAAAAGCTCACATCATTTCTCTGCAGTCACCGTGAATTTGCCGCCTTAGAGTTGTATTGCGATGGTCAACATGAACACCTTCCATGGGGCATTGCAGATGATGGAGCTTTTAGCACTTCGCATGAAGCCGAGTATCCCAAAGCTTTATGTGTCAGATATGCCGAAATTTTTCATGAACTGTGCCGTGCCCGCGGCATTGTGCCAGTACAGCAGGCAAGCGACGAAGTGCAAAAGCTGGCGCCCAATCAACAGCCCAAAGGTCGCAAGCTGCCGCAGTTGATACCCGAGTTTTCTTTTACAAAAACAATGCAAGTGGACAAGCTGCCCCAGGTTGACCACAAAGGTTGCTTACTTCATCACATGCAAGGAGTTCCTGCCGGCAGCAAACTGTTGAGAACTGAAGCGAAAAGGGGATCAACTCTTTGTGTTTTTGGTGTGTACCGTTCTTTTGCTGAATTTACACATGTTGCAAAACTGTTATGGCATCCATATGATGAGCTGAAGAACTTGCCCGGAGATTTAATACGAGTTCTTTTCCAACACTTGAGTCAAGCACCAGACGTAGTGACACGAAGTCGCATCAAGATTTTGTCTGAATGGGCGAGTCGTGCGAAAGCCCTGAATGCTTTGGAAGAACAGTTGAAGCTTGACATGGATGCCGACGTTGCAAAAATCATGGCGCCCAAGCGCATTCTCCTCATGCGATCCATTGCAATGGACATGAGCTGGCCAGACATGGGGCTCTTTGACGAGTTCACTGAAGGTTTCAAAATAGTAGGCCCTGTGTCTGAATCCGGAGTTTTCAAGCCTGGTGTCACTTTGGCTCAGATGTCCCCCCAGCAGCTAAGGGACAAAACAAAGTTTTTGAAGCCCATGATACTTGGGAGAGCCAAGCTTGGAGATGGGAACGAGCTGCAACAGCAACTGTACGATACAACTGTTGAGGAGACCCAGAATAAGAACTGGCTTGAAGGCCCATTCTCCCCCGAGGAGATCGAATCTAAGCTGGGAAGGGAGTGGTTGCCTGTAAGGCGCTTTGCAGTGCTGCAGCGTGAGAAGCTGCGGCCCATCGACGATTTCAAGGAGAATCAGGTGAATCAGACATTTGCAAGCACGGAAAAGTTGGAGTTAAGGACAATGGACCATACGCTGTGGTCCCTCTTCACCATTCTGAAATTTCTTCTTTTCGATGGGCGGCTTGACTTCACCCTGGAATCAGGGGAACGCTTGACTGGAGAAGTGCACCATGCATGGAAAGGTGTGGAGCCGAACTTCAAGGCATCTTGCATTGACTTAAAGTCTGCGTACAAACAATTCCCTTTGCATGAGGAAAATCACAAGGACGCAGTGGTGACACTGTGGAACCCTCCCAAGAGGAGGGTAGACTGCTTCATCATGAAGGTGCTGCCGTTTGGAGCCACAGCCAGTGTACATCATTTTCTTAGAGTCAGCGCTTTCCTGCAGGCAATTGGAAGATTCATGGGTGTGATTTGGTCGGCATTTTTCGACGACTTTGTCGTGCTCAGCCATGCAATGCACGAGGCCAGCACCATGACATCGGCCTTGACTCTTCTTGACTTGTTGGGTTTTCAGTATAGCAAGGACAAGCTGCAGCCCTTCAGTGACAAAACAGAGATGCTGGGAGTGGAGCTCAATTTGGTTGATGGGAAGAACGGCATTGTCGAAGTCAGGAACAAGGCTTCACGAGCGAATGAGCTGTGCGATGTTTTGGATCGAATCCTGCAGTCTAAGAAAGTGGTAGTCAAGGAACTTCCATCAACCTTGGGCAAGCTTCAATTTGCGGAAGGTCAACTATGGGGAAGAACTGGACGGCTGGCGTTGTCCGAACTAAGGAGGCATGAGAAGTCGGGGTGCGCTGAAGCATTGCTGGATCAGCGTAGCATCGACGCTGCACACATGTTGTTTGAGAAGATGAAAAACGGAAAGCCTCGGACAATTCGCATCACTCCGAGATCAAAACCTTTCTTGCTTTTCACTGATGGGGCGTTGGAATACGAATCTTCTGGAAAACCAACAGCTGGCATAGGAGCCGTACTGTTGTGTCCTGATGGGAGACAACTTGTGTTTGGAACCAAGGTTGAAGACGAAACACTGAAGCGGTGGCAGGTTGATGGAAAATCTCATGTGGTTGGTTTGGTAGAACTTTATGCAGCGGTCATCGCTTTCAATACCTGGGCTGACATTCTGCAAGACCAGCGTTTGATTTGCTTCACCGACAGTTGGCCGGTGCTTGATGCTTTGGTGAAAGGAAATTCTCCCGTTGATGAATGGCGGGACCTTCTTTTGATTTTTGAAAATTTGGATGAACGAATCAATTCAATGTTGTGGATGGCTCGAGTTGCGTCCAAGTCTAATCCTGCGGATGCCCCAAGCAGGTTTTCTTTGAGAGAATTGGGTTTTCTTGAGAGACTGCAGATTTCAGAAGCAGTATGCCCAATCAAAGGTGTCAAGCTGAAATCCTACGTGGCATGTAGCTGAAGCGGAAAGGGGAATGGTCCAAAGTTTGGATCGATGTGCAATGATGGGGTGTCCATCCTTTTTGTTTTGCATATGACAAAAGAAAGTCAAACGTGTGAATGCGTGAACATGAAATATGTTCAACAGATTTCCCCATTCTGCTTTGCGAGAAAAAGTCCGAGTGAGCCACCTGCATTCAGTCAAAAAAAACAGTGTGAACACTCGTGTATCTTGGCGATCTCACTCGTTGCGGCGTATGAAATGTTTGAACATATTGATATGTATATATGTTATTATATATTCAGATATATATACGTGATGTATATATAACGAGCTTTTATGTTTTATGTTTGTGTCTTTGGCGTATATGCGTACATGACTTACTCATATACGTTCACCTCGAAAGGTCAGGTGCAAACCCTTTTATGTTTAGGATTTTAATTTGAAGAGATCCATGTATGACTATAAGCTTTATGTCAGCTTGCTGATATTTGTTTATACTCTAATGGACAGCGATGAAAGAGCGTCTCTTCAAAAAAAAATGTTTTGAACGTCAAACCGTTCTTTGTGCATGTTGCGCAAGTGATGGATGTTGTCATTTTACATGTGTCATTTGTGCATGTTTCAATATATGTTGCAATGAACATGTTTGGTATGTACATGGTGCATTACACGTTGTGATGTCAAAAAAAAAACCTTGAAATGTCGATTGAATATTTGAAGCGTGCAACATTTATTATCAAGAAAGAGGTGGGTGGGCGGGAGCTCACAAAATTGTGGGTGTATAGTTTAGTTTTACCCTCCCAACTTCGTTTCCCACCCAATGTTTTCTTCCCCAATTTTGTCCGGGGGGGGGAATGGTCCAAAGTTTGGATCGATGTGCAATGATGGGGTGTCCATCCTTTTTGTTTTGCATATGACAAAAGAAAGTCAAACGTGTGAATGCGTGAACATGAAATATGTTCAACAGATTTCCCCATTCTGCTTTGCGAGAAAAAGTCCGAGTGAGCCACCTGCATTCAGTCAAAAAAAACAGTGTGAACACTCGTGTATCTTGGCGATCTCACTCGTTGCGGCGTATGAAATGTTTGAACATATTGATATGTATATATGTTATTATATATTCAGATATATATACGTGATGTATATATAACGAGCTTTTATGTTTTATGTTTGTGTCTTTGGCGTATATGCGTACATGACTTACTCATATACGTTCACCTCGAAAGGTCAGGTGCAAACCCTTTTATGTTTAGGATTTTAATTTGAAGAGATCCATGTATGACTATAAGATGCGAGTGAAGTAAAACCACATGAAGCTTGCAATGCACAGCATTCCAACCATGAGATATTGACTGTTGGGGTGCCTCGTGAGACAACTGACTTTTTGCAGCGAGCGATCCAAGCAGGACATCCGCGAGCGATCTCAATCCATTTGTCAGAAGCTGTCAAAGATGTTTTGAGGAACAACTTTTCGGGCGACGATTATGTGCTCACCAAAGAGAGGGCAAGTTTCTTGTGGAAGTGGAGCAAACGTGCGAAAGAGCTAGAGGTTGACGAACGCAGGTTACATGCAGATCTTCCACCTCATCTCCAACATATTCTTAAGGGCAAGCGCCTGTTGCTTCTCAAAGAAGTTTTGGAAGATCTTCAGTACCCAGACCAGAGTCTTGTGGATGAGATTGCAAGCGGCTTTACGCTCCATGGCTGGATGACGGAGTCCAATGTTTTCCCGAAGGAAACAAAGAGGCCTGAATACAATGTGGACTTGGTCAGGAGCATGGCAAAAGGGCTGAACAATGTGATACTCAAACAAGTGCAAGCGACTGAAAATGATGAGCTTGCAAAAACCACTTGGCAAAGCACCCTGGAAGAGATTGAGAAGCAGTGGGTTTGGCGAGATGTCACCAGTGATTACGACAGTGTCATCTTAGCCAAGCGGTTCGGGTTGCAACAGAAAAACAAGGTGCGTGTGATAGATGATTGCACTGTTGGGGGCTACAACAAGGCCTATGGAACCAAAGAGAAACTTCGAGTTCACGCAATTGACCAACTAGCAGCTTACCTCAGTTGGCTTTGCACTTCAGTTGGAACCGACATTAATGATGAAATTGTTGGCAGGACTTATGACCTGCGAAGCGCTTACAAGCAGTTTGGTGTGAGCGTGCAGACACGGGATCTACTCAGGCTTTTGGTTTGGGACAGTGATCAACAGAAGCCATGCTTGCTGGGTGTAAACGCTCTGCCTTTCGGAGCTTCAGGGTCTGTGAGTGCGTTCCTGCGCATAAGCATGGCCTTGTGGTATGTGTGGACGGTTGGACTCAAACTTTGCTGGACAGTCTTTTACGATGACTTCACAATAATTTGCAAACGTTGTTTGAGCAGGAGCACCGGCCTAGCAGCAGAAGCGTTGTTCGACCTTTTTGGCATGTGGTATGCAAAAGAAGGTTCAAAAGCTGTTGAGTTTGACACACGTGTCAAGACACTAGGACTGCTTGTTGAATTGGGGGATGTGCGAAAGGGTTTTGCAATTGGGCACACCGCCGAAAGACGTGAGGAACTGAGAAATGCTTTAAATGAAATTCTTCAAAACAAAAAGCTTGAACCAAAACAAGCCGAACGCCTCAGAGGGCGCATGCAGTGGTTTGAGGGTTATGCTTTTGGGCGAGTAGCACAACACAGCTTGCGGATTCTTGGAGACATAGCTTTGCGCAAACAGCGCATGGTTCAGCTAGAGTCGCACGAGCTGTGCACCATTGAGTTCCTGGCGAAGCGTGTTTTGGAAGCTGAGACTTTGAAAATTACCCCTGTGTCACTGGACACACTGATCGTCTTTACAGACGGAGCTTGCGAAGGAGAAGGCAATAGAGTTGGTAGTGTGGGTGGCGTCAGAATTGACAAGACTGGAAGGTGCTACCAACATTTCTCAAGTGAAGTTCCAACTGACTTCATGCGTGTTGCAATGGAGGATTCTTCGAACCCCATATATGAGCTAGAGCTTCTACCGCTTTACGTTGCTTTGTGTCTTTGGGGCCCTCTCATGCAGTCGACGCATGTTGTGTTTTACCTTGACAATGATGCTGCCAGGGCAGCCGTTTGCAAAGGCTGTGGAGGCACAAAGCTAGGACAACGGATCGTCCAGTGCATCATGGAAGTTGAATGTCAGTTGAAGCTGAAATCCTGGTATGCTCGAGTACCAACTCACTCAAACATATCCGACGGTCCCAGCCGTATGGATTGCACCGAAGTAATGCAGTTGGGATCGGCTGAAGCGAAGGCAGACTGGAATTTCATTCTAGAGAGCCTTCTCTGATGTGTGCTTTTCGAAATGGGGAGAGCACGGGCACACCGAACGTTTCCCCAACTGCTGGAGAAAAAGGTGCTGTGCGTTTTTCGGTTTGAGTGATCCTTTGTTCAGCTGTCAACTTATTTTCCACGGCGTTTTCGTTTTAATTTTTATTAAAACATTTTGATCGACGACGACGAATCGTGCGAATGAAATCTTGCAAAGAGCAGCGTCTTCCCAAAAGAATAAGTTAGGACTCCTCCTGAAAGGAGGATACAAACCTTATTCAAAAAGGGAAGAATTTTGGCATGGCCAAAATTAGCTGCTCTGTGTTTTGCAATGACTGTTGCAGATCTTTCTCTCTCGCGCACTTTTCTGGTGGCGGTCAAACCAAAACATTTCTTTTACAAACTCTTGTCAACACTTTTCAAAGTGGTCTGTGAAAGAGTTACTGTGACACTTGTTTCAGCAAGGGACACGTTTTAATGTTTCTTATGACCTCTGTTTCGGTTTAAGGGAGGGAGTGGTGGGAACCTTCGTGTTTTCGGAACTTGAAAGACCCACCCTACCCTACGGGTTTTCCCACCCTTTTTACTGCCTAGCCCTTAGCCTAAGAGCACGGGCACACCGAACGTTTCCCCAACTGCTGGAGAAAAAGGTGCTGTGCGTTTTTCGGTTTGAGTGATCCTTTGTTCAGCTGTCAACTTATTTTCCACGGCGTTTTCGTTTTAATTTTTATTAAAACATTTTGATCGACGACGACGAATCGTGCGAATGAAATCTTGCAAAGAGCAGCGTCTTCCCAAAAGAATAAGCTCAAGAAATACATGGCCTTCTGAATTTCGCGACCGGGTATTTTGCCGTGCCCCAGCTGAAAAACTGGTGTGATGAAGTCTTTCTGCTTTTTAAAGTAGCGTCTGACCCAGGACAAGTCCAGTGAGCATTAACACCCGTACCTTGTTGGTATTCACCGATGGATCTTGGGAGAATGGCGTTGCTGGCTTGGGAGCAGTGTTGTTGGACGAATCTACAGGTTGCCGCCTGATAGTCCAGGATCGTGTGCAGGATAATCTGCTTGACCTTTGGAAAGATCTTGTGGGTGACCAACTAATCTGCCAGATAGAGCTTCTTGCAATG
This sequence comes from Cladocopium goreaui, assembly GCA_947184155.2. Classification (NCBI taxonomy): domain Eukaryota; class Dinophyceae; order Suessiales; family Symbiodiniaceae; genus Cladocopium; species Cladocopium goreaui. The sequence continues at coordinate 248,385 of CAMXCT020002057.1, forward strand.
GTCCTGGTTAGGTGGGAATGGAAACTGAGTTAAGCAATAGAAGGATCCTTCTCTTCGTTGACAATAACTCGGCCAGAGGTGGGGTCGTCAAAAGGGAGATCTGGCAGCCCCGCAATGGACGACTTAGTGAAGGCATTCTATTCGATCGAAGTCCATTTGCCATCGTTTTGGTGGGTGGAGAGAGTGCCCAGCAAGAGCAATCCAGCCGACGAACCGTCCCGTTTTGAGGGTGAGTCTGCGGCAACCCGTTGGAATGCACGATTCCTGTCTAAGTTCACATGTCAGGCTCAGGTTGCAGATTGGCTTGTGAGAGCGGCAGCAAACAGAAGGTTCGATTCTTCATCACGGGAAATGCCTTACAACAAGAACTTGAGTGACGATCCAAACCGATGGATCTTGAAACAGGTGCCCAGGCAGCTCAGATGTACAGACGCCGCATGAGAAATCAGAATCTCTAACATGATGCTCCCCCGATTGGATAAAAAAAACCTTGTGCAGCCGCTTGTGCATGTGAAGTTGAGAGTTATCATTGGTAGCATGGGAGGTGAACATGTTGAATGTGCAGGTTACTTCTAGGGTCAAGGAGTTAGGGACAAAAAAAAATATACCAGCGTTGACCCCAAACAGATGCAAAAAAAATCAATTATATTGTACATGCGAACCAAGGAACCCAGAGTGGGAGACAAGTGTGGGAGACAAGTGTGGGAGACAAGTGGAAGACAAGTGTAAACTCAGCCCAAAGAACCCAGAGTGGGAGACAAGTGTGGGAGACAAGAGTGGGAGACAAGAGTGGGAGACAAGTGTGGGAGACAAGTGTGGGAGACAAGTGGAAGACAAGTGTAAACTAAGCCCAAAGAACTCAGAGTGGGAGACAAGTGTGGGAGACAGGAGTGGGAGACAAGTGTGGGAGACAAGTGGGAGACAAGTGTAAACTCATGCGCTCCCAGACATCCAGAGTGGGAGATACATGTGGGAGACAAGTGTAAAATCATGCGGCCCAAGACACCCAGAGTGGGAGACAAGTGTGGAAGACAAGTGGGAGACAAGTGTAAACTCATGCAGCCCAAGGCACCCAGAGTGGGGGACAAGTGTGGAAGACAAGTGTGGGAGACAAGTCGGAGACAAGTGTAAACTCATGCGGCCCAAGACACCCAGAGTGAAAGACAAGCGTGGGAGACAAGTGGAAGACAAGTGTAAACTTATGCGGCCCAAGGCACCCAAGTGTGAGGGACAAGTGGGAGACAAGTGTAAAATCATGCAGCCCAAGGCACCCAGAGTGAAAGACACGTGCGGGAGACAAGGGGGAGGCAAGTGTCAACTCATGCGGCCCAAGGCACCCAGAGTGGGAGACAAGTGTGGGAGACAAGGGGGAGACAAGTGTAAACTCATGCTGCCCAAGGAACCCAGAGTGGGAGAAAAGTGTGGGAGACAAGTTTGGAAGACAAGTGTGGGAGACAAGTGTGGGAGACAAGTGGGACACAAGTGGGAGACAAGTGTAAACTCATGCGCTCCAAGACATCCAGAGTGGGAGACACGTGTGGGAAACAAGTGGGAGACAAGTGTAACATCATTCGGCCCGAGACACCCAAGTAGTGAGAGGCAAGTGCGGGAGACAAGTGGAAGACAAGTGTAAACTCATGCGGCCCAAGGCACCCAGAGTGGGAGACAAGTGTGGGAGACAAGTGTGAGAGACAAGTGTGGGAGACAAGTGTGGGAGACAAGTGTGAAAATCATGCGGCCCAAGGCACCCAGAGTGAAAGACAACTGTGTGAGACAAGTGGAAGACAAGTGTAAACTCATGCGCCCAAGGCACCCAAGTGTGAGGGACAAGTGGGAGACAAGTGTAAAATCATGCGGCCCAAGGCACCCAGAGTGGGAGACAAGTGCGGGAGACAAGTGGGAGACAAGTGTAAACTCATGCGCTCCCAGACATCCAGAGTGGGAGATACGTGTGGGAGACAAGTGGGAGACAAGTGTAAAATCATGCGGCCCAAGACACCCAGAGTGGGAGACAAGTGGGAGACAAGTGTAAACTCATGCAGCCCAAGGCACCCAGAGTGGGGGACAAGTGTGGAAGACAAGTCGGAGACAAGTGTAAACTCATGCGGCGCAAGACAGCCAGAGTGAAAGACAAGTGTGGGAGACAAGTGGAAGACAAGTGTAAACTTATGCGGCCCAAGGCACCCAAGTGTGAGGGACAAGTGGGAGACAAGTGTAAAATCATGCAGCCCAAGGCACCCAGAGTGAAAGACACGTGCGGGAGACAAGGGGGAGGCAAGTGTAAACTCATGCGGCCCAAGGCACCCAGAGTGGGAGACAAGTGTGGGAGACAAGGGGGAGACAAGTGTAAACTCATGGGGCCAAAGGAACCCAGAGTGGCAGACAAGTGTGGGAGACAAGTGTGGGTGTGGAAAACAACTGTGGGAGACAAGTGGGAGACAAGTGTAAACTCATGCGCTCCCAGACATCCAGAGTGAAGGACACGTGTGGAAAACAAGTGGGAGACAAGTGTAAAATCATGCGGCTCAAGACGCCCAGAGTGAAAGACAAGTGTGGGAGACAAGTGGAAGACAAGTGTAAGCTCATGCGGCCCAAGGCACCCAGAGTGTGAGGGACAAGCGGGAGACAAGTGTAAAATGATGCGGCCCAAGGCACCCAGAGCCGGAGACAAGTGTGGAAGACAAGTGGAAGACAAGTGCAGACTCATGCGGCCCAAGGCACCCAGAGTGGGAGACAAGTGTGGGAGACAAGTGTGGGAGACAAGTGTGGAGACAAGTGGGAGACAAGTGTAAAATCATGCGGCTCAAGACACCCAGGGTGAAAGACAAGTGTGGGAGACAAGTGGAAGACAAGTGTAAACTCATGCGGCCCAAGGCACCCAGAGTGTGAGGGACAAGCGGGAGACAAGTGTAAAATGATGCGGCCCAAGGCACCCAGAGCCGGAGACAAGTGTGGAAGACAAGTGGAAGACAAGTGTAAACTCATGCGGCCCAAGGCACCCAGAGTGGGAGACAAGTGTGGGAGACAAGCTTCCCAAGGCACCCAGAGTGGGAGGCAAGTGTGCGAGACAAGTGGGAGACAAGTGGGAGACAAGTGGGAGACAAGTGTAAAGTCATGCGGCCCAAGGCCCAAGGCACCCAGAGTGTGAGACAAGTGGGAGACAAGTGTAAACTCATGCGGCCCAAGACAACCAGAGTGGGAGACAAGTGTGGAAGACAAGTGTAAGCTCATGCGGCCCAAGGCACCCAGAGTGGGAGACAAGGGGAAACAAGTGGGAGACAAGTGCAAACTCATGCGGCCCAAGGCACCCAGAGTGGGAGACAAGTCCGGAAGAAAAGTGGGAGACAAGTGTAAACTCATGCGGCCCGAGGCACCTTGAGTGGGAGACAAGTGTGGGAGACAAATGGAAGACAAGTGTAAACTCATGCGGCCCAAGGCACCCAGAGTGCGAGACAAGTGTGGGAGACAAGGGGGAGACAAGTGTAAACTCACGCGGCCCAAGGCAACCAGAGTGGGAGACATGTGTGGGAGACAAGTGGGAAACGTTTGGGAGACAAGTGCAAACTCATGCGGCCCAAGGCACCCAGAGTGGGAGACAAGTGTGGGAGACAAGTGTGGGAGACAAGTGTGGGAGACAAGTGTAAAATCATGCGGCCCAAGACGCCCAGAGTGAAAGACAAGTGTGGGAGACAAGTGGAAGACAAGTGTAAACTCATGCGGCCAAAGGAACCCAAGTGTGAGGAACAAGTGGGACACAAGTGTAAAATCATGCGGCCCAAGGCACCCAGAGTGGGAGACAAGTGTGGAAGACAAGTGTGGGAGACAAGTGTAAACTCATGCGGCCCAAGGCACCCAGAGTGGGAGACAAGTGTGGGAGACAAGTGTGGGAGACACGTGGAAGACAAGTGTGAAAACTCATGCGGCCCAAGGCACCCAGAGTGGGAGACAAGTGGGAAACGTTTGGGAGACAAGTGCAAACTCATGCGGCGCAAGACACCCAGAGTGAGAGACAAGCGTGGAAGACAAGTGGGAGACAAGTGTAAACTCATGCGGCCCAAGGCACCCAGAGTGGGAGACAAGTGTGAGGGACAAGTGGGAGACAAGTGTAAACTCATGCGACCCAAGGCACCCAGAGTGCGAGACAAGTGTGAAAGACAAGTGTGGGAGACGAGTGTGGGAGACAAGTGTAAACTGTAAACTCATGCGGCCCAAGGCACCCAGAGTGGCAGACAAGTGTGAAAGACAAGTGTAAGACAGGTGTAAATTCATGCGGCCCAAGGCACCCAGAGTGGGATGCAAGCCCGGAGACAGAGGCAAAATCATGCGGCCCAGGGATGCAACCCGTTTGAAAGGAGTAAGAACCCCATACAGGTAAACCTGTTTGGGGAATAAGACCAAAATTTGTTTTGAGTGAATGTACATTGCAAAAAAAATTGCACTGCAACCAAAACAACATTGGACACATAAAAATGCAAACGCTCTTCCACAGGGATTTTTGTGCGGGATTATGACATTTTTGCTACGAATTCAGATTTAAGTTGTTTGCCGTTTTGGCTGTGATTGCAAGTAGCCGTTTCCATTGTGGCAATTGATGCATGATGCTGCTGGCAGAAACCTTAGGTCGACTTTTTGCATTTGGTTCGATGTGTGTGTGTGTGCGCGTGCGTGTGTGTTTGCGATCCCATGAGGCATCGTCACCGTCCACTCCTGCGCGCACCAGGTGCCACATAGTGGCCCCCCAAAAATAGACACATTGGAAACTTGGAAAAAGGGAAGAACCGACATCTATATTATATACGGTCTTGTTTTTTTTTTTCCTCAGAGTTGCTGTAACAGGCAAATGCGTGCAATATCAACATACATAGATATATTATATACATCTAAAAATTACGCATTGTATTTGAAACACATGCGCGCAATGGAGGTTCATTGATGATTTTTTGAATTTCATTCAATCGACCACATTGTGTGGGTGGTCACTCCGAGGCAAGTGCAAACTTCGCCCACTAGGGTGCAACCGATTTTTAGCCCGCAACCACGTGCAGAGGCGATTCAACACTTTCCGTTTTGCCAACATGCTATCAGTTTGAACAAATAGTTGCCTCAATTGGTGGCATTTGTTCCATGTGAGGTGTTCTCTGCCAGCACTACAGCTGCTTATTTGGTTGGAACAATTGCAGCAGGCTCTTCACAATGATTTTTCTGCGTGTCTTGTGTGGTGGACAGCTGTGCATCGCTTTTGTCAGGCACTTTTCTGCGAAGTTGGAACCACAATGCTTTCCAGCTTAGTGGAGTGATTCAATCTGCATCCAGTTCAGATCAGTTGCTCACAAGTATGTTTGCAAGTGAGATTCACAAAACCAGTTGTTGGAGTCTTTGCTTGCCATGGTACGTTTGTCGCCTTAGTGGTTCAGTGTTGGAAAACCATGGTTCAATCTTGAAAGACCATGCCGAAACGAAGAATACCACTCAGATCCACTCATAACGAGTCAGATTGAATCCGCGACACAATATTTCCCTTGTCAATTAACTCTCAAAATCCTTCAACTATTCAGACACCATTAGTCTAGACTGCAAGCAAGAAGAAATGTCCTACGTCCAGTTCAGTGAATACACTGGAAGAATGTATATATCACCAGGACACCAAGATATGTCGTCACTAACAAGAAGGTTGTAGGACCGCCCATGAAGCCAGAGTGTCGACTTCGTCCAAAGCTCAAACATTGTGCAAATAATTCGTGTCACGTGTCGCTCATATAAATCCTTATCAATCCTTTAAATCATCCTCTTGCTTCTTTTGCCTTTTATTGAAAACTTTTACCGTGTGCTGAGGCTTGGCCGGTCTCGTTCAAAATGGTTTGGTCCTCAGCATGCCAAGAGGATTGCCACATGCAAAGCAGCAGCGCACAGAGGCCCTCGCGGGGAAGTCCCGGGCAAAGGCGAAGCCAAAATGCACAACTCGAGATCGGAAAAATGGGAAGTGGCAGAAAGAAATGGATTTTGTGCCTGGCGATGCTGTTTATTTGGTGGGTTTGGAAGCATTTGCCGAGCTCAACGGCCAACAGGGGACGCTTTTGTCCTATGATGTGCAGCGGAAGAGATGGCAAGTGGACCTGAATGGCATCGGAGTGAAGAATGTGCTGCATTCCAACTTGAGGAAACTGTCTGCCCCGGCCAAGCCGGCTAAGCCGGCAAAACCGGCCAAGCCGGGCAAGTCGCAACCAACCCCGAAGCCTCAAGCAACTCCCCAGCGGGGTGCTGAAGTGGAAAAACGCCAACTTCGTCAAAGCACGGACCGTGACCCTCGGGATCCTGCGTACCGGTAGATCAGCTCTCAGCAATTCCATAGCATACCTAGTTTCCACAAATTCAATACATTTTTCAGTACATTTTTCAGTACATTTTCTGGTTTCCACAAAGCACATGAACCTGACAGCATGTGGTAGCAATCCAGTCAACTATTGTGACCGAAGGAATGCTCACGTGGCGTGCATGTTCAACACTAGATACATATAGGGAGAAAAGGGCCTGCAGCCCACAAACGCATCAAGAGAACAATAGATACAGCTAGGCAGTACTGATTTTTGATAGCAGGGCAGATAGCTACTAGTTGGTAGGGTCAGCTGTGACAAGCACTGCCTTTCACCCCTCTGACGCACGCAGGATCAGGTTGCGCCGAAGCGTGCCTGTGTATCCAAGGACACTTGTTTGCAGTCGTTCTTTTGGACCATAATTCCCCAACAGCGTAAGCTAATGGGGTCTTCGGCTCAGAATAGCTCCGGTGTGCACTGGTGCCAGCGCCGGGTCAGGTTCAACGAGGTTCCGGAGAAGGTTCCAAGTCAGGTTCAACAGGGTTCCGGGAAGGTTCCAGAAAAGGTTCCGGAGAAGGTCTGGGAGGCTTTGGTGCAGAGCCAGGTCAGGGTCAACATGGTTCCGGAGAAGGTTCCGGAGAAGGTTCCGGAGAAGGTTCCGGAAGGCTTTGGTGCAGAGCCACGTTAAGTTGAACAAGTTGAACAGGGTTTCGGAGAAGGTTCCGGAGAAGGTTCCAGAGAAGGTTCCGGAGAAGGTTCCGGGAGGCTTTGGTGCAGAGACAGGTCAGGTTCAGACTCAGGTCAGGTTCAACAGGGTTCCGGAGAAGGTTCCGGAGAAGGTTCCGGAGAAGGTTCCGGAGAAGGTTCCGGAGAAGGTTCCAGGAAGCCTTCGTGCAAAGCCAAGCCAGGTTCAACAGGTTCAACAGGTTCAACAGGTTCAACAGGTTCAACAGGGTTTCCAGCGCTTGGCTTCGCAGCACGCTTCAGAAAGATTTGTAAAAATAGAACGTTGCGGCTGTTGGGGATATCACCGAAGCTTATTGGACTTGTTTGCAAATCTGTCAGATCTGAGGGGCTCTGTGGCAATTTCATGAATTTTTGGGGTCCAACTTCATGGATTTTGTGCTTTGTTCTACAGACCTCTACCACTTAATAGACCTGGTCAATATTCAACAACCCAGAAGTTCGGACATGTGATGTGCTCATTTCAAGTTGGTGTGTCCAAATTGTCCAACAGCAGCTCCGATGTCAGGATGGCGAAGAAACTTCCAAAAGGCCGAAACATTCGAAACAAAAATCACATGTGCGGTTCACATGTGCCGTTCGCATCAGTTCACACTACTCATTGAGACTTGAAGATGTGCAGCATGGCATCCTGTGGCAGGGCAAAGGCACAAGATGGCCACGACAGATCTGCTAGGAAACCAAGTGATGGAACCACAATTGGTCCAGCACCCTTTGTGGTTCCTTTGTCTATCTTGCTGGGATCTGCTAATGTCTGCTAGCTGCTGTAGGTTTGAGGTCAACTGTTGGATTGCATGCTTTGATTCGAAGGGCTCTCAAACTCATTTATTGGTTTGCTCCCAAGGTTGAGGCGGCAGTCTCCAAGGCAGGGCAGCCTTTGAAAGGGAAGTACTAGAGATCAGAAGTCTTGGTGCTCAAAATCAAGTTTTACATTTTGGGTCACAACTTTTGGCTGCCGAACTCTGCCCAGAGAACACTCTTGAACGAGTCGCGATTCCAGGTATTTTAGTAGGACCAATCGAGGAACTTGGAAAACTTGGCAGTGTTGATTTCTCGAGCGCATCCAATTCGTCCCAGCAGCGTCCATCCCCCCCGGCGCTTAGAATCCTTGGAAACTGAGCAACTGAGCCATGGTGGGCAATGACCAAACTGCTGGCACAAGGCTCAGAAGCAGGTCCGTGCGTGGCTCAACTTTGGAGCAGCTGAATATCACGCGGCAGGATTTCCAAGTCCTCCATCAAGGATCAGGTCGGTGCAAAATGTGGCCTTAAAAAGACAATTTATTCAGAATGCACAGAACATTTCAGCAATTTATTCAGCAGCAAGTTGCAAAGTAGGAACTCTATAGTTTTCTGTGTTTTCTGTAGTTTTTCATGTCATTTGTTGTCCCTTACGAGGTCCATCCTTGGGTGAAGGTTGGGATGTGGTGGTCCGGAAGATTGATCACTTGGATTCCTCTCTCCACAAGGCCTTGCATCGACTGCAAAAACATCAGCAAGAAGCCTTTGACCAAAAACTCGAAGACCTCTCGCGTATGATTGAAGATGTCTTTGAATCTTTGAAGCATGGAGCCACGGATTGAATGATTCGGCCATAGACATTTTCCGTCGGCTTTAAAGTCGGCTTTCATCTTTTGTTGTATAAGGGTCTGTATTCTGTGTATCCTCCATACATCTCCATACATCTCCATACTCTACATAGTCTCTACGTAATTTCTACGTAATTTCTACGTAATTTCTGTCTCTGAGTCGGTGTCGAGGCTCGGAATCACCGGAGCCGTTGAGTCTTGAAAAGAGCCCTGCGAACCGGAAGCCTCCCGAGATCTCACCACGGTTTGCAGAACTTCCACGGTGTCCCTTTGGAAAAAGCCAGGTGCAGAGTGTTTTGATGCGAACATCGAATGTAATTCCAATCAAATTGAAAGGGGACGGTCCATGTGTTTGAAAACAGTAAGAGACACCATGTCATCCATTTTTCAAAAGTTCTTGCAATGCCTTTTAGTTTTTGCTGTCGGGCAAGCCGCCCCCTGAATCTGTTTGTGACCTGAACAAGATCTTAGCAGCTTAGCACCCTCGCATGTCAGGGATCCGAGCGTTTGGACGAAAGTACAGATCCTTCCTCTCCTGAGAGCACAACTAAGAAGCAAAAGACGCTGCAGATTCAGGAGTCTCCAGAGTCTCCAGAGTCTCCAGAGTCTCCAGAGTCTCCACCCTCACAAAGGTCAAAGGATTTGGAGCTTATGAGCCATATGCTGTCTGCTTCCGTGGGCAAGAAGATCTACAAACGAAATTTCTTGAAGCGCGTGATATGGACGTGCCTGGAAGACTCCAACTCTTCCTACACGGCATGGTGGTATGGGCTATCGGTGAATTGCTTGATTGTGCTCTCTGTGTTGCTCTCAGTTTATCTAGTCTCCTTTCCTGGCTCGGGAGGCTACATAGCTTGGGTACTGGACTTCAGTGTAGATATTGTCTTTGCAGCTGATTTGTTAGTTCGGCTTTTGTCGTGGCCAACCTTGGCAAAATTTTTTCTGAACATCTACAACATCATAGACATGTCGGTACTGCCTTCATTGTTCATCCGAGCAGCGATACCATTGCTGACTCCAAATGATGGGGTGTGGAGCACTATACTGCTTTGCTTTTTCCCGGTTGTGCGACTGCTGAAATTGCTTCGTCGAGTGCAAACCTTTCAAGTGCTACTGAGTGCGTGGTGGGCAGTCTTTGAAGCACTACCTATGCTGATCTATGTGCTGACTATCATCGCCATGACGTTTGCGTCCCTACTTTTCGTTTTTGAACCCGAAAGCAACATCCCTGATTGGCCAACAGCACTTTGGTTGACCGTGGTTTCGATGACAGGACTGGGTTTACTGTGGGTTAAAGGTTTCAGGTTTCACTCGGCACCTGTTGTTGTGCACCGTTCGTTTAGAGGTAGTCCACATAAAAGTTTGCACACTGGACTTTGTCATTGAAACCAGGACTGGGATACGGTGATCTGACTCCACAAACATCGGAGGGGAAGGTCTTTGTTTCTGTTCTCATTGTGACTAGCCTTCTTTACTTGTCAATACCCTTCGGGATTCTCGGCAGTGCTTTCACTCTTGCATGGGCGCAGCGAAGTGCTGTTTTGGCTATTCGAAAGTTGCGCAAGCACTTGGCGAATCATGGCTTTAATTCTGCAGATGTGCCCAAGTTGCTGGAGCATTTTGATTTGAACCACGACAGCGAGATTTCACTGGTGGAGTTCCGCACCATGATCAATGATATGATGATTGGTTTGAGTGACAGAGAGGTCATTGACCTTTTTGAATGCTTGGACTTGAGAAAGGAAGGCCGCATTGGGGCCCCGGTATTCTTGGCGATTTTGTTTCCCAGAAGCTATGAGGAGAATGGCTTCACAGACTTCACAGGTGTGAGTCATTTGATTAGTTTGCCCCGCACCTGGAGCCCAGCTTCAATGACGCCGAAGGAGCGGCTGGTGGTGTGACATGGTGAAAGTGAAGCCAGCCCCTGATGGTACGACGTGGGACGCCGGGAGACACAAGAGGATGGCAAGATGCCAAGAGGATGCCAAGAGGGATGCCAAGAGGGATGCCAAGAGGGATGCAGCGTACACATTATTTTGAGATATTTTCAGACTCCAGTGAACACGATTTACAACAAAGCGTGCTTCAGTGCATAGATCTGTTTGCCAGGCACCAAAGTTTGCCTTGTCTTTTGTAGAGCGTTTCATTCCTATTAGAGACAGTCTTGAAGGTTTCAGGCAGAACTGCCTAAGGCAGGCTGATGCAGAATCGATGTAAAAGGGCTGTTGCAGAGATTGAAGAAGCACATTTTGATAGATCTGTTGAGTCATGTTGAGTCTCAGAGCTGACCGGGGCTTCCGCTTTCTGACAGGTGAGTGGTTCGTCCTCTTCCAGGTAGCCCTGTCGCATTTGGATGCATTTGGTTTGCATTTTGGTTTGCATTTGGTTTGTATTTATACATTTATTTCTTGGAATTGAGGATATTCAGGCACAACTCACTGGTATTCTGGTATTCCATGTCACGACTGAGGGCTGTTCAAAATGAGCACAGCTTGGGAAAGCTGTGAAGTTGCACAGCTTAGTTTTGCCAGGTCCAAGTCTGACGCCGATGCCACGAAAGCTCCAAGCACCCAGCAAGAGAGCCCACCTGAAGGCAAGGCTCGACAGGCTTCAGGCTTCACTCATTCTTATACTACCAGGTGTAGCATCCAAGTCGGAGTTTAGCAACAGATTCAAAACATGGAAGGTAAAATTCCTGGAGATCTGGAGGAGGACTGCCACCAGATATTACATGATATTACTATGCTCATACCGTGTGTCCAAACAAAGCTCTAAGATGACGTGCTTTTGGCAGGAAGACGACGATGACTTGGTGTTTGACGCAGATGAATTGGAAGGGGAGGAAGAGGCCCCCAATCAATGTGGAGAAATCAAAGGAGGAACGTTATCATGACCTGCATTTCTGTTCTGCTGCAGGTCTCAGATTTCTCAGAGGAAGGCGCTTGCAGCACGCCGCTTGTAGTCACCAGTTTCAAATCCCGCTGTAGACAAAACAGATGTGCGGAGACTCCCTGTTGCAGAAGCCGTGGATGACGATGAAGATGATGAGCAGGCGCGTGTGATAGCCGGACTGACTTGTGGTCAGTTTTGATTTCTAGGATTTGAAGAAACTCACCTGTTTTGCTGGCCAGTTTGACTGGGAACCCGTCGAAGCCCTGCAGATGCCCCAGGCTGGACTTGTGTGCAGCTGGACCAGCTGGGTGCCAGCTGGATGCCAGCTGGATGAATGGATTTTCACTTTGGTTTGTGCAGATTGTGTAGGTCTGGTCTGAAGAGGGGCCGAGTCCCGGAGAAGAGGCGCGCGCTTTCCATGAGACTCTGTGGTACCGTTGAGTTTGGGAGCGCAAGCTGCTTTCCGCCTGTTTGTTTTTTGGATAAAAGATTTGCTGCACGCCTCAGAGGCCTTTGCTTGCTATGCCTCCAGCTGCCTAGTAGGAACCTGAGATAAGCACAGCAGCATCAAGAGAGCGTGGCAGAGTCAGTTTTCGAATCATCTATATTATATTATTGAAGTTGACATCTCAGGCTTCATCCTCTCAGTTTTCCTTTAGGCTTCAAATCAGCTTCGTAGCCAAGCACTGAGGACAAAGCAGCTTTGGGCAGCCCCACGAGTCCTTTTGCTGGGTTGCAAATGCGGTTGCACCAGGACTTCGAAGAGACCAGTTTTTTTCCGCCTCGATGCTGGCTTTTGCTTACGGTTATGTTCCTAATTTTTACTGGATGGATGACGGAAAGCGTTTCCAACGCTTGGAAGTTTTTCCGGTAGGTGAAAAGGGGGGGGTGTGGGGGGGGGCGGTACAGATTTGCAGATTTTGGGGTTCCAAATGGGTGTTGAGGAGGTGCAAAAAACACTGTAAATTACAGTACAATTTGCTCTTTGGGGAGAATTGCAAGGAGTCAAGTTGCTGCAAAAAGTGCGTTTTACCTGCACGAGAGCCAAATTTTGTCGTTTTTGTTGTTTCGAGGGAGGTGGGCCTAAAACGTGCTATGTGTAAAAAACACTGCAAATACCGTGAAAAACTGGCTTCTTTGCACTTTGATGTCCTTTCTTCGTTCTACATAGTCCCACGACGGCGCACACAAAGCCAAGATGTCCCAACATAGAACCCAGGAACGCCCAACATAGTCCCAAGATGGGCCAACATAGGCCCAAGACGACCCAACAAAACCCAACATGGTCCCAACATAGTCCCAGGATGGCCTCACGATAGGCCAACAGAGAGCCAAGATGGCGCAACATTGACCTCAGCAACACCCAACATAGTCCCATCTGGGCCAACATAGGCCCAAGACGTCCCAAGATGGCCCAACGTAAACCTAAAATAAAGTAAACGTAGATAAACGTAGGCCCGAAGCAACCCGGGGGAGGCAACATAGTCCCAAGATGGGCCAAAGACAACCCAACGAAACCCAGCATAGGCCCAAGACAACTCAACAAAACCAAACATAGTCCCAACAAAAATAAAGTGAACTTAGGCCCAAACAACCCAACACTAGCTGCAACAAATCAGTTTTCATGTGCGTTTGGCTGTATTAGTTTTCCTCCTCTAGAAAAGGGGCTACTGGGGAAGGACGGTGTAGGTGAGTGCGAGGGCCCGGTTTGACGAGTGTTTGGCCGCTGCATCCACTTGGTTCAGAAATAAAGTGACCGTAGCAACCCAACAGGAGCTGCAACAAATAAGTTTTCACGTGGTGGGTTTGGCTATAGTAGTTTTCCTCCGGTGTAGGTGATGGGGGGGGCAGTATAGATTTGCAGATTTTGGGGTTCCAAATGGGTGTTGAGGAGGTGCAAAAAACACTGTAAATTACAGTAAATTTTGCTCTTTGGGGAGAATTGCGAGGAGTCAAGTTGCTGCAAAAAGTGCGTTTTACCTGCACGAGAGCCAAATTTTGTCGTTTTTGTTGTTTCGAGGGAGGTGGGCCTAAAACGTGCTATGTGTAAAAAACACTGCAAATACCGTGAAAAACTGGCTTCTTTGCACTTTGATGTCCTTTCTTCGTTCTACATAGTCCCACGACGGCGCAACATAGGCCCAAGAGAAGACCCAACAAAACCCAACATGGTCCCAACATAGTCCCAGGATGGCCTGATAGGCCAACAGAGAGCCAAGATGGCGCAACATTGACCTCAGCAACACCCAACATAGTCCCAAGATGGGCCAACATAGGCCCAAGACGTCCCAAGATGGTCCAACGTAAACCTAAAATAAAGTAAACGTAGGCCCGAAGCAACCCGGGGGAGGCAACATAGTCCCAAGATGGGCCAAAGACAACCCAACGAAACCCAGCATAGGCCCAAGACAACTCAACAAAACCAAACATAGTCTAGGCCCAAACAACCCAACAGTAGCTGCAACAAATCAGTTTTCATGTGCGTTTGGCTGTTTAGTTTTCCTCCTCTAGAAAAGGGGCTACTGGGGAAGGACGGTGTAGGTGAGTGCGAGGGCCCGGTTTTTGACGAGTGTTTGGCCGCTGCATCCACTTGGTTCAGAAATAAAGTGACCGTAGCAACCCAACAGGAGCTGCAACAAATAAGTTTTCACGTGGTGGGTTTGGCTATAGTAGTTTTCCTCCGGTGTAGGTGATGGGGGGGCGGTACAGATGACCGAAAGCGGTTCAAACGCTTGGAAGTTTGCTGGTAGGTGAAAAGGGGGGGGTGTGGGGGGGGGCGGCACAGATTTGCGGATTTTGGGGTTCCAAATGGGTGTTGAGGAGGTGCAAAAAACACTGTAAATTACAGTAAATTTTGCTCTTTGGGGAGAATTACAAGGACTCAAGTTGCTGCAAAAAGTGCGTTTTACCTGCACGAGAGCCACATTTTGTCGTTTTTGTTGTTTCGAGGGAGGTGGGCCTAAAACGTGCTATGTGTAAAAAACACTGCAAATACCGTGAAAAACTGGCTTCTTTGCACTTTGATGTCCTTTCTTCGTTCTACATAATCCCAAGACGGCGCAACATAGCCCCAAGACCCACATAGAACCCAGGAACGCCCAACATAGTCCCAAGATGGGCCAACATAGGCCCAAGACGACCAACATAGTCCCAACATAGTCCCAAGATGGCCCCAAGATAGGCCAACACAGAGCCAAGATGGCCCAACATTGAACTCAAGAACGCCCAACATAGTCCCAAGATGGTCCAACATAAACCTAAAATAAAGTGAACATAGGCCCGAAGCAACCCCGGGGGGGCAACATAGTCCCAAGATGGGCCAAAGACAACCCAACAAAACCCAGCGTAGGCCCAAGACAACTCAACAAAACCCAACCTAGTCCCAAAGTAGTCCCAAGATGGGCCAACATAGACCCAAAATAAAGTGAACATAGACCCAAAGCAACCCAACAGTAGCTGCAACAAATAAGTTTTCACGTGCGTTTGGCTATATTAGTTTTCCTCCTCTTGAAAAGGGGGGAGTGGGGGAGGACGGTGTAGGTGAGTGCGGGGGCCCGGTTTGACGAATGCTTGGCCGCTGCATCCACTTGGTTAAGAGTTCATGCACTCACAGTACGAGCAACAAAGCAACAAACGGAACATACAAGCATATTGCGAGACGCACCGCAAAGAACAGCACCAACAACATCAACAACCTCAACAGCACAACAACCTCTAAGACAACGAGAACAGAAACAGGAACAACCAGAAGCACAACAAGAACACCAGCAAGAACAAGATTGGCACCAACATAGTCCCAAGATGGGCCAACATAAACCCAAAGTAAAGTGAACGTAGGCCCAAAGCAACCCAACAGTAGCTGCAACAAATAAGTTTTCACGTGCGTTTGGCTATATTAGTTTTCCTCCTCTAGAAAGGGGGGAGTGGGGGAGGACGGTTTAGGTGAGTGCGGGGGCCCGGTTTGACGAGTGTTGGGCCGCTGCATCCACTTGGTTCAGAGTCAAACATAAACCCAAAACAAAGTGAACGTAGGTCCAAAGCAACCCAACAGTAGCTGCAACAAATAAGTTTTCACGTGCGTTTGGCTATATTAGTTTTCCTCCTCTAGAAAAGGGGGGAGTGGGGGAGGACGGTGTAGGTGAGTGCGGGGGCCCGGTTTGACGAGTGTTTGGCCGCTGCAAATGGAGCTGAGCCCGACTGGGGCACTGCAACCATGCGTTGTCTTTCCCATTGGGAACGTGAATGAAACGTGTTATTGTTTTTTTCTCTGCTTGTAAATGTTTTCTCCGTGATTGTCAAAGCATATGATCTAAAGTTGTTTGCTGATGCAATGATTTGTTTTTTTTCGTTTCTCAGGTCAGTGATCGGGAACAGTCCGTGATCTGGAATGAAACAACGCTTCCAATCATGCTTCAGCGCGAGTGTATTTGCTAAGTCAATGCACCACAGTCCGACTCACGGATCTTCCTCTCGGTGACAAAATAAAGCCAATTAATTGCCAATTATATTTCAGCGTTTTCAGATTGGCTGAATGGCATCATTATTTTCTGTATTCTGCTTTTTTATTCGAATGCTCCAGTTGGAAAAACATTGTTATGCAAGCAATGTTCTGAGTGTGCTTTTTACTTGTGAGTTTGTTTTGTATATCAATGTTCGGAAATTTCAAATGTACATAATTTCTGCATGTTTATCCTTGCTATAGTCTCAATATTTTGGCTCTTCGTGGCGCTGTTCTCTGACTGTGACAATGAACGGGGCGATCGACGATACTGTTGCAAAGGCACTTGGTCCCTTTATTTTATCTTTTGAATTTTTCCCTAGATCTGTCAGGAGACTATCCTTCCCGATTCAGTCTTCTACATTGGAAACGAAAAATTGGTGAAGAGTCTGATCCCCAATTTTTGTTTTTGAATGCTGAGCTGATCGTGGTTTGAATATCGTCGTCCCAGTTCGTGGTGTCCATTCCTGATTTGCACAGAGTACACTGTTTCAGGCTCAGTTGAACTCATGCATTCGATTGTGAATACATTTTTCATTTAGATTTTGCCTCATGGAGGTCGAGCTGGACACGCGATGATTCTTGAGAGGGATGAGGGCTCAGAGGGATGGGTGGCCTATGAAAACAAGTGGGACCCTCATCATTTTGAATTCGAAAGGCTCCGAGCTTGCTTCAAGTGTCCTGAACGTGGAGCATTGGACAATGGTTCCTATCATGGATGGTTCGTTAACGGAGCTCCAAATGGAGCTGACCCCGACTGGGGCACTTCAACCATGCGTTGTCTTTCCAAGTGGGAACGTGAATGAAACGTGTTATTTTTTTTCCTCTGCTTGTAAATGTTTCCTCCGTGATTGTCAAAGCATATGATCTAAAGTTGTTTGCTGATGCAATGATTTGTTTTTTTTTCGTTTCTCAGGTCAGTGATCGGGAACAGTACGTGATCTGGAATGAAACAACGCTTCGAATCATGCTTCAGCGTGAGTGTATTTGCTAAGTCAATGCACCACAGTCCGACTCACGGATCTTCCTCCGGATGGCAAAATAATGCCAATTATATTTCGGAGTTTCCAGATCGGATGAACAGCATTCGCTAGTATTCAACCGATGCACTTCACGATACCACATCACATGAAATGATTACGTCTTATTCATTCTGGCTCCACAGCTTCTATCCTTCCCAACAGTAGCTGCAACAAATAAGTTTTCACGTGCGTTTGGCTATATTAGTTTTCCTCCTCTAGAAAAGGGGGGAGTGGGGGAGGACGGTGTAGGTGAGTGCGGGGGCCCGGTTTGACGAGTGTTTGGCCGCTGCATCCACTTGGTTCAGAGTTCATGCACTCACAACGACATCAAGACAGTACGAGCAACAAAGCAACAAACGCAACATACTAGCATATTGCGAGACGCACCGCAAAGAACAGCACCACGAACATCAACAACCTCAACAGCACAACAGCCTCTAAGACAACGAGAACAGAAACAAGAACAACAAGAAGCACAACAAGAACACCAGCAAGAACAAGATTGGCAAATAGCTGCGTCACGGGGAGCGGCATTTGACCCAACAAAACCCAACATAGTCCCAACATAGTTCCAAGATGGTCCAACATAAACCTAAAATAAAGTGAGCATAGGCCCGAAGCAACCCCGGGGGGGCAACATAGTCCCAAGATGGGCCAAAGACAACCCAACCAAACCCAACATAGGCCCAAGACAACTCAACAAAACCCAACCTAGTCCCAACATAGTTCCAAGATGGGCCAACATAGACCCAAAATAAAGTGAACATAGACCCAAAGCAACCCAACAGTAGCTGCAACAAATAAGTTTTCACGTGCGTTTGGCTATATTAGTTTTCCTCCTCTAGAAAAGGGGGGAGTGGGGGAGGACGGTGTAGGTGAGTGCGGGGGCCCGGTTTGACGAATGTTTGGCCGCTGCATCCACTTGGTTAAGAGTTCATGCACTCACAGTACGAGCAACAAAGCAACAAACGGAACATACTAGCATATATTGCGAGACGCACCGCAAAGAACAGCACCAACAACATCAACAACCTCAACAGCACAACAACCTCTAAGACAACGAGAACAGAAACAGGAACAACCAGAAGCACAACAAGAACACCAGCAAGAACAAGATTGGCACCAACATAGTCCCAAGATGGGCCAACATAAACCCAAAGTAAAGTGAACGTAGGCCCAAAGCAACCCAACAGTAGCTGCAACAAATAAGTTTTCACGTGCGTTTGGCTATATTAGTTTTCCTCCTCTAGAAAAGGGGGGAGTGGGGGAGGACGGTGTAGGTGAGTGCGGGGGCCCGGTTTGACGAATGTTTGGCCGCTGCATCCACTTGGTTAAGAGTTCATGCACTCGCAACGACATTAAGACAGTACGAGCAACACAGCAACAAACGCAACATACTAGCATATTGCGAGACGCACCGCAAAGAACAGCACCAAGAACATCAACAACCTCAACAGCACAACAACCTCTAAGACAACGAGAACAGAAACAAGAACAACCAGAAGCACAACAAGAACACCAGCAAGAACAAAATTGGCAAATAGCAGCGTCACGGTCACATCTACTCAAATTATAGATCACCATTGTGTTGCATACAATACACTCTACACTACTGCTACCTCCAATCAACTCCTCATACGCACTATATAGATACACCTATGGCATCCAGCACATGCTGCTTCCAGGGCCGTCTCACCATTTCCCACAGTTTGCGCGCCATCGAAAAACAATATGGTGCCAATGCATGTCACATACTGACACGCTTTCCGTTTTTTCCGAACTGGTTTGCAGGAATCTGCCGCATTCTTATTGCACCCAGAGAGTCCGACCAAGCGGCTTCTGGTTGATCACGCTACAGGAACTGGCAAGGTCTGGCAGGGATGAGATCGCAGTTGTACCCTTCCGCTGATTCATTTGTGACTGCTTTCAGCTTGACATTGCTGGCAGACTCTCATCATGCTCCGGATGCTGGACAATTACTTTGATGATCCGCGACCGAAGGCCAACATGCGTACAGAAGGGGAAGTTTCGTGTCAAAGCTTTCCGCCGGGTGATGTGCCCGATGTGTCAAACAGGTTGCCATTTTTCCAAAAGACGCCGTGTGCGACAACTTCTACCAGGACGGGAGCGCTCCTAAAAACAGGGTCCGATCCAGATCAAGACATAGTCTTTGAACTTGTGGCATCACAAGACTCTAGCCCTGCGCAGTTCTTGTCAAGATCCTGACTCCATACGAAGCCAGGAGCTCTTGAAATGGCCAACAAGGTGGCGACATTTCTTCTGCTTTTTGAAGCCTTCAGAGGCTGTCACTGCAACCTGAACAAAGCAACGGGTTGAAACACGGACTACGGTTGCGTTTTTTTCTTGGTCATTTTTTCCATAACTCTTCAATTTTACTGCCTGACGGATTGTGCACCGTCCCTTTGAGACCTGTGTGGCAGGCCTCCCTTGCCAGCGGAGCAAAAGACTGGCGTAGGAAGAAGTGGGATGCACCTCGGCAAGTAACGTGTTCAAACAGCAAACTGGATCTATTCAATCTATTCTTCTACTCAGCGCGCTGATATACATGATCAGAATTGATGCTCATTGATGTTTCGGCGCCAGTTCCATTCCATCATCCATTGTTACTTCTAGCTCAACCTATAGCTCAACCTATAGCTCAACCTATAGCTCAACCCCTATAGCCTATGTCGGGCTGTCACATTTCGCATATCCTAGGTCTGGGACATCAACAATGAGAGATCTCGAGCAGAGGCTGCCAGTTCAGTGCCACATACCACGTCAGTTCTCTAGTGACTCTAGTGACTCTAGTGACTCTAGTGACTCTAGTGTCACTGGATTGCTGGACATTGATCATATTTGATCATCACGGATATCGTCACAGACAGAGCACAGACATCAGGCTGTGTGCTCTGAGTCTTTTTTTATTTGCAGGCTGTTTATGGCTCACACAGCACGCTTCATGGTCGATTTTCAGAAGCACATTCTAATTTTACTTTACTATGATTGCAGCTGATTGCTTCCGTCACTCACCAAACCAACATGCAGAAGTTTGGAACACTCACTTTGCACATTAAAACGTAAATGCATGTCCATCTTCAAGCAGTGCAGTTGCTCGGGAGAATCCTACTCGGCTCCCTTAGGTTCCCAGTTGTGGTGCCATGGAGGATGTTGTTTTCAACCAGCTGAATGTGCTGGATGATAACACCTTGGACTCTCATTGCACATTTGGGTTGCAACTGGTCAACTGCATTTTTTCAAGAAGTAGACACAATTTTCGAGGTGATGCGGTGATACTAGTTGATTTCCCGCAACGAACTGTCTAATAAGAGCATGAAATTCAATGCCGAGGGCTTTATTATCACCGACTTGCTGCGAGACAAGCCAGAGTTGGCACCTGCACTTGTCACCCAAGCCATTCCAGTGTCTATGCTGCAATAGTTGAGGAAAGCCTTGTACTCATTCTGACAATTCTGCTTCTACTGTGAATGGCAAGAGATGTCCCACTCACCGAGGACTTGACTTTTGCACCCACAAAGGCACTGACTGACAAGGGTGCTCGATGTACTGGAACCATCAAAAGTGTGAATTCAGAAACTTGTCAGAGCAGTGACCGCACTGAAACAAATGCGCCCTTGCCGTGATCAAGTCCCCACTTCAACGAGCTGAGGAACTGGGGCACGGCTTGATTGATTGCCCACAGCTGAACTCCGTTTTTGGATGTGATGTTGTTGTGTTTCCTCAGCAGGCGCGCAGAGAGTCAAACAGCTGCGAAAGTTGCCAGAGCTATGCAGGTCCAACAATTTTCGCGATTTGACATTTGCAGGTTGGTAGCTTCAAGGAGGGCCAACTGGTCAACTTTGCATGTGCCCCCAGTGAATCCTAGCCGTCCAGTTCAAGCTTGAAAGGGATGAATTTCGCCTTGGATCTTCATTTATATATTAATATGAAATTGATGTTTATGATTTATTGATATCTGTAGGTATATTATGTACACGTCCCCAGAAGCGGACAGTGTCGCCCAACAACGGGCCCGGTCGATAAGAGAGATATTTGCTCTGAACTTGCGGTGAAATTCCAAGGCTGTGACCTTGAATGACGAAAGCAAACCGCAAGCTTTTGATTTGGTCGAAGAGGTTTCTGTTCTGCATTACCTCAAAAAAGACGTCAAAAACGCAAGATGATGCAAAATACAATTTTGGTTGCAGGCAGCAAGGAAGCGTTGCTGCCATCAACTTGCTCTGATTCCTTTGAAGACATTGCGTGATTCTTATTGAGTCTTACACACATACAGAGCTGTCAACATGCAATGCCCAAGGATCCGAACAAGGATATGATGAACTCAATGGGCAGCATGGGTGGGATGAGTGGCATGGGCATGGGCATGGGTGGTTTCATGCCTGGCTTTGGCATGGGCGGCATGGGAATGATGATGAATGGAACCCCTGGCAACGCAGCTGTGGCAAAGTCGGCTGCGAGACCAACTCCGCCGCTGGGAGAATATTCTTGAAACACTTTTTCTGTCCCACTTCTTCGATCTTCTTCGATCATTCAGTTGACCTCTTTTCAACATAATTCCTCTTGCAATGCTGGTAAGCTTCGACTTTTGCGTTATTCATAGTATTTTTATAGTATATTTATAGGCAATCCTTTTTCATCCTTTTTGACTTTTCACATCGTTTCACGGCTTTGGATCTTGAACAACGTTATGGAAATGACCTTGACAGCTTAGGAACTTTGAGGATTCAGGCTCGTGTCTTTCAAAGAAAACAAACAAAACTTCAGCAGCAGAAAACTACTGTGACAGACTGAAACGAGGCAGACCGAAGATGATTGAACCATTACTAATTTAATACTAATTACTGTACCAATCTTTGTGACATGTGACTTGCAGTCCAATCTCTAGGTGAGCCTCCACAGCAAGAGCTCGGAGTCTTTGTAGGGCACTCGGACACTATCCAGCGAACACCATCAAAATCACTGATATCCTGCATTCTTTTCACACCGACGCCGTGATTTGTGCACCCATTTGTTGAGCCAGCAGTCTAGGTTGGGAGATTCAAAGTCTGGAATGCAGAAAAAGGACTTGGTGCCTCGGCAATTTCTGGCAGGGTCCCTCTTTCGAGAGCTCCCAAATATGTTTCTGATGATTCTTGGTCCGGCCTGGTCCTGTTCAACTTCAACTTCTTGCAACTTCTTTTGTCCTTTTGGCAAACTAAGGTTACATCCAATGCGACGCACTGCTAGATGAAGGCAGTCCTCCATCGCCGCAATCAAAGCATTTGTGTGCATTCCCTGTGCTGTTGCGCTCTTATAGAAGCATCAAACTTTTTGCATCCCATCTGATTTGTGTTTGCAGGATACAGTGGCGAGGTGGTTCTACCCCAGCATCAAAGAAAGAACTTCCAGCCCGGTCAGGACACCTTGACGGAATGAGACATGAAGGGCTTATGTGACTTATGTGCACCCAAACTGTAGATCTCTGCATTTTGAGTCCTTCAGACTTATCCGCTTTATCCGCTTTATCCTCCCCGTTCCATTCCGTTCCGTCCCTTGCCATCGATGTATCATTCATCTGCCCTTCGTTCGCCAGGATGTCTCCTTTACCTGTGTCCTTCGCAGCCTGGCAGCAGACTTCACAGAACTTCCAATCTCAGGAGATCTTCCAATCTGGCCGACCGGGTCTCTAACTGGGTCTTCCCCATTTTTCGTAGAAATGAGGTAGAATGAGAATACAACCAGGTGCGTTGCCTCGATACCTGGAAATTTGGATTCTGAATTCCATTTCGCTGAGGCAATGGCCAGCTTCAGGCGCAGGAGCTCGAGAACCCACGGCCGCTCGTTTGCACGGCCTAAGGCATTTTTTTTGGCGACTGTGATAGCGACTTTGGAAGGAGACTCTCCTGATTTCAGAAATTGCAAATTAGTATTGAAACCTTAGAGGACTGAATGTAGCGCAAGGATGCACTGGGATAGGCTTTGGCCACTCGTTGTTTGGTCATGGGACAGATAGGTTTGAAGATTTTTTCCACAATGTTTCCTATCAATGCTGATCAGTCTTGAACAGGATGGCCATGGGACGGCCTATGAGCTTTGGTGAAGGTGGGGCAATGATGGACACAGCCATGTTCAAAGCCAAACATGTTCCGACATGTCGCACAATTTAGGACCGTGTTTGAGCCCTTTCTTGCCTTTCAAAGCCACAGATTTACATATTTGGCAACCGCGGCAGGCATGCCGCCGGGAAAGAGATTCCGACCTTCTTGATGCGGTGCAAGGTCCAAGAAGGTCCAAGAAGGCCTTGTGGACAACGCTTCCGCAAAGGTGCAACGGTTTGCAGGGGGTCGAAGGCCTCAGGCTTTCCATCCAACAAAGACGGCACTGACCGGTTTGGATGTGTCGAAAGCGCCATGACCGAAGCAGACTTAAAAGCGATGCCGTGCTCCAACTCTCAAACTGGTCGTTTCCGTTCTGTGCGTTTCTCGGTGTCCTACTGGAAACCATGGCCTCTTTGGAAATGTCTTGAGAGTCTTTACCAGCATTTGAACCTCTGCGGTGCTGCAACTGCCTCTGCATCTCTGTACCACTGCCAGAGTCATTATTTTGCTGTTCGGAGAATCGCAGTCCCTGAGTCTCTGAACTTACAAGCCAGGCCAAAGCGAGAGGAGTTCGATTGGAGAAGATCATCAGCGAACTTACTGAGAGTATCCGACAGGAGAGGGGGTTCGCTGGTGCGCAGAGAATGTGTTCATCCCTGTCATCTTGTGGCGTCAGCTTGGAATTTGCTCAGAATGTAGAATGAGAGTAGTCCATGTACTCACATCGTGTCTCTACTTTCAAACAACTTCAGTCATCATTGTCAGTTGTCGTTCTATCAGACATATGATGCATGGTTCACGGAGACACATACCAAGACTGCAAAAACTACAAGCATTAAAGATATCAAAGGCATTCAAAGGCTTTCAACATTTTTCAAGAAACTGCAGAGACAGCATTTCTGCCGTTTCTTCTTTTCTCAGTGTTCTCCAATCCATTTTGTGAGGCCCTGGAGATGAAACATGCGATTCACGGCGGCAAGGTGCATTGCGTTCCCACAGAAGGGAAGTGTTTGGAGAAATTCGGAAAGGCCATTAACTGTATTCCGAGCAGTTGGAATGCGAGGTTAGGGCAAAATTCGCCCGCACATTTCTGGAGGACATGCTGATAGTTTTCGAGCTGGCACTGTATTGGGATGTTGAGTCATGAGAAAGGAGCATCCAGACGCACCTATGCCAAGATCACCGCTGCGTCTGCAACTCTGAGGGCACTGTCACAGTGAAGCTGGCACTTGCAAGCTGAGTTCTGGTACGCAAATCATGTTGCTGCTTGGTAGCTGCTTGTAGCTGCTTGTAGCATTGTAGCTGCTTGTGGTTGTGGATTCTCTTCCAGGTGCCTTCCGTTACACTACAGCCGGCGGGGGAGCAGCTGTGCTTGGAAGGGCGACTGAGATCAAATCCTTGGCGCTTTTTGTCATCAGTCGGCAGTGGCGGCAGTGGCATGGGACAAAAGCTGAGCATTGCGAGTTCCAAGGATGGATGGCCCAAGAGTCCTATTCTAAAAGTTGGCTTTGATCCAGCAGAGCTTTCGCCTTGGCCGTTGATTTGGGATGAAAATAGACCTGCCACTGCCACTTCATTAGATTTCTTTGATGAGGCTCAACCCATACTCTGGCAAGGCCTCTCGCAAAGTTCAATTGGAGATAGGTGATTGCCGGTGTTTGTTTGGATAATTTGCTTGGGCAACATGAACACGCGCAGGTCGTCATCATGGACGAATGCCACAATCTTGTAAGGCCCACACAGGTTTACGAGGACTGCAAAGTAGCGGAAGTCCTGCTTTCAAACTCGTCGAAGCGGTAGAGTTTCATCATGGTTCTTGCTGTATCTTGTCAGAGAGGAACAGCTTGGCCATCTTCGACATCTTCTCGTACTGACCTCAGTTTTGGCTCTTTTGACTCTGCTAGACCCTCCTGGCCCTTCTGCCGATTCAGAAATCACTTGGGAGACCCACGCGATGCTGTCCAGTATCTACATGTTCAAGCTTCCAAAACGCTCAAACACTTCTCAAGCTTTGCGATGCACCTTGGTGCTGAGCATGAATCTACGCGGACTGTTCTGGCTGGCTTCACTGGGACACCGGTCTCCCTCTCAGATGTTCATTGGTAGAAGTATCGAAGAGAGAGAGAGAGAGAGAGAGAGAAAGAGAGAGATCCAAGCATCTTAACAGTCTTAACATATCTTTAACATATCTTAACTTGCTGCAGATGCGTCTTGATGGTGCAATTTGACCAATCTGACATGAGAAACGGAAGTGGTGCTGCTTCTGACAAGGATGTCTCAAGGATGTCTAATATGCAAAAACGCTGAGAGCCGCTTCTCTCAGCCTGTGGCCTACAGATTTCACCTGTGGCCTTTGCACGAGCACTGAGGTGGGAAATGATGCTGCGGAAGGTCGTCAGCTTTTGGATATCATCAAGGTCAGGTAAGGTTAGGATGACATGTGGTGCGGTATAGCATACGATAGACTTATGTTGGGCGTTTGAATCCGGTTTCAATATTTTGGGCTTGAGGGCTCTAGTCACGAGCCTGCACCATGTATACAATGTATACCTTGTAAATTCTGAAACCAGGCTAGGAGAGTGAAGGGGTTTGATCCAATTCGTGCTTCTGCCAAGTCACATCGATGGCAAAGCCACCTTTACTCCAAGTCATTTCATAAATCACATGCTCTCGATGAACTTGTGAAGGGCAAAGTCTCTGCTAACTCTGGCGACGAAGCTGGCAACCTCAGTCCGATTGAAGCTGTGACACGTGCGAAGTGCATCAAGAAGTGCATCAAAGTGCCCCGCAACACAGTGACATCATGTGACATCATGTGACATCATGTGACATCCGTGACATCCTGCTCCGACTACGTGACTACCATCCCCGAGGGCTTTGTCTCCTGCTTCCATGCACGTGACAACGCGGACTTTCCACGAGAGGCGGGTAAGTCGGGCGAATGTTGTGAAATCTTCGTGACACCACTGCTTTACGACCCTCATCCAAGCAACATTTGCTGCACTCTACGAGGTGCCAGTGCGAGGAATTCCAGATGGTGTGCTGCACGACTCCATGCTGCCGGACAATGGGACAAAGTTTGAAAAGACAGTTGAAAGTTGAAACACGTTGAAACATGTTGAAACAGACGGAAAGAGGTTGAAAGAATGTAAACAAAACTTGAAACCTTTGAACTTTGCTAGTTGCAACGCAGAGTATTTAGCAAAGCAAGGAAACTGTGATACTATGATGGAGACCCTAGAGAAGTCCCACCATTTGCATACTCGTACCTTCCTCCTCAAGCGCTCCGGCTTGCTTGCTGCGTTCCTTGAACAGACGGTTGTGAGGAGCTTGTGAGGATGCATTCCTTGCATGGTGAGGCAATTTTGTGTGTACGGTGTATGATTTCTTGCGCCGTCACTGGAATTCACCATTGATCCTGCATTCTGGCGGATGCCATAGCGAGGCTTTGAAACGCTACTTGATGAAGGAGGTTGAGTCTTGACCTTTGACATTTCGTCGAGCCTGATGAGATCTGATGAGTATTATCTAGGGCGTGCCTTTGTTCATTACGTTGGCCCGAGCCTCTGAATAGTCTGAGTCAGTCTGAGTAGTCTGAGGTATATGATCACGCCTCGTTTGATGCGACTCCCAGAGGAGCAGTGTATGGTTTGTCTGTCCAGGGCTGCCATTCTCTGTTTCTTTCCGATCTTTCGGATGTTGGGTTACCATGGGTTACCCGGGTTGGGTCCGTTGAGGGAATGGGTCTCAGGAGAAGCGCCTTGCAAGACTTTCGAACTATTGCAATTTGCATGTCTTTCACGGCTGGACACTTGGCCAGAGAACTAAGTGCCAGATTTTTGAAAGCGCGTCCAGTCAGGTTCCTACACCGGCGCAAAAAGGACAGCCTTGTTGGCCAATGTCAAGGACCCGTTCAGACTGGATCAACATATATCGATTTCTGGCACCAGCACAACTGAAGCATACTCCCATTTGCCGTGCTTGGAGTTTTTTTTCCCTGAGAGAACTGTTCAGAAAGAATTCTTCACAGATGGTTTGCAGTGGCTTACATGACAAGTTTCAAAATCTTGGCCTGAGACACACTTGTGACTTGACATCTTATGACAGTGTTTGTTCGCTCAACTCCAAACAAGATAAATTTTGACCCTTCCTTGGTGGAGTCCAAGTTGAAATCTGGTTTCAAAGCTTCCAACCAGCCATCCTTCTTGTTGCTTCTCTTTCTTAGGACTTTGCACCAAAGTTCTATGGCGTTGCCAAATCGATTGCAAAAAACAAAGAAAAGGCACGGCGACATGTTTCATTTGCTTTGGCTACTGGTAAGCAGAAAACAGAAGCAATCAGTAACTTGGTACATTCTAGTGAATAGATTGCACTGCATCTTTTTTCTAGCAGCAACTTGTGACCCCCTGGAGAGGCAGTTGTAATGCTGTCGCGTCAAACTGGGTACAAGGCATTGCTGGAGGCGGGCCTGTTTCATGTCCACTAAACAGCTTCCACAACAACATTCGATCACCATACGTTTTGGCGTGGGCATAGGCCTCAATTGGTGACTCGTTTCAGACTGGTTTTTGCGTGGATGAAATCGAGATAATTAAATGAAACCTTGCGGAAACCTTACGGAAACCCTGCGAGATTCTTCAAAAGACCGGGAAGAAACGTGGCTTCAAAGTAGCCACCTTGAAGGAGCTGAGTACTGACCTGAGACTAAGACCATGGCTTGGGCATGTGCCGTACATAAAGACCCGAGGGAGGGGGCCCGAGGAGGACATCAGTTTGTATCAGTAAACTGTTTGTATAATTTGATATATTGTAATTTGTACGATGGGCCACTCGCAAGTTGGACATGGGCGATGCCTTGCTTTGTCCCAGGTGACTTCAACGATGGCAAAAGAAACCTTCGCGGCGAGCGATTTCGGGTCATGGTGGCTGAAACTTCTCAGGAGTGCTCCTCGCGGACAGACTGATCCAGACTGATCCAGACTGACAGCATTTGACAGCCAAAAGCGGCAATCTTTTTTGAATTGGTAGCATCTCCTGAACAGAGAACCCAGACCAGTTGAGACCTCACTATAACACAGGACCTCAAAACACATTCAGACATCTCTTGGAGTCTTCGTTTCAGGTAGCTTCAGCAATCTTTTGACCAGGTGTTTTGGCTTACACGATTGTTTACATCAACTGGGTGGATGCAAATCAGATGCGTAACTTGCCAGGCAGGGGAAGGCATTCAGTTCAAGCACGTGCGCCGTCTTCACTTGGTGGAGGTGCCAGCGAGGCAAGATTCAAGTCCCGGAAAGACACATCTGAACAGGAGCGTAGACATGGGAAGAAGGTTCCCCAACTACTCCTCCAACAAAGAGACTCCCATAAGACCTGTAAGTTGCCAACGTACAGCACCTAAAACCATCCAGGGGACTCCTAAAAGACTTGTAGGTTGTCGACCTACAGCACCTAAAATTATCCAGGGGACTCCAATAAGACCTGTAAGTTGCCAACGTACAGCGCCTAAAACCATCCAGGGGACTCCTATAAGACTTGTAGGTTGTCGACCTACAGCACCTAAAATTATCCAGGGGACTCCAATAAGACCTGTAGGTTGTCGACCTACAGCACCCAAAGCCATCCAGAGGACTGCCATAAGACCTGTAGGTTGCCGACCTACAGCACCTAAAACCATCCAGGCGACTCCAATAAGACCTGTAGGTTGTCGACCTACAGCACCTAAAACCATCCAGGGGACTCCTATAAGACTTGTAGGTTGTCGACCTACAGCACCTAAAACCATCCAGGCGACTCCAATAAGACCTGTAGGTTGTCGACCTACAGCACCCAAAACCATCCAGAGGACTGCCATAAGACCTGTAGGTTGCCAACCTACAGCACCTAAAACTCCAACAAGACCTGTAGGTTGCCAACCTACAGCACCTAAAACCATCCAGGGGACTCTGATAAGACCTGTATGCTGTCGACCTACAGCACCCAAAACCATCCAGGGGACTCCCACAACACCCAACCTACAGCACCTAAAACCATCCAGGGGACTTCCATAAGACCTGTAGGTTGCCAACCTACAGCACCTAAAACCATCCATGGGACTCCAACAAGACCTGTAGGTTGCCAACCTACAGCACCTAAAACCATCCAGGGACTCCCACAACACCCAACCTACAGCACCTAAAACCATCCAGGGCACTTCCATAAGACCTGTAGGTTGCCGACCTACAGCACCTAAAACCATCCATGGGACTCCAACAAGACCTGTAGGTTGCCAACCTACAGCACCTAAAACCATCCAGGGGACTCTGATAAGACCTGTATGCTGTCCACCTACAGCACCCAAAACCATCCAGGGGACTCCCACAACACCCAACCTACAGCACCTAAAACCATCCAGGGCACTTCCATAAGACCTGTAGGTTGCCGACCTACAGCACCTAAAACCATCCATGGGACTCCAACAAGACCTGTAGGTTGCCAACCTACAGAACCTAAAACCATCCAGGGGACTCCAACAAGACCTGTAGGTTGCCAACCTACAGCACCTAAAACTCCAACAAGACCTGTAGGTGCCAACCTACAGCACCTAAAACCATCCAGGGGACTCTGATAAGACCTGTATGCTGTCGACCTACGGCACCCAAAACCATCCAGGGGACTCCCACAACACCCAACCTACAGCACCTAAAACCATCCAGGGGACTTCCATAAGACCTGTAGGTTGCCAACCTACAGCACCTAAAACCATCCATGGGACTCCAACAAGACCTGTAGGTTGCCAACCTACAGCACCTAAAACCATCCAGGGGACTCTGATAAGACCTGTATGCTGTCGACCTACAGCACCCAAAACCATCCAGGGGACTCCCACAACACCCAACCTACAGCACCCAAAACCATCCAGAGGACTTCCATAAGACCTGTAGGTTGCCAAACCTACAGCACCTAAAACCATCCATGGGAGTTGCCAACCTACAGCACCTAAAACCATCCACGGGACTCTGATAAGACCTGCTGTCGACCTACAGCACCCAAAACCATCCAGGGGACTCCCACAACACCCAACCTACAGCACCTAAAACCATACTTCCATAAGACCTGTAGGTTGCCAACCTACAGCACCTAAAACCATCCATGGGACTCCAACAAGACCTGTAGGTTGCCAACCTACAGCACCTAAAACCATCCAGGGGACTCTGATAAGACCTGCTGTCGACCTACAGCACCCAAAACCATCCAGGGGACTCCCACAACACCCAACCTACAGCACCTAAAACCATCCAGGGGACTTCCATAAGACCTGTAGGTTGCCAACCTACAGCACCTAAAACCATCCAGGGGATTCTGATAAGACCTGTAGGCTGTCGACCTACAGCACCCAAAACCGTCCAGGGGACTCCCACAACACCCAACCTACAGCACCTAAAACCATCCAGGGGACTCTGATAAGACCTGCTGTCGACCTACAGCACCCAAAACCATCCAGGGGACTCCCACAACACCCAACCTACAGCACCTAAAACCATCCAGGGGACTTCCATAAGACCTGTAGGTTGCCAACCTACAGCACCTAAAACCATCCATGGGACTCCAACAAGACTTGTAGGTTGCCAACCTACAGCACCTAAAACCATCCAGGGGACTCTGATAAGACCTGCTGTCGACCTACAGCACCCAAAACCATCCAGGGGACTCCCACAACACCCAACCTACAGCACCTAAAACCATCCAGGGGACTTCCATAAGACCTGTAGGTTGCCAACCTACAGCACCTAAAACCATCCATGGGACTCCAACAAGACCTGTAGGTTTCCAACCTACAGCACCTAAAACCATCCAGGGGACTCTGATAAGACCTGCTGTCGACCTACAGCACCCAAAACCATCCAGGGGACTCCCACAACACCCAACCTACAGCACCTAAAACCATCCATGGGACTCCAACAAGACCTGTAGGTTGCCAACCTACAGCACCTAAAACCATCCAGGGGATTCTGATAAGACCTGCTGTCGACCTACAGCACCCAAAACCGTCCAGGGGACTCCCATAAGACCTGTAGGTTGCCGACGGTGATCTGGAAGTCCTTTGTTTTTGTACCTGCTATCGATGACGAAGGCACTCAGAGCTGGTGCAACGTGCTTCACGATGTGTTCGCATGGGTGGCCATGAGGCACAAAACATTCTTGCACCTTGCTGTACGGTGAAATCACATTTTTGAACGATCCATAAGGTTGAATCAGCATAGGCACGTCAGAACAAAGCCAACTATGAGGAATTTTTGACCGTTTCTCAATTTTATTTTACTCTGCAGAGTTTGACCGTTTCAGGGTTTGCCACCACAAGAACGTGAACTTGTTCCGACCTCAAACGCACCTAGAGAGAAGGTCTTCCTCAAGAGACTGTCAGTTTGTTCGCCCATCAGTCTTCCTATGTTGCTCTGAAATGAGAAATCGATAGAAATCGTACTTCGCCCATCAGTTTCTCTTGTGAAACAAAACCGATCCAACCACGAGCCCTGGGTTTAGAAACACGAGACAACCTACAGGAACCAGGCTTGACATTTGAACATGACGGTTTGACATCTTTTAACTCTGATCCCAAGGCCATTGAGGTTCACCTCACGCAGCTGCCCAGTTTTTTGCGGAAGGCAACGTGTGTTGAGCTTGAGAAGTCCGCCGATCAAGGGTGTGTTCCTGTACTGTTCTGTGCAAAGTTTTTAATCGATCTTAAGGGTAGATCTACATCTTTCTTGGGCAGCCTTATATGTTCATTGCTCAAAATGGGTTTTCATTTGGATTTTCATTGGGACTTTTGTTTGAACAAGTACAGCCAAACAAGCACAGCTAACAAGATATATGCCATGAAGCCAAAGGAAAGTCCCAATGAAAATCCAAATGAACAACCATTTTGGCAATGAACATATAATGATAATTATTATAAAACAAATCCTAGTGAAGAAACATATTGTATTTTCGCTTAGCTAGAGGCTGCAATATTTTCATAAGGGTAGATGTGACATGATGTGACATGATGTGACATGATGTGACATGATGTGACATGATGTGACATGATGTGACATGATGTGACATGCACCTGGCTTTGTGCGCAGGGACCAAGCTCCTTCATCTATCGAGAGCTCCTGAATGCAAAGGAGGCACCAAAGCGCTTTCAGCGGTGGACAAGTTTATTTGCGTGATTGCGTATCATGCATATCCATTTGCACGCTTTCTGCTCCGCTTTCCTGTCCAAGGTGATGTCTATTCCTGGCTCAAAACTGGAGGCCAGACATGGCTTGATATTTTGATACTTGGGAGCGACAGCAGCAAGATATAACAAGATATTCTGGCCGCGGCATAGTTTTTGATCTTAAAAAGGAAGCGACTACCGCATGCATCAAGGAGCTGAAGCTTCGATCTCAGCCCACGATGCCGCATGATGCACCTCTTCCGTGTTGATTTGAGGACTCCAGTTGGACTCCAGTCAGATTCCAGACTGAGGAAACGTGAGGTGAAGACCTTGCTGGACTTTCGAAGAGTGCTCCAGGCCCGTCTCAGGCCAGCTCCCAGCGTGAGTCGCTCCACGCTCCCCTTGAAAGGCTGATGGAGGCAAGAATATCATCGAACTGCTGACAGAGGCAAGATATATCATGATATATCACGATATCCTTTCAGCATCTTTCAGTTATTTTGCAGCGTGTCGGAGCTATTGTCCCAGCCAAACTAGTAGGGTTTTTGTCTGTTTTTGTAATGTTTGTATTTGCAGCCATGTTAACATTTACACCATGGCCAGACCGTCTTGGAGATCCTGGGCAATACCAATGCTGCACCTGCCCGACCACTTGCAGTGTCTGTGCCTCCCTTAAATCAGCCTTCAGGGCCTCAGCAGGCGCTGTAGCTTTGACATTAGTCTTTGTCCTGCTGGCCTGAATGCAGATGTGGCAACTCCGCAAACGAGATGACGACTTGGTGGCGTACCAGAGACATGTTTGATTGCTGCGCTAGTAGCCATCGACTTGCTTGCTTTAGAGCATGAAAAGATGGCGAGATGGCATTATAATAATGTGGTTCCAAGACAGGCTGGAGAAGAACTTGCTGAAACAGGCCTGGCTTGAACTTGCTTCTATGTCTTTGAAGTTTTCGAAGCTTACCAACCCACTTTACTGACACATTTGAATGGGGCTCCGGGTCGGTGGAACGCGTGCTGTAATTCTCACACAAAATCAAGGACCCCCAATAGGACCTCCACTGAATTATCAGGAGTTGTGTGTATTTGTCTTCTTGCAGAGTATTGACAGGCAACAGTCAAGACCGCTGACCATCTTCTGCTGGAGAGGCTTGTGGACAAGGCCGTCCGCAAAGTTGGGCTCAGTTTGGATGTGGAGGTGATATAACTCCATCCTGCGTTCTTTTCTGTCAGGGGCAACTTGGATTCGGTCTCCAATTGTTGTATTAAAGTCAAAGTCAGTGTGGATATCATGGTTTCTATGGATCAAAGATACAAAAGCTATGTAGCTCCTTCTGTTGGAATGTAGTCAGAGGGACGAAAAAGAAGAGAGCGGGGGACTGTGAGAGTGCGTTTTTTTGTTAGTTTTACAATATGTTGTTGGTGCTAACTCTTCATACACATCATCATGCCTGATGCCTCTGCCAAGATGTTCATCCAAAGAAGATGCCACCAGCCAAAAAAAAATGTAAAAAATAAAAATAATTAGTTGGTGGGGGGGGAACAGTATTGAGATAGATTACTACATCCTAGTAAGCCAAATCAGTTTGAAACAGCTGCAAATGCAACCCTTTAAGCACCCATCCGCATTATGAGGCATTCATCTATCAGATATAGTGTTGCCTTGGCAAAAATCTTCATTTCAAAATAGACCTTTCATTTATAAATTGCAATTTTCTTTCAAGGCAAGGCATTACTTCTTTAAAGAAAGAGTATCCCTACAAAATAGAAAGCAGTCCTCTAAACATGCAGCGTTCCTTTCTGTAGAAGTGTGGTCTTTCTTCCTTTCATAGTAATACTGAGCCTGCCTTCAATCATACAGTATGTTTTTCAAAACATCAGATTCCTACACGACATGCAGTGTGTGATTGACATTCAGTCTTGCTGTCAAAAGGTGCAATTGCCGATGCACATTGCAGTATTCCTTGAAACAAGAAACATTATTGTTGAAGGAACATGCTGCTTATAGGCTGCAATCTGCCTTATATTTCCTTAAATAAGAAACAATATTCTTGCAAGAAAACTATAATGTGTGGACAAATGCCATACATCCTTTAATGAGGTTAAGCCTCATTCTCATTTTTTCTCCATGGCATTTGCTTTTAGCGGAGAGACTTCCCTTCTTCAAAAGAATTGCCTTGAAGACAAGATAGTTCCTGAAATAAAAAGCAATATTCTTGCAGAAATACAATATGTTAACAAATGCAATACATCCTTAATGAAGTTAAGCCTTACCATCATTTTTTCTGCATAGCATTTGCTTTAAAAGGAAAGATTCCACTTCTTAAAAATGATATTTGTTTTGTTCTGTTGTTTCACTCATATGGAAGGGCATACTGCATACATACAACCATGTATCTTCCCAAAAGTATTATATACATACACTTCTACTTCACAATAACGATTCTTTACATTATTGCATATTTTTCAGTCAATTGGTTCACAACCTTATCAAGGTATATAGGAAGTTTTGCGCATACTGGCGCCAACACGTTCTTTACGGAAGACCATATTCATGTTAAATAGGTACTCAAAGGATTCCATTCTGACATATTGTTGTCCTTCTTCCATTTCTTCCTTAAAGGAGCTTTGCACAGCTGTCTCTTTGAAAATGACTTTGGATTCATGTCAAATAAATGCTGCACTCCCTTATGTAAGGGGACTGTACAAAATGATGCCACTTTATGCAAGGAAAGATGTGTCTTTATGCCAGGAACGTCATATTATTGGGAAAAATTGACTAAGAGCCAAAAGAACTTCCAGTAGGTCAAAGGTTACCAAAACCAAAAAAAACAAAAAAAATCAAGAAAACCACCCAAAAAAACAAAAAACAAAAAACACAATCCAACCCTATGTCACAGGCACTCAAGCCCAGTAGGTCTTCTTGGTTTTCTTGTTTTTTTTTTTTATTTTTTGTTTTTTTTTGTGGTTTTCTTGTTTTTTTTGTTTTTGTTTTTTGCACGCCCCAAGGGAAGGATGCAGAGAGTTGAGTCTTGTCATTTGTTTTTTTCTTGCCAATCAATGCATATGTCAAAACAGAGAATATGTAAAGAGGAGTGCAAAAAACGCACTCTCACAGTCCCCTGTTCCGAAAAAGAATGGGTCAATGTATTCTCGAAGCTTCGGTCCACAATACCTTTTTCAGCAAAAGAAATGACAAAGAAACGTCCAAGATGTCCCAAAATGTTCGAAGACACTTTGTGCAACGCTGCGCAGAGCTCTGAACTTCTTGGACCATTGGAGGCACGCTGCAGAGACTAAGTGTTTTGCTTTCGTTTTGCTGCCTCTGAACTCTTAATAGGCTGTAGATGGTAGCTGGTTTAAGCCTTTAAGCCTTAAGCACCCTCAAGCTATTTTTGCTTGCCTTGGTTCTGCTTAGGCCATGCGTTTGAGAGCAATTGACCGAGACCTTTTGGCCGCGTTGGGTGATCCACCCAAGGCCGATCAAGCGTTCAACTTGTGCAAAGCGGTGTAAATTTTGTAAAAGGTAACGATTGAAACGCTTGCAAGATCTTGAAAGGAGATATATAGGGAGAACCGGCCCAACTGGCTGAACTTAAATTAGGCTGAAGTCATTGAACGCACCTGGCATTCAACTTGATCGTTCTATGATTCTACGGCAACGTGCTGCAGCAGGCCCCTCCTCCTCGGTCAGGGCCTTGAGCAAATATCATCCACATTGCCACATAGCACGTGTTTCATGTGTTTTGCAGCATCCCAAAGCATCAACTCACCCCCACCTTGATGATTCTTGATGCACTTGCACACGTTTGCACATTACCTACTCCAGAGACTTTCCTTCAGTGACATGCGTGACCTGATTGGTTTAGGATCAACACAGACGCAGAGCCAGCTTTGCTTCTGGAGGCCTGATTCTGGCAATATAGGATCTGTGCTTTGAATAGATTCCTGTTCCTTCAGGATGACGATGATGAGGATGACCTGAAGAAAGAAGAGGACAGGGAGATCAATAGACATCACAAAGCTACAGATGTTCATAATTCTTGATTCTGAATGACCGAAGACATTTTCAGGACGATGTCAATCTGGAAGAGGAGCCTCTGCATTTATTTTTGCTTCCCGCCGATTGCAGACGATCTCTCGCGTCCTTCCGTTCCTTGGAAATGTGATCAACGAAGAAGCGTGGCGCAGTCTTGGAATGCAGACAGTGTCCTTTCTAAATCGGCCGTGACCCT
Source organism: Cladocopium goreaui (assembly GCA_947184155.2). Classification (NCBI taxonomy): domain Eukaryota; class Dinophyceae; order Suessiales; family Symbiodiniaceae; genus Cladocopium; species Cladocopium goreaui. The sequence goes on from CAMXCT020002057.1 coordinate 284,954, forward strand.
CTGGTCTTGGCTCACAGCTTTTCCAGAAATCCCAACATATTTCAATGAAAGTCACGAGGGACGAACAACAAGAAAGGTGCCCTTCTTCGTCCTCAAGCAAAGGGCAAGCACTTGTAGGATCCTCCACTTTCATTTGAAGACAGTTGCAGCTACTGTTTCGATGTAGAGGTGGGGCATGTTTTTGACCCGCCTAAAGCAGATCTTGGCACACGGCATGTGGAGTGTAGACAGTGTAGACAGTGTAGACAGTGTAGACAGCGTACTAAACAGATTTCAAAGGATTTGCCACGTTCACCTTGACTTGACCGCGAACTTGTTGCCATGTCTGCAAAGCAAGTTCGAAAGCTTCAAGCCCTAAAAGTGTCCAAGAAAGGAACTGATGCCAATGAAGATGCCCATGAAGATGCCAAAGAGAGTGGTTCTGACTGCGAATCCACAGAACCCAAAGAGTCGAAGGATCCTCAGCTCCTTTAGCTCTGTTCTGCTCCATTCTGCTCCGTTCTGCTCCGTTCTCCTTGTTCTTTGGTCAACTCTGGAGGGAAACCACACGGAAACCACAAGGAAACCAAAAGGAAACTTCAAGGGAATTTCAGATAATTTCAGGCTTTGCTGGCTGAGGCCTGTGGCTTTTCAGCCCTGATTGGGTCTTCAGACACTGACAGTGACGCCGCTCATGCCCATGACTCCCAAATTCAAAAACCTGCCGAGATGGCTGTGGAGAAAGGGCCCACAACTGAAATTGCAGCCGAGAGTGCGCCACCATCGAAAAGCAAGAAGAAGTTGCTGGACTCCTTTTCATCAACTTTCTTTTAGAAGAAATCATCAACTTTCTTTTAGAAGAAAGTGACAGAATGAAAAGATACAATATGGGCACAAATATGTCAACTATGGATGATTCTAGAATATATGCTTGCATAATGTTTAGATGGCATAGATATGATGACAGTCTGCAAGATGATTTCTGTCGAACCCTGACGGAAGTGGTGACCGAAGCGACACTAAGTAGACTGTGTGCTCAGTGCTCCGTAAGCCACAAACCAAAGCTTGAATGTCCCCCGTGCCATCCACAAAGGGCGATGTTTCTAGTTATTTCATTCTGATTCTAAGCCACATTTTGCAACAAAGACTTTGCAGTCGTTTTGGGTCTGCAAAGTGCGTAGAAAGCCTATGCGGTTTTTGGACATTTTGCGAAGTGTTGTGAGAGCAGCCTTACAAACCCAGGAAGAAGGGTAAGAAAAGCCAAGTCAAGAAGACAGAAGATTCTTCGGAAGGCCTGCAGATGACACGGCTCACTGGCTAAATGAACACTGTTGCCTATCAGGTCTTGCGAGGTCTGATCCTTCCAGTCCTTCAAATTTGAACGAAATTAATTGCACGACATCCACAGGATGACATCACGACTCCATAAGTCCACAACTCGTTTCGCTTCGTTAAATCTCTTGGTTTTCACTGGCTTCACTGAAACTGACTCCAGGCGAGGAGTTGCTTCTGGAAGCCGCCCTTGTTCAAGCAGAAGTTACGGCTGCAGCAAACTCCTTGCAGCTTGGGGATGATGCGTGCCTTGGATGAACCAAGCCTTGTACAAACCGCGCGCTAGAACCTGGTTCGGCCTTGTTCAGCCTGGTTCAGCCTGGTTCAGTCTTATTCCTTGTGACACCTTTGAGCATTGTGGGATTGCATAGGACAATGGATTCGGCAGAGTGAACCATTCCAATGAGTGGGTTTTGCTGGTTGTCTGGGCAGAGTTACAGGGTACCATTTATACTCTTATTGAGTGATCAAAACCAGCGCATTTCTCAGCCTTTTTAGAGCACATGCCTTTGTCATCGGTGTGACTTTGAGTTCTGTCTTGGTATGGTTTTAGACTACTGTATGCTGAAGGAAACGTTTCACAGAATAGTTGGCATTGCGATTGGTGAACTGGTCTAGTGAGCAGGTAGAAGGTTGGTTCTTTCCTTCATGCAGAATGATATCTTCGCCGCCATTGACATGATGACATTGTACGGTTTGAACATGCTAGTGGGAGCTGCCTAGGGGCGTACCTAAAGTGCCTTGCATACACGAAGCTGTACATGATGCAGATAATTCTGCAATGTTGACTGCAACATCAGGCAATGTTTTCCGGCAAACTTTTGAAGATCTCTTTTCAGTTCTTTTCATCATTTTTCATCACTAGCAATGCCACTGCTGATTTCGTCTTGGATGCTCTCACCCAGGAATTGTGGAAATTCCTTGGCCATGGCGAAGCCCTTCTTCAATGCAGATCGAGAGAGACGGCGGCTTTTCAAGATGAAGCCGTCGCAAATGAAGGATGGGCACAACGGGCACAATTCGCGGAAGGGTCAGAGCTTGAAACTCCGTGGAACCACCGAGGCCAGATGTGTCCAGAAGTCTTGCAGTGAGGCAGCCTGCAAATATTTGTAGCACGTGGCAAGAGTGTTTTAAGAGGCAGAGAAGCCTATTTGTGATGTGTTTACAGTGTTTACAGTCTTGTATTGTTTGAACATATTTCAAAATGGAAAGCGCCCTGCAGGGACATTTCTTGCACTATCGCAGACTGTTCATCATCGAGCCAACGCCTGACGAGGGTTGGCCAAGACCTGATGGATGTGCCCGGATGGTGACTGATAGCTCTCAATGCTTCAGGATAGAAACAACGCCCGAACGCACAAAGATGTTGTTGGAATTCGCTTCAGATGCTGCATCATACGAGCCTCAAATGGTTTACGACTTCCTCATGGACTATCCGTTCTGTGTGGAAGCCTTACTTGTAGCTTCCGAAATGAGCCGAGAAGGCAGGGACCACCAGGAGGCATTCCGTCTCTTGCGTCGAGCTGTTTATGCTGCTGAGTGCAGCTTCAACGGCGCGTTTTCACCTTTCTCAGAGACGCAAGTGCCTTGACGAACTTGAGAAGCTGGTGAAAGCTTTGACATAGAGTCACAGTTCTTTTATATACTGCTTTTGGGGTGGCACAATCTTTCGACAGCTGTCTTGAGTTTTGTCTTGACTTATAAACGACTTATACACACACGCTATGACGAGATCTGTTCAGGTACCAGCACAAGCTATGGTATAGTATGCATCAGCACATCAGCACATCAGCACAGCATTGGCATACAGCCACGGCACTGAGTTAGAGCATATCACAGCCTGCCTTGTCTCAGATGTCTGAAATGTTTCAGAAATGTTTCAGGTGCCCATGGTGCGTGGTGATGGCTGCTGCATTCTGAGTTGGCCTCGGGTACGCGTGCAGCTTCCTGGAAACGATTCATCGTGGCCAGGGTGGTCATGGCTTATGGCGCTGTGGGGCTACATGTTGGGTCTTGCTTCTCAAGGCCTACCACGAACTTCTCTGGAAGTCTGCAAGTTGATTCTTGCAATGACCTTACCATATGATCCAACACATTCGCTGGCTCACTTGGACTACTTTGCCTTGCGGGCGGAAGAGTATGATTTCTTGCTGCATTTTGTTGAACATTTCAACCCGCCCTGTGCCTTACCTGCGCAGTGCATAATGCGTTTGGATTGCTGCTTGCCAAACTTTGCTTACTCAGCAGCTCTGGCATACTACCTGCGAACAGACGGGGATGCCTGTGAGGCTTCAGCGTTGGGTACAGTCAACGTGGAGCACTTGACGGAACCATGCTGGGTACGAGCTGGATCTGATCGGACCGATGGTCCATCACAAGCTCATTTGGCTTTGCTGCGAGCGATGTTATTTTTCCCAGGGACACTGCGTTCAATCTTGGACAACTTGGGTATTTCTTTGAATTCGTCAGCTTCAGGCTCGCCGTACAAGCTCTCGTGGTCAGAGCTGCTGGACAGGAGCCCCTTAGGACAAAAGCCGACTTTGCATCAACAGCACTTCTTGGCGCATGCTTTAGTTTCAGACGCCTTTGTACAGAGATGTGCTGCGTTTTTCCGTGGTGAGAGGATGTTGAGATGGCTGCACGCTTGTGCTGGTCGACTTGTTCAGATGTGTGAGTCGTCCCTCTTTGAGAAGGAACTGCTTCAAGCCCGGAAAGCCTGGAGTGAAGCACCGCTTGCCGTGGCAAATGCACTCGCCAATGACTACAAACAATTCAGCACCTCAGAAGTTGGGCCTGAGAGGAAGGCCCCTGTTATATTCGAGAACGCAGTCAACACCTGGCTGGGTGCACCAGCCGAAACACCTCCACATCGACCAGAAGCACAGTTGGTGGCTAAAGCACCGCCACGACACGCACCACCACAGTTGGTGCGACCACCACCAGCAATACCACCCCCCCCGCCAGCAGGATACGCACTCGGAGGACTCTTGCCACCACCGCAACCACGGCCAAAAGCAGCTCCACTACAGCTCAACTATCACCAAGATGAGCAGGAGGACATGTGGGAGGGACTTTGGGCATGAGATTTCCACCACAAGCCTCCTTTGGAAGATGTCATAGTAGAGTAATTACTGTTAACCTGGGATTAGTATCCCCACTCTTGAATCAGCCCTGGTAAACAAGCGGGTATCAAGAGATATCAGAGATTTTTATTATTGCCGAACAAACTGCCTAATTGAACATGCATACCAAACACAAAAAAGTATTGCTGAACAAGTTGCCTATAATAACTATATGTAATTGAAAACACATATCATATGTTTTTAATTTTTAATTGAAAAATCCAACCCCAAAGCCTCACCCACGACGCTGGCATACTTTGTTCACAGGGAGGTTCATTATTACCTCCAGCGAACTTGGCCTGGGGTGTGGTGGGGCGGGGTGCGGTGGGGGCAATTAATATCATTCACTTGACCTTGCACAAGACTTTGATGCTTACTGCTTACTGTGATATGCAGACATTTTTCTCAATCATTCGACACAATCAGAGGTTCATACGATGTGGGGGTGTTGTGCAACCTGTTGCATGAAACTTATTCCCCCTCAATTTCTCTTACAGTAATTTAATTTGTGAGCCTGGAGTTGGGCTTTGTTGATGGTCCCACCTGGGAAGATTCTGGAACTGGAGATTTTCAAGACCTAGGCCCAGAAAGTCAAGGTTCTGGAAAGGTCTCTCTATTCAAATGAAGCCGGGGATGTGCCGCGATCATGGGGCTCTAGGGTGCACCTGCGTGTGCACCCCGGATAGTTTGGCTTAGAATGAGACGAGAAGTATACTCTAAAGACACCTGGTAGAAATGACATGAAATGACTCTGCAATGTTCTTCAAACTACAGTCCCTTAGCCATTGAAGAGGTCAGTGTATGGTTCTTTCATGTTCTTTCTATACTGTACCCCCTGACGGAACTTGCATTGCTAGAGCTGGGTGCTCCCAGGTGCTATTTCGACTGACAGTGATCAAACCACAGTGACCAACAGTTTCAAATATTTCAATCAACTCAGTGCCTGAGCCTGCCAGGACTCGGAGGATGACGAAGCACTTCGAAAGGCGCTACTTCTCTCGGAAGCCGAGGAGCGTCGTCGCCTCGTGGCGGAACAAGATGCGGAGTACCGGGAGAGCCTCGCAGCAGATGCTGCGCGGGCAGATTCGACAGGGGCAGACGCTCCATTGGGCGAAGGGGGCGAAGGGGGCGAAAGCCAATCCCTGAGAGCTCCTGACAGGGAAAGTTTGGCGTGGCTTGACTGCACTTGTCAGGCTCCACTCGTTATGCTCATTACCGTTGAATTTCATTTCAATGTATCTTAATCTAATTCCAACTTTGTTGTATGTTTTCTCAGCAGTTTTACTTTAGTTTGAGTTTGATTATGTGTGTTGAAGATGTTGGTAAATCTTCAGAAACAGTCTCAGCACAGCTGTCAGGCAATTGGAAGCCATGGGTTTCGACGGTGCAGCTGCAGCTGATGCACTCCGCAAAGCAGGCAACGTCGAAGGCGCTGTGGAGCTCCTCACTTCGTGACTCCGATGGTGACCGGCACCGCGGCACCGCGGCACTGGAAACCGACAGCGCAGAGATGTCGGGAAGATCAGGAAACCTGGAGCATCCTGAAGCGGTAGATGCTGGTGCTATGCTTCCCACATGCAGTGGAGAGAGCTTCGAAAAAACTTTGAAAAGCATTGATGCATCTTGCACTCTTGGGTTCTGCAAGGTTTCTTTCCACAAATTATTTTTCTGACTTGGTAGAGACATCTTCTGGTAAAATTTGAGTCTTACCGCAGAATGGGAGGATTCGCCAGGAAACAAACGATCAAGATGCAAGTCTGCAACAAACTCCCAAACAATAATAATATGCGTTTAGCATCGCTTTGCCGTTTAGAAACCACTGCTCGGTGAATTCTGATCATGGAGACTGAGATGTCCTGCCAGGATGTTGGAGAGTAAGCTGATGAAAGCCTGACTCTCACGTCTCACAATGCGGGTTGGCTGCACCCGCTGGGGCCAAACTCGGGGTGGCTGCAGGGTCTCTTGGCTTTAAACCCCCTGTGGGATTTAGGATGGGTGCGATCAAGTCAGCCAGTTTGCAGATTGGTGCAGAATGAAAGATCTACACACATTGTCAGTGTAACTTTCATTCCCACGGCTGCTGTCTGTCTTGTTTCTTCCAAGGTTAAGTCAGCTGCAAATCATTCGTGCCTATCGACTCGCTGATTGATATGTCGGCGCAGAAAAGAGCAGCTGCTGATGCCAATGATGCAAATGTGAAAGTGGCAGGCTTCATTTATATCTATGTAAATGTAAAGATATTTAATCTAAGACCATGGCACTGTCCATGCCCAGGCATTGGATCGCAGAGCGAGGACACGGCAGGTGCAGCCAAGACCCGCTTCAAGCAGTAGGGCTATATAATGGCGATACATTATGGCGATATAATGGCGATATATATTGGGATATATTGGGTATATCATCATGAACATCATAATGGCGATATATTATGGTGATATAATGGTGATATAATGGTGATGTTCATGGGGATATACCCAATATATCCCAATATATTATTTGGGTCTGTCTGAAAATGGAGTATAGCCCCCAAAATGGCCATTGAACAATAGGGAACATGATCGACCATCAAATTTTGAGCTACCCCATTTCAGACAAACCCAATTTAAGCCTTTCAAGCCTCCATGTTTTTTGCTTCAGATCTTGATGTGTTGGCTGAGGCATTAACTTGCCCAGCACAGCTCTGTTTGGTTCAAGACTTGAAAGCTATCAGTAAAGCAAACGGAATATTGTTAAGTAAGGATGACAATGATGCTTTGCCAGACATCTGCTTGAGACAATAGTTAATTAATCTCATCAGCAGAAACAGATCGCCCACAAAGCAGTGTGGTGCAAAACCATCACCATGGCTTCTCAGAGTGACACTGGCATCCCTGCTCCAGTGCCCCTTGAATGAGCTGATCATGGTGGGTTCTATCCTCTGATAAACCTACCTAGCCATGGACAATCCCCCTCCATTTGCAGATGATTTAACCAGTAAAGACGGGATTTCCCATTGCAATGGTGGACCAATTGTATGGGATAAGTTTGGAGCGTTTGGACTCTGGAATCCTTCGAGCTGCCAAGTGTGACTGGTGAGACTGACCGCCACATTTTGTGTCAAGTAGTGGGAATGTTGCCCACGTTTGTGTGCATACCAATGGAGCGCACAAACCTTAGCTCTCACTTCAGAGGTTTCTTTGAGATCAAATCAACTCTCCACAGGATCAGATGCTTCATTCGTCAGCCCAACCATGCACATGCGCCAAGGCACACTCTGATCGAGGCCTTCACACTGAAGGCAGCGACGAAGCGTTTGAAAAGCTGCTGTAGCTGCTGCTGTAGCTGCTGTCGGTGTCACCGCCTGAGGGGTCCTCCAATGAGCTGGCGGGCGGAGTCCACGCCAGAACACCAAGCTGGTTTCGGGGCACAGCACATGCTCAAGCATTTGGTCAATAGAATTTCAGTGTAGCGCAACAGTGCACCATCAATAATCATTTCTGTGAGCTACAGGGCATAGTGAGAGACCCAACCTCCTGGTCTTGCTGGAAGTTCTTCCATTTGTTTCTCTTGAAGGATAGCATGTCAACCTAAGGAGGGGTGTTTGAGGGTGGCCAATCAAAGTTAGTGGAGGGAAGCTCATGAGGATTCGAGTTAGAATGTCGCTGCTCTATGAGCGAGTCACTTAGGTACCAGAAGCAGTCGGCCTTTGCCGAAGATGAAAAAGAGTTTTTGAAGTTAGCCGCGAAGCAGCACTCAACAGAACAACATCTGTAAGATTTCATCAGATGCCAATTTGTAGAAGGACTTGAAGGTCTACAAGATCCACAAGCCCTACCCAAGTTTTGCATGATATGCCTGAGGCAAAGAAGTTGCGAGATATTTTGAAATTGGAGGCCACTGTCAAGAGTACTGTAATTGTTTTTTCCATGCTTGACTTAAGCAGTTCATTGAATTTGTCAAAGTTTGTGATGTTCTTGCTTGGAAGCGTTGTGTAGCAGAATAAATGAATGAAGTTGGTGGCCCCACTAGGAGAAGGTGAAAGCTGGCGAAAGTCTGGCACAGAACCTCGATTGCAAGTACCAAAGTCAGATACCATGATTTACAGCTCCCAGTGTGTTCACAGCAGAGCTACGCAGTCACAACAAGCATCTTGACGTCAACTGATGCAGGAATCAGCTGGAGAAAGTAAACTCGAAGGAGACTCTCCTCAAGGAGGCGAGAGACCATGCAGAAACGATGCAGAGACGATAGAGTCCACAGAGCAATGTCAGAGCAGTGTGGAGACTGCGCTGCTTGAGACCAGGTGACCGCTTTGGCTGGGAAACTCCCAGGTGACTCTGATGTCTTGGAAAAGACGCAGGCCCACATTCAAGACTTTTTGAAAGACCTTTGCACAACTAATGAATCAGCGTGCGACCATGGAACGGGACACTTCCACAGCATGGCAGTTGGCTGCAGTGTTGACGCTTTACATACCGTGCTCTACCGTTTTCTCAGCTTGTTTTCCATGGTTTCTTCATGTCCAATGTCCTGCAGGACATCACTGCCCTTCTCCCAGCTACAGCCGTGCAAGGAATTGAGCGCAGAAGGAAACAGGAGCATTTCCATGTGCGAACTGCAGACTTGCGTTTGTGTCCTCTTATGCAGAAATCACAGCGTTTGTGTCCTCTTATAATCATGATTTTTTCCCCCTGTTTTCTGACCTTTCACGTTTTCCTGTTGGTTTCTTCACTCAAGGAGCTCGAGAGGAGACAAAGCCGCGAAAAGAAGCAGGACACCGCTGATTTCAGTTGCATCGACAAACTGAAAGATGATGAACCGCCGAAATGCTGCACGTGTCCTACTACTGTTGTACTTCTGTGTCCACCAATCAGACTGCAGGAAGAAGAAAGGCGAGCACCAGTTTTCATGTGCCGTCATGTAAAAACCTCAGAAGCTTCAATGTTCCTGTTCCTTGTGGGGTTTCTCTTCAAGTGTACCTGCTGATTCATTCCGAGGACCGGCCAATCCTAGGTGTTTGTGTTTCAGCAGATGGCAGGCAGGGGAAAACACAGCGCAAGGCACTATATATACCTCCCAGGAATGTTCAGTATGAAACCGAGTGCCAAATTCAAACGTGCTTACTGTATCTAGTGCAAACCTTGAGAAAATGATTGTTTCTTTGCTTGGAACTTGTGGAGAGCAAGTAATGTGTTGACGATATAGTTGCCAAAATGGCTATGCCATTTTGGCTCAAGCTGTTCCCCCTGCGATCCAATACTTTCGAAAACCCACCCACCACTGCCCTACTTTTCGAACATGGCGGCGGTGCCTGATGTATTGGATTCCCACCTGATGTGGTGCCCGAGCAATATAAGGATCAGGTGGATCTGCTTCACCAACAAGTCCTGACTATCTTCCAGTCCAAGGAGATCCCATACTTCATCATGGCAAGGATGGCATCAGATGGCTACCGCTCGGTGGAGGACCTTGCCGATCGATGGCCCACCATCACGGAGGCCCGGAACAACTCCCCAGCAGACCTCCATTTCCGTCACACAGACCGTGGGGGAGCTTTGATCACACAAGAGAAGACGAATCACTTGGCCATGCGCATCTCACAATGTGTCCGTCAAGCACAACAGTTGCTGGGCACTGGGGGCCTGAACCAGGGCAGAGTGGGACCCGCAGGGCTACTACCGACGACATCACAGGCGGCGCCCTCACTGGATGCCCTGTGTGATCGACGCCAGCTTCTGCAGACATGGACGGTGGTCGTCCAGCTCCCACTCCCACGATTGGAGGATCAAGGCTCGGATGCCTTGTTGAAGAAACAGTTCAAACTCTGTGCACAAGGAGAAGTTGGCTGGATTGCCAGCAAGTACATCATATCAGCCCTACCAGACCAGGATGAGCGGCCTATCAAGACCACCAAGAAGGTGACGGTCGATGGATGGGAAAAGGAAGAAGAGGAGGAGACACGGAAACTCCCAACTACGAGGCGTCAGTTGGAGCACATGCACCTGGTCTTTCGAACCAACCTCCTCATGGCCATCCTCTCCTTCCCCAGCATGCCGAAGTTGAACATCACCCACAGGGACCTAGAGGACTGGTACCGATGGTTCTGGGGGAAAGACATTGCGGACAGGAGACCGCCGCCCAGTGAACAGGTTCTCCTCTACGCTGAAAGGAACGCATGGAGGGAGATCCACAACTTGGTCTACGGGGGACTGGGTCTCAAGGAGGCCATGGCCCAACTACGTCAGGACACCCTGTTTTGGACCAGAGAGGTCTATGAGTCTGTCGCCCGGCAGAAAGGCAACAAAGGCTCCGGGCCTGACTCCCCAACACGACCAGCCAAGTCAAAGGGACGCCAACCTTCGTGGTCACCAACTCAGCCACAATGGAACAAACAAAAAGGGTCACCCAAAGGGGGTAAGGCCAAAGGGGCCATGGGATCCGGAAAAGGGAAGGACTCTGAATGGCCTTCAAACTGGGCTAAGATCTCACCCAAGGGAGTGCAGTACTGCCGTGACCACTTCCTCAAGAAGAAATGTCCCGGGAGCTGCGGACGCTCCCACAACTGTCCGGTCCTTAAAAATGGCTGGGTATGCAACGCCGCACCCTCAGAACACACCCCAGAGCAATGCCCACACCGTTGACTCCTGGCGGATCCGGTAGCGTCTTGCACCGATCACCCACCAGGGTTGATGGACACCCCAACACCTATCAAAAACCAAGCAACAATGGAGCCGGGGGAGTCTCCCCCAGGTTACCCCAACGACACAAGCACACCACATTCACAACAAGAGACAGTGGGCCGACCACTTGATACAACGATGATCATGAATGGACAGTCCCTGCTTGGGCACTGTCCATGGCTCTCATCGGTTCCGAACAGGCTGTTGGAACGCCTTGTATGGACCACACAACCCACGCGTAGTCTCCAAGGGAGGGACATACTACTCCTCTACACTGGCAGGAGTGACGGAGGAGCCTTGGATGACATACTCATCCAACAACACCAGGACCTGGCCCCCAGGCTCCTTGCCGTGGATATCCTGAGGCCACCAGAAAAGGGCCCAAACGACATATTGGATGATGAGTTTTACTCAACTCTCTGCTGCGCCGCCGCGAGGGGCCAGTTGTCATTTGTGGGGGGCGGCCCCAACTGCCGGACCTGGAGCATCCTACGATGGTTTCCAAAGCCTGGAGCGCCCAGGCCAGTACGAGGGCGTGATCCCTCCCAGACATGGGGCCTTGACTCAAATTCCCTGGAAGAACAGTTGGACACAGACAAGGACAGTATCCTTCTGCTCCGGCAACTGGTCATCACTGCCCTAGCCTCAAAAGCCAGGCAAAACAAAGGATTCCACTCATTCCTGGAACACCCTCGTGATCCAGCTGAGTGTAGTCGGGCACCAACGGCGGCAAAATGTTCATCGATATGGGCCACCAGAGTCTACCAGGAGTGGGCCAAAGAGGTAAATCACTGCCAGATCCACCTGGACCAGTGCAGACTGGGACAAAGGGCACAGAAGAGTACGACCTTCTCAACGGACCTTCCAATTCACCATTGGCAAGGGCTCCAGTGCAACCACTCTGAACATTTGAGGCCAATGGAGATGACCTCCCGGGACCTCAGCAGATACCCGCCAGCACTGATGGCAGGGCTGGCAGCAGCAATCATCCAGAGCATTCCACACACAGGACATAAACCCACCGGGTGCCAACAGGAAGGGGAGCCTCCAGGTCGGACAGACCGCTCCTCATCGGTACCCCTCTCCCAGACGATGACTTTGGATGACGACCCGATCATCGTTCAATCAGGCTTCAAGACTAGACCTCTACGGGATGGAGGAGGTAAGCCCTCAGCCGGGAGACGACCTCCCCCGCTCAGACCTCAGTCCAAGATCAAGCACATTGGAGACTCCATTAGCCACCTGGCGAAAGGATGTGCACAGGACGTCCAACAGTCCATCAACAGGGGTGAAAGAAAACATCCGTTCCCTAAGGAACTTCTTCAGGAGACACGACGGGCCATTGCCCAAGGGATCGGGCTGGACTACCAACTTGCTGAGGAGATGGAGCCAGGCCAGCCGTTCTATCTGAACCTCATCTCAGCCTTAGCGGAAGCTGGTGGAGATGCAGATGCAGCCTACCCCACAAGGGTTGCCAAGGGAGTCCCCTTAGGTGTCACCACACCCACCTGGACGTCACCGGGTATATGGCCTACCAAGGAAGAACTCAAAGGAGAATCCCCTCTGTGGGAGGACCTCCTAATACCCATGGGCAGGGACAACTACCCCTCGGCAAAAGATTTCTCCTCTCAGGTTCGACAGACCTTCGTGGAAGAGGTAGATATGGGTATGGTTGAGGGCCCACTCACACAGGAGGAGGCTGCACTCCGCTGTGGATGCACCCCAGATGAACTCTGCCCAGGGCCCCTGGCGACAATTGACGAAGGAGATAAAATCCGCACAATCTACGACGGAAGCTGGGGCCATGCAAACTCACACATCCAACAAAACACAGTTGAGAAGACCACTGCACCCACAGCGATGGACTGTGTTCAAGCCATTCACTGGCTAACCACCACGAAGGAGAAGACATCTGGGACGGTAGCGTCTTGCACCGACCTGGCATGGCAACCTCCACACAAACAAACCACCTGGGCACTTTTGAAAGCAGATGTTTCAAAAGCACACCGCCGCATCAAGGTCCAATCCAACGAATGGCGCTACCAGGTAGCACAACTTGATGGTGAATGGTGGATAAACAAGGTGGGTACCTATGGTATGGCCAGCGCCCAACTTTATTGGGGCAGAATGGCGGCACTCCTCCTCAGACTATGCTACATGATGTTTCCACACATAGACTGGGGCTTTGTGTTCGTGGACGATTTTTGTTGGCTCCTCAGGACGGACTCCGCCACTGAGGATACGGCAAAACTACTTCTCTCCTTAGCAGCCATGGGATGCCCCCTCAGTTGGCACAAGACGGTGTTATCTGAGGTCAACACCTGGTTAGGTTTCCAGGTCAATCCATGCGGACCAGTGGTCGACTTCCCTCCAGATAAGAGGAAGACACTTGAGGCACTCCTTCAGACCATCGCTGCGGGCAACACCTTCACGGTGAAGGAGATTGAGAGAGCACTGGGACGATTAAATTGGGCAACGGCAGCTTGGCCCCTCAGTCGCCCTTTTCTTCAGCCATTTTGGGCATGGAAGTCCGCGACGACTACCTCAGGGAAGCCCGGCAAGCTCATACGATCCTTTGCAAAGCTTCTCCTCCAGCTGCTTCACAACCCCCAGATCCAGCCCTGCCCTTACGACCCTGCCTCCAATTGGTGGGGTGCCAGTGATGCTAGTGCACACCCGGACGATGGGGCCTACATTGTGGGGTGGATTGCAAATTGTGAGAACCCATCAAAGGAACAGACCTGGTGGTTCCACTACAAGATACCCCTCGAAGACCATCCATGGGCTCACAAGGATGGTGATCCAACCAGACGCATTGCGACCCTCGAGATGTTTGGTACATTGATTCTTACCCACTTCCTTCTGGCCTTGGGTGGGAAATCTCTGCTTCGTACCCGTCTCAGCCTCATTTCAGACAATCAAGGCAATGTCTTTGCCCTGTTGAACCAGAAGACGAAGCACATGCCTACCTCAGCCTTCCTAATGCAGCTCATCGCCATGCTCTATGTTGCTGGGGTTCAATTGGCGCCTTCACACATGAAGCGGGACTACAACAAGTGGGCGGACGAACTCACCCACCCGAACTTCACTGGTTTTCATCCTGATCGACGACTACCAGTGAGTGAAGCATTTTCCCATTTTAAATTTCTCTGGGCTCTTCTGGATGATCAGATGAGTGTCCCCACCTTTTCAGGAAATTCAAAACGTCGTAAGACCGACTATCACGCCACCTAAGGTCCTTCGGGAGCCAGGTGGTTGCGGCTGACTTTCTGGTGTACAGTGGTGTTTTCCCACCTACAACCCTCTTTTTCCTTTCCTTACTTGCGCGAGCTTCACGCTCCGGCGGGTTGGGTGGATTTTGACGTGTGACACCACCACTGCAGTTCAGAGTTTCTGTGAAACCATTTGTGATTGATGCGATTGGCATCTGACAGAAACACAGCCGCAAAGCCAACTGCATAACAAAAGGTGCTGACTGACCGATGCAGTTGCTTTGTTCCGTTTCTGTCATTTTCAATTCTATTCGGGAACACTGATAGATATCCATGAAGACACAAATCCTATCGAGTTCCCTTACTGTAAGTTTATCGTACATGTTCATCAGTAGCCACTGCGCTTCACACTTTGCTTCACAATCACTGGACCCAGCTTGGCTGGCCGTAGGTATCTATTCACTTGTTCAAAGGCGGGGAGCACCCAGATTTTTGATGATTTTTTGCGATGCCGATTGTTGCACCACATGATGTAAGATGCTGTTGCTCATTACATAGCAAAGGAGGCATATACTGTGCATCATCGTGAAACACCATCCACGGCATTGTGCAGGATGGATATTTGATTTGCTGGTCTTTAGAGGAGAAGTTGCTGAAGGCTTTGTATACCTTTGCAGGCGAAGCAATGTTTCTTACATCGACGTTGTATGCCCAGAATGTGACATCCGGGTATCTACCATGACAGGTCATACTGGTGCCGTCTTTACCTTGGACGTCACATCAGCCCAGTGGCTCAGTGTGGCAGAAGTAGCCTGGCAACTGAACATGACTCACTTGACTCACTTGACCACCAAGACTGCAAGGCTCCACCTCTACTCATCAGTGGTTCAGCTGATGGGCAGGTGAATTTTTGGGAGGCGGCGTTGACAATATCTCACCGAAATCGGAAATTGGGTGAGAGAGAGAAGCCATGGAAAGAAGAACGATTTCTTGCTGCAAAGCAGCTGCTTGATGCATGAACTTTGAAGATTTGAACATGTCGTCAGGGTGATCCTGCGCGTCTGAAGCCATTGACTGTGACCTCGCCCAAGAAAACCTTGGAGCATGGAGGCCGTGTGAGGCGCCCCGTGCAGGAACGTGACATATGTGACAATGGACTGGTGCACTGGCACTCAGCTTCTGGACAGCCTTGAATTCGGGGCAAGGTGCTGAAATGGTGCCCCTTTGACGAGGTGCCTCCAAATCGGGACGCAGAAATACATAGAAGAACCAAGAAGAAACTCAAGCATTAAGCAAGCAATAGTCAAGCAGAAGCTTCTACGCGTGGAGTAGCAATGAGCGGCAAGGGAATAATGAGGCGATTGCTTGCACACACAAAGCCCTACTCTGGGAACAGCTTCTGACATGTGCTTCGAGTGCAGGGATCAACTGGACGGCGTTTTGCCAGTGCTTCTGAAAAGCTGGGGTTTCGAGCTTGGAAAGCATTTCTTGCAGAGATCGATTGAATCGATTCTTGATTCATTTTGATTCTTTTATTTGCTGCCCATTTGCATGCCATCTCTGCTCATGCGGAACAGCTATAGGCTGAAAAATGATTGGATTGTTATTGGTGGAATTGTAGTTAGGAGTCAGCCCTGTTGATGATTGAGAGGTTCGTTTCTTAAGAAAACAACGAGAGTACTACCATGAACATGGCATGACCAAAGCCTCTTCATGTCAAATTCATTGAAGAGACCTTGCCCTCGAGGTCCACACCCGCAATGATTGCAGTTTGGAATGCAAGCCCAGCAGGGGAGGCAGAAAAGTTGCTCGAAATCAAGGAGAGATGGAGAGTTGACTTTTGTTTGTTGGAAGAGCGTTTGCCATCAACCTGGGACGGATTTTGATAGACAGACTGGCGTTCAACAGCGTTCAGCCAGCGTGACGGAATCATTCAGAATTCAGTTGTTTAATGCAGGATCTGCCGGGCAAAGCAAATGACCTACAATGGGGCGGCGGTGGAAAATTGTCAGGACCTGAGGGAAGCCTTGGAAAAGGGTACAAATATGATCAAATCTGTAAAGAATCGGCTCTTCTGTCTCTGTCTTCATTGCCTTTCATTTGAGTTGTCTCTGCATTCTCCAGCATCTTGAGCTCATGTCGGACATGAATCTCAATGACTTGGCAGACCAACTTGAACATGGACCGCTAAGGAAGCTTTTCTCAGCTCATGACAATGGTACGCAAGAGATCCGTTTTGAACGCTGTGTGGCTATCCGGGTACAGCAGTTCAAGAGCAGAAACACTCCCTGTTGAATCCTGGTTCTGGTGGTCCCTGGCAGGCTATGTTGGTGTTTGGTTGGCGGAGGCTCCAGGCAGCGGATTCGTGAAACTGAAATTCTCAATCCTTGACCCGCTGCACTGTGGCCGGGAGGCTCTTTGATGAAGACCATCAAGCTGCACAATGCTGCAATTTCTTCATTGACGCTCAGCAGTGATGCAACGACACTGGCCATCCCGTCTTGTTTACCAAAAGACTAGTCCGTATACACAGCTTGGAATCTATGCCAGGTAACAGCATCCCATGACAAGACCTCCAAAGCGGTCTCTTGGCCGCGTCTACATTTGATGTTTGAACGTTGTGCCCATCGTTGTGTATGCAAACTTACCATTCTGACCCTAACTCTGATGTCCTAAGGTAGATGTTTCACAGCCTGCTACAGAAACCCTCGCGACATTTGAGGCTGGCGGACTGCAAGGCTTACTATGACATACCACTATGACTAATTCTGAGCATGCATAGGTCTTGAGAGGCTTGTGCACAATGTAAATGCGGGAGCGAACCTTGACCAAGAGTTGTGCGGCCAGTTGAATCGCCCCCTGAATGCTGTGGCAGTGCTGCTCTTAGATCTCAGGGCTTTCAGAATCCGATGGAATCCGATGGAATATGATGGAAAATGATGGAATGTTCGAACGATGATGATGATGATGATGATGATGATGATGATGATGATTAGCGATGGATTTGCAGCTACCAGTGGCAGTGAAACTTTTGCACCAAGGTTTCGAAGGATTTCCAGCCCCAGAAAACTGGGACAGTGGTGCTGGCGGGTGGCAAGGACACAGTTACGTCCGAGTCTTGCTGAGCACAGTCTCCGCATAGGCTGGCAAAGCAGCCTATGTCAGTAGCAACTTATCTACATGTAGTCTACATGCATCTTTCGCAAAGAGACCGGCCGGAACTGATTGATGAAAGCCTCAACTAGACGCTGTTTGGAGGACGCTCGCGACGTGACCCGTGCCAAAGACATGCAAGAGGACGAGTTTGAAGCCAAGGCTCAAGTTTCTGCCCTGAAGTTAGCAAATCCAAGCAAACAGAGTCGAGGGAAGCAAAACATATAATCTTTTTTGAGGTGCGAGGCTGAGAAGAAAGTAAGGACTTTTTCGATTTCAGTTCTAACGAGTGAGCAGGTCATTGACAGTGCCAGTGGAAAGATTCTGGCTGCATGAGGCCCAAAGATGCTTCAGAACTAGAATGAATCACACCTTTGTTGACAAGACTCAAGGATCAGCCTAGCAAGATTCAGAAAGATCCCCTTGAGGCTGGTACAGGCCACTTCGGCCCTGTACATGGCCTCCTTTCCTTGCCCAGGACACTAACATACTGCAGTTACTTGAGATTTGCTGAGTCATACTGGTCGGTAATTCCATGGTACTGACTTCACCTGCGGCTGCCTGCGGCTTTGACCAGATTGGACTTGGCAAAGGATTGGGACTGCTGGTGCTTTTGCCACCGTGTCTGAGGACGGCATGAAGCGATTTGTACCAGTCGTGTATGTCGTGTATCAGATTTTGATGAAACAGTGGCAGTCGTGGCTGGTGGAAATCTGAGATTTCCGGCAGGATGGCTGTCTCAAGGTGCATGGCCTTGATGGAAGCCTCCTCCACAGTGACACACTGTCGCCGGCTGAGCAACGTAATGCCTGTAACGCTTGCACGGCTTCACTACGCGACTACGCCCTTTGTCTTGTCACAGCTTGTCGCGAGAGATTGGGGCGACTTGCGCAACGTGAAATGTCGTATTGTTGTCCGCGCAATATCTAGGAAAATCTGAACGTTTGGTTTGTGAATGCCAGTTGACTGCAGAGACTGTGACTGCGACCCAAGGTCCTGATCATCTGAAGCTCTGTTTCTATTACCAATGGTAAGTCTGTGATCGAGCAGGATTGCATCTTTGTCCACAATGTTCCGGCAATTTTTATGCACTCAAGCACATTTACCCTTTCATTATGTTTCATTTGTTTTTATTCCTATGAGACTATGATCGTTGAATTATTGTCCTGGTCAATCACAGCAGCTGCAACGTGACATGCTGTGCGCATGTGCAGCTAAAAACACATTGCAGAAGTTTTTTCTCGTGGTGCAGATGCTTTTGAAGGCGACGCACAAAAAGCTTCCCAGGGCTGGGCTGGAAGTTGGACGTTTGAAGCAGCATGTCATAGCATAGGATGCACAATGCGGTGTACAAATTTTGATCAAACATGTTACTAATATGCCTATATAAATATGTCTACCGACTGGAACATATTTGGATGCCGCTCCGTAGACTGCTCCCTACTCTGCTCCAGGTACTCTCTGATGGCGAAGACATGCGGCTACTGGCTGATCAGGTGAAGGGCCGAGGAAATTATTGCTGTTCTGGTGGAGAAAGACTGAGGCCTGTCTCAGTCGATGTAGAAATAGTATAGGTTGAGTCAAAAGGTTATTTCGCATGTGGTCCGCAATTGCAAGCATTGGGAATTCGCGAACATAATTTGAAATTCTTGTTTTGAATCTTTCCCAATCGGCGCCGTTGTTCTCAAGCTGGAGTCGTTTGGTGGATGGTTGGAGGGATGACAAGCATGAACCTCAGGACGTGTGCATCTTTTGCACCTCAGGTGGAATGAGAACTGGCTGAGCGGCTGAATGACTCTGAATGATTGAGAGACCGAGCTTCACGGAGGCCATGCCTTGCCGCCGTCCCCACTGCTTTCACCGGGGAGGCAACTCTGCGGAGTGCCTCAAAGTGTATTGCTCAGGGCGACACTCGCGGGAGGTCTTGTACAAATTAAAATGTCTTTGAATATCTTTGGATCCTGTTGAATCCTTTGGAATTTCATCATTCCCCGCCTGAAGCACTGCAAGTTGGCCGTCAGCAGAAAACGGCTTTGTTCTGAACGCGACTGCCTCTCCTGAGGTCCTATACTGACTTACCGCTCAGCCTGCCTGCCATACTTGGTCAGAGGTCAACAAAGATGATTTTTCTCCAGTCACTTTAGATCTTCAATAGATCAACAAAAGTCAACAAATAACTTTGTATAACTTTGTTGCGCTAGGGCCTTCAGCCTGTGCCATCCCCCGTGCCGATGCCTCGATTGTACATATTGTACGCTTTTCGACAAGGTCTGCACATTGATAACATTTGTAGTCTTTGCGATGATGAATACTTAGTAAGTCAACGTACCAGCAATGAATACTTAGTAAGTTCTTGATCCAGTGCAGTCCTTCGGCCACAATGAGCCCCACCTTTTGGTACAGAAAGGACATCCAGCCGAGGCTCTATGCACGCCATACAAAATCGACGTCTGACCTGTCGCAGGCCTGGGGAGGGCAAGCTGGGCAGCAAAATAGGACTCACTGCACAGAAGAAACATGACGAACCGTGAAGAAACTGAATAATTGGATACAATTGGTCTACCTGAAAACGTATCTTCTGCTGATCAAGGCTGAACCTGGGAGGGGTATGCCACAGCACCTTTTGGGCAGGGAGTCTACATCCCTGACATGCGGATGCGAACTCCAGCTGAGCACTCAGCTGGACCTTGGGTTGAATGAAGACGTGGAAGGATCTTCCGAATCCAGAAGATTCACGAGAAAATCCGTGGCAATATCCGTGGCAATTGGCGCGACATGGCGCGACATGACCCGCCATGTTTTCATTTTTAATCCTTTTGCCTGAGGCTCCGCACAGTGAGGACCTGAGCAACAGACGTGAGGAGATTTCGACTGTTTCGGGCAGTTTCGAGCAGTCTCGGGTTGCAAATCTATCACTAGAAATGTCTTGCTTACTCACTTGGCCATGGCCAAGGTGGGATGCCCGTGACGATTCTCCCACAGGCACCAGTTGCAGATGTCAAAAGGCGACCAGAACATACCAGAACCACATATAAATCATAGAATCATATATATATATAAATATTATATATATACATATACAATTAGGTGTGGATGTTTTTCTTTCATTGGAGTGACTTGAGCTTCCTTGATCAGGCAAGAGCCTACAGTCCAGTGAGCAATAGAGGCAAGACGGGAGAAGGATTTGAGTTGCCAACACGGGGATACGTGGCTAGTGTCAACACGTGAAAAACTGTTGGCCCTTGGGCTTTGGAAAGGCGGACAGTTCCAGGATTCCAACGAAAAAGGCTTTCAGGTAGCCCTGCTCCAATCTTCACAGACTTGACAGGTAGCCCTGCTCCACTATCGCCACATGGAGGTGCAAGAGGGGCCGAACTGTGGCTGATTGCTTCAACTCTGGCGTATTTTTAAGGATTCTGGCTGAATTCTATGACTCAAAACTATTTCAGAATCCTTGGGATCTTGGGACACCCTGACCACACATGACTTACTTTGTCGGAATTTTGGAATTTCGGTTGCGCAGAAGATATCGCTAAGAGTTGTCAGGTCAATTCAGGAATGTTGTGAGTAGCCGGCTCTGACCTTATAACGTCTGTCCTCTGTCTATGTGTGCAGACTCTTGAAACATTTATGATCTCTTTAGGGCAGGATCGCTGAGTGTCCCTATCTGAGGACAGTGCTGCAGGTGTCTCGGTCGCCTTCACCTACAATAGGTGCACGCCGACATGTTGGACATGGAGTAGTTTCTTTGAAGGATTAACATCAATGTGGTAAGACTTACTGAATACCATTGCTGAGCAGATTCGTGAACCAAGCTCATGTTTCAGCAAGAGCTCATATCAGTCAAAATTAAGAGAAATCAGGTCTATGGAGAGAGTTTCCATGACATTTTTTCGATGAAGTTTTCTCTTGCACAAAGTGTGGCAGTGCCGGTTTGATGCTGCCGTGGTGCATTGGTTCAAATGACCAGATAGAGACAAGACGCTTAGACACAGACGCAGACGGTGACGTGGACGGTGCTGGACGTCAATCGGTCGTCAGCATAACATCAGAACAACCAATTACAGAAAAGCAAACCAATTCACGAACCCTGCGTCAGCAGACAGTCTACTTTGCCATGATTCTTTTCTCAGCAAGGAGCCTGTCCTTGTCATGATGAACACCCATGTCATGTTTGATGTGTGCAAATGACACACACACACAAACAGACTACCAAGATCTACCAAGGGTATCCGTGTTTTTCATTGCTTGATGGGCAGAAGCATACAGAAACCACAGGCGAACGCCGTACATTTCAAGGCAAACCACAGAGGGTCTGAAGCCATGGCTGCAAGAAGGAAGCGGCCCAGTGGCCCTGGCATCACCTACATTGAGCGACTGGAGCCGACGAGTTTGGCATGGAACTTTGCTCCAAAGGCTGTCGGAAGATGTAGAATCAATGTAGCATGTACTTACTCGTCGATATGCACAGCGCGTACGACGTTATCCATACACGGTTGTTAAAGCCGGTCGCCAGATCGGCGACCGTATCAGATAGGGCTCCACTTTGCTACGGTCGCCAGCTGGTGGCTTGTACCTGCAACACTGCTCCCAATGGCGGCCAATCCCGAGTTTGTTCGAGAGGCCGTAGTCGACCCTAGACTGTTGGGGCCGGCTTCATCACACGACATGACCATGGCTACGCATGTAAGCGTGGCCCAGGTGACAGCTGATAGTATGATTGCGGAGCGAGAGCCGCCATTCGGCCTAAGTGAAGAAAGATGGAGTGAGATCCAGCGTGAGGGGATCCACGCTCCACTCCACAGGAATCTGTCGGTGAGGAGAAGCGACAAAGGTCCATTCTGGTGGCCTCACGCTGACAGCGAGTTGAGAGGTAGCGCCAGCATGCCGGAGACTGGCGAGGATGACGGCGAAGAAGGAGAGAGCAGCCAACTCCAATTCGAAGATGATGAGGTTCTGTCTGGCGTAGGCGGCCCATACTCGGTAGAGCAGATGGAGACTGAGGCTGCTGATGAAAGAGCAGACTCCAGTCTGCCTCAAGCTGGAATACCGCCGTACTCCCGGATAGGAGGCACTGGGCCTCTCCACGGTCGACCGAGCGACATTGACACCAGCGAGCGAACTAGGAGCTGCATAGGAGGATGCTTTGCCGTACTCAAGTGCGACTCTGCACGAGGGACTCCCACACTGCCCGAGAGGTACATGACAGGCACAAGAGACCCGTCGAGGATGCCTGACATCTCGGTTACTGTCCAGGTGATTTTCTATGCGGAGCTCAATGGCGGGCCCTCGGGAGAGATGATGGCTAGCCCCCAATTCATAGAGTCCGTCCACGATGGTGCGAGACCCGAGTGGACCAACAGGACCCTAGGTGGAGACGAAGTTGTCCCCCAGTCCATCGCCTTCGTGTACACAGTGAGCGACAACCACACAGTGTCCGCCGGGTTCTTCCGGCATGCAACGATCCACTCTGGCAGCTTGGGAGAGTACACACTCGAGGTCGAGCGCTGGGAGTCAGTCGACTTCAGGCTGCGAGGCAAGATAGGCGACTCGTACAGCAAGCCATCAATCCGGGTGATTACTCGAGCCAACAACGAGGCGTACTCTCGCAATGATGTCCTCCAGGTGTATGACTATGAGACTGGCAAGGTGACGTGGATGATCGCAGAGAGCATGCAGAGGTGGGCGCAGTCCAAGGACGACCTAGATGTCGGTCCGGAGAGCCTCAGATGGGTGGCAACCGCTCTGCCTGCATTGCGACTGCTCTCGGAGGTCTCCTCCGTCCCCATATACAGGCGACTTGAGTCTGCTGTGGATACACACCTAGTGAACATCTCGCTCTCGGACTTCATCAAGTCAGTGTGCCTGGAGGTCAAGGGCGAGTCGGAGCACTTGATGTCATTCAGGGAGACTCCTCAGCACGTGAGGAGTACATGGACGGCGAAGTGCGATGGGAAGCCTTGTGTTGTCCACGTGATGGGGTCAACTCATGTGATCATCGATCAGAAAGATGCAGTCTCTGTCTACGGGTGGTCAACTATGAGTCGCGTAGAACCTGAGCGAGCTGATCTTTCATTCTACGGCCTGGTCCGAGCTGAGCGTGCCGATGTGGAGGGCGATGATCGGCCCCGTTATGTGATCAGCGAAGTGATCGCTGGTGTGGTAGTTGCACAAGGCAGACGAGCAGTTGAACGACTGGCGAACTCTAGGTACTGGAACGAGAGCCCATTTGGAAATGAAGGCGCCCTCTCGAGGCGTGTGGTCAGTATTGGGGGAGAGCCTGTCTCCTCCACGCCAGCTGATGCAGCTCCTCCGGACGGTGGAGTCCTTGCAGCCTGTAACGTGCAGCCTGGCAAGCCAAGCTTCGATCATAGTGACCCACTTACGTACAGTCTCCTCATGAATCGGCACTTGGCGATCAAGCCAGTTGCTGAGGGTGTCCCGGCCCCATCTCACGCGAGGGCCCTGCTTGACACCGACGACGGGGACTATCAGCCAGCTCTCCTCAGCACTATCATCCAGGTGGCCGGCGCAGGCACTCCGAGTGCCGAGATGGGCACTACGCTCACACGGATCAGCCCAGCGCCGGAGATCAGGATGAATGTGGCGAAGTGGCTGACTCCTCGTGCCGCAAGAGATATGATGAGCTCACTGGATGATTCCATCAGTGTGGAGCAAGATGGTGATGAAGATCAGTCGCCGTATGAACTGCAGCACATACCGACAGATGGGATCGTCTTCCTCAGTCGAGCAGACCCATTCCGTGCACGCCGGATCAAGCCCCAGTCAACTGTGGATGTACTCATGATGGAGAACGGCGTCTGCTGCGCGAGCGACCATGAGACAAGTAGATTCTGCGCCCAGCTTTGGGGCTCGCTTCTAGACCATGACTCTGCAGCTTCAAAGGTACAGGGGCAAGTGATCGAATTGCCTGTTGGCCAGCCCGTCAGCACTGTGAAGGTCAGAGAAGCACTGGCACTCAGCGAGGTCAGACGTGGGGTGGGGGAGTTCGGGGACATCGGCTCAGGATTAAGGCTACGAAACGACCGGACAGTGGCGAACTCTCCAGATGTGATCGATGAGGCTATAGCTGCCTCTGAAGGTTCTTACAGACGTAGTGACGGGCGAGCAGGAAGAGGGCAGAGTGCATCGTTAGTCTCGGCCGCCATGGCTAGCTTTTCGAGCTCCAATGTGATCATGGAGGGGGCCGAAGCACTGGGGCAGTTCACACTAGTGGGAGTCGCCCAGCGGTTTGAGAGCCGCATAAGGCAGATGCTGGCAAGTGGGTCGTCAATCATCCGGGGAAGCCTGCAAGCCAGCGTACAGATTGGTGTCTCCCTCGTCATCACAGTCGATTGCGCTTGCGGGAGGTCGCGCATGATCCAGCTGTGCGAACGTGCTGTGGAGGCATCTTTCACTAGTAGAGTCCCACACCTCCACATCAATGTGGATGTATCCGGCGCTGAGATGATGGCCTCTCCAGCGTTCAACCAGGAGCCCTCGTCCTGGATCCTGGGCGTACGATCGCTCCACGCCTTGATGAAGAAGGCAATGGAGGAGCCTGGCTCAATGGTAGTGGGGTGGCGATGCGACTACGGACAGAGGTTTCTCTTCGAGCTAGTGACGGCGGCGAGTACCTTCGAGGGAGCTCCAGTGATCAAGTGCTGTGCGGCCACACTCAATGGCGCAGCTCACTTCCTCGTCCCGATTTGGATGCAAGGCCGCAACGTTCCAGTGCCTCTCACCCTCCGAGGCATCGATGCAAGCACACTCAACACGACTGGGGTCCAAGCTGGGAGTGTCTACCTCCGACTCACTGGCGATGGCTATGTAGAGTACTCCAGCGCGCAGATTAAGACTGATACCGAACCAGCCTTATCCTCTGTTGATGCCTTTAATCATGGCTTCTGCTGCACATCTATGGGGGAAGGCCAGTCCGAAGTGCGAATAACTCCAGCTGAGCGGCACACGTTCGAAGTTACGTGGCCACGGGAGGCGCACTAGCAGTGAACAAACGTACCCTGCTATGTTTAGCTCGGGCGGCACCTAGCGGCTCAGAATTCACCTTGAGCGCTCAGGGCGGGATCTGTATGATTCTGCCATGCTGCCTGCAAGTCCAACATCTGGTGTCGTTCCTCCTGCTGCGCGAAGCTTGTGGGTAGCAGCCTTCACAGCTGAACCAGCATGCTCTGCTCACCCGATCCGGCGCAACTCCCACGTCGTGGAGTATAGCGTAGGTTGGCACTTCGGTCAGGCAGATCGTGCACTTAGTCCTCTCTACGCGTGTACTTGCACTCTGGCAGGGACCCTGCCTTGGGCTCCTCGACCTTCCGACGCTCCGACTAGCCGGGCTGGCTGCCTCAGGCCGATCAAGTCTGACTGGGTGGCCCGAAGACCCACTGCTCCAGGGCTACCCTCTGGCCCAGGCGCTGGGTTGCCCTGACCTGAATCGCTAGTAGACAATCCCAGGCTATTCTGGTGCAGCTCATGGTAGGTTTCCACTGCGGGCGAAGTCCGCTGGTACCGTGTGCGCCTGGGGTAGCCAATATGAGCGAGGAAAGGCTCTGGCTGGAGGAGCCGCTCTCTACTGACGAGGAAGCACGTAGAGGAGAGAGACCTACGCTCTTCAAGCTCTGAGAGGATGCGGAGAGTCAAGGCAGTCAGATGAGGGCCAACCATCGGACCTCTGTGAGTGAGCATCCCGTCCGCAGCGGCAAGCTGAGCTAGCCCTGCTATGACCCTCAGTGGGGGAGGGCTATCCGATTGCTTAGCAAACGCGTAGGCATCGACAACTACTCCATCGTTCCATCCTCCCGGCAGCTTTATGATGTCCATGCACGAGCAGATGACTGCAGGCCGCAAGAGGGGAGCTAGGGGAGCGGAGGCCACATCCCTGTACGCTGTATCGTTGCCACTCATGAGTGGGAGACCATCAAAGTGGACTAGCAAGCCTGGGTTTGCGGCACCACCTGCAGACAGGCGACGTGTGAGGCTGTCATTGCTGTCATTGACCTGCCGATAGACATCCAGCATTCGCATCAGGACGAAGTGCCTGCAGTCGGGCCCGCCACCTACTTGGTAGACGGTTTCGACTTACCATACTTATAATTGGTTATATGTAAGTTACAACCCCTTTATAAGTTGTTATATTTAATTTATATTTTGCATAACATTTGTAAGTCTGGCACCTGAATTTAATGAAATTATATGTAACTTGGTCTAGATATTGAATATATATGTTTCGCTAAGTTCCGATACAAATCTTGATCGTTTTTGGATCTTAAAGAACTTAGAGAACTTAGCTTTTTCAACACTTGGAAATTGCATTTTTTTCGATGCAATCGAAACAAGCTGGTTTCATGCGTTTCGTTTTTTTTTTTTGCGTTCGATGTGGCACCAACCTGTTTCTCAAAAAAAACATTTTTTTTTGAAAAGATTTAGCAACATGTTGCTAAATCACCAAATTTTATGATGTAGGATCGACTTTTGGCACCAAAGTGCTGAATGGCAAAAACCATCAATGATCAAATGATCAAGTATGCCGATCGCTTTTGTTGCCGGGCAACGATTATACACAACATGTTTTCTAAACAAACCACGCTCATGAACAGAAACCAAACCAAACCACACTATTTATACACTATTTATACACTATTTATACACTATTTATACACTATTTATAGACTATTTATACACTATTTATACACTATTTATAGACTATTTATACACTATTTATACACTATTTATACACTATTTACACACTATTTATACACTATTTATACACTTTTTATACACTATTTATACACTATTTTATACACTATTTATACACTATCTATACACTATTTATACACTATTTATACAATATTTATACACTATTTATACACTATTTATACACTATTTTTTCACTGTTTATACACTATTTATACACTATTTATACACTATTTATACACTATTTATACACTATTTATACATATCTGTCACAATATTTACAATCATTTTTACAGTATGTTTCACAACGATACTTATCTCTGCCTGCATTGAGAAAAACGTCGTGTCGGAGCTGCTTTGCTTCACTATGCAGCCCCATGAGCCGCCCGCCTGCATATATAAATATTTTTCCATGCAATCATTTCCATGCGGCTCCATGAGCCGCATATATATATATATGCAAATATATGTATACACATATAAATTTAGATTCATACATGTATATATATATATATTATGGTTGTATTTGTTTATTTACATGTATACAATCAGTTTGGTACATACAATGGGCAGCGGCTCTTTGATGTTTTTTTTTGTGTGTGCTGTGAAACCATGAGTTTCAGGATGTTTTTTTTGAAACGCTGTTCCATGAGCTGCGTGCTTGCAATCAGTATGGCAATTCGCTTTAGATAGCAGGTCCTTGAATCAATTGTTTATTCATGTTTGTGCATTTGTTTTTTTTTCTGATTGGTTTGGTGGTGTTTTTTTGTTTTCAAAAGATTTGCCGTTCTCAGTTTTCCAAAAAATGCGTTTAACAATGATTTCTTTTCTTTTTCTAAAATTTGTTTTTTGTTTTTAATATCAAAATCGTTCAGTTACAAAACATCAAAAAGACTTAGCATACTTATAAGTTACTTATAACCAAATTGCCCAAGTTACAAACGAATACAAAAAGAGGTGCCATGCTAAGTATTTTAACTTAACTTATAAATTTCCTATGATGTTTATGTTCTTCAAGTTAGTTATATGTCTGCTATGAAGAAACCGTCCACCAAGTACGGCTCTGTAGCATGGATCCCCCTCTGAGATGTCCTCATGGCAGAAGAAGACAGTCGAGCTCGACCCCTCAAAGCTTCTTTGGATCTCCAGACCGGTGGGGCTACTCAAGTGAGCCGGATGGAACGAAGGCAGCCCTCCAGCATCGAATACACGCTCCGAGCAGACAGTCGGATTACGATCCACGAACTGATCGGCGAAGTCTGTGTGCCCCCACAGACCGTGAGAGAGGACGTAGTCACAGGAGCGCGTGGAACGGAGACAACTTGTGATGATGGAGGACAGCTCTCTGTAAGTGTCCGCGAGCCGCCGAGCAATGTCGCACACCGCTGCGCCAGTGTCCCTGTCACCGCACGCAAACCACCTGAAGGTGCCCGAGTCCCGTGGGTTGAGTGACGGTTCGGGCGTATCGGGCGAGCTGAGACCATGCTGTATTCTGTGGGCCGCCACCCCATACACAAGATCCACCACATGAGGGCCAGGTGGGATGCGTACGACTACCTGGGCGTCCATCCCGTCCTCCTGGGGTGAGCTGCGCTCGCAACTACGCATCTCGATAGTGCCGGGCAGCACACTGAACATGAAGGCCGAATCGGACCTTTCCCTGCTCCCGCCCAGTCGCGTCTTGAAGTTGGCCAGGCCCATGTTAGCCCCAACTGACGTGGGTGTGGATTCTCCCTGCCACTCAGCATTCTGATCAGCTAGGGGATTGTGACTTGTCGACTCGACCCTACGCGAGCTGCCCTAACCACTGCGGCGTACATTCCTGCCGTCATGTGCATGTGGTTCTGCATGATCAGGCCCACCGTGGTGGCGAAGTAGGCGTAGGCGCAGGCTGCCTGATCGCAGAAGACTGCATTCACCTCCTCGTTGGTGGATCGACTGCCGAGCCCGCTGTGCAGTTGTTGTGGAGGGTGTGGCAGCGTGGAGACTAGCGGTAGTCTCCACTCCCATTCAGTCCTCTGGAGCAGCACCATTGGGCACTCTGGGCGCCACTTGATGTACAAAGCATGGCAGGGGCGCATCGTCATCTCCACCCCTGTGCGGCTGAGGTAGCGCGCAGCTCTAGGGGCATCTCTGCCGCTCTCCATGAAGGACGATCAACTTGGAAAGTCCACCTCACAACAACACGGTGAGGCGGACAGGGCGTAGTGGACAACTCCCTCTTGTGCTACGGTAGTTCTCCCAGCAGCTGACTGACAGGCACGGGGCAGTGCAACTCACGACAAAGCAACTCCAAGCCGGAAGGTGGGCTGGAAAGAGGCTGCTTCTCACTCTCCTCCCCTTGCACTGGCGACACTGGCCCAGAAGTCTCGAGTGGCTTGGGAGCAGCTCGGTCATATGCAGACCGACTGGCAACTACCACGCTGCACCACCACTCGAGTAGTCGAGCCCTATCCCGATGACCGCTCATCTAGTCTAGAGGCAGAGGATCCAGCTCTAACCTCGCACACTTGAACACCGTAGCCCAAGGAAGAGCTTCATCTCGCCTCCCCGACGCTGTAGTCGTGGAGGCTTATACACTGCATCGCAATGGACTTCTCCATCGATCCATCCAGAGCCCCAGCGACCAGGGCTGACGAGTCGGGAGCTCGAGTGAGATCGAGATCGCCCCACCAGCCATCGGCTCCACCTGGACAAAGGGGAGTGCCCCGCCCGCCAGGCAGTGCGCTCTCACCCCCGAGCCGCGGACCTGGAGCTGCAGGAACTGCGCAGTCCTGGCACCTACGAGCGAGCTGGCTCGACCAACTCAGCAATGAGCTCAGGTCTCGGATCGACGAGGCTTACTACAAGTATGTGCCGTCCGGTGATGTCACTGGGAACAATGCCCCCTGCGTGGTGACTCACACGTACAACATCAGAGGGCAGCGGACCGTCGGAAGGACCATACACTTGAAGGATCAGCCAGTCACTCTCACTGGCATCGGCACCGCCATGTACAACCAGGTGATGGAGCCCCTGGAGTACAGGTCGACTGACAACATGCAGCCCCATGCCCAGGCGGAGACTAGGAAGGTTGCAGCCGTCGACATACGCATGGACCGTCGACACGATTGCCCTCACCACGGGTGCACTGCTCCGCTATGCGCACGAGCAGAATCTCAGTCCCGACGCCATCCACCTGGAGCTCCCAGCCATCGACTCGAATGGCGAAGGCATGACCAGGGTGGAAGCCAACAGCGACAAGTTCAAGCTGGGTGGCCTGATCGACATCAACCCGGCGGTGCATCCCGCCGGAGTCGTTGAGTACATCCTGCAACTTGCCCTGAGGGACAGGACCCGATCACGCTCTGGCAACGCTCCCCAGGGGCTCGGAGCATCCCTGCTAGGCGGAGTCCTGGGATCGGCAGCTGGCGGAAGCGGCCCATGCACTCAGTTCGCCTTCAAGCACAAGGGCAACACCATCCGGCAGATTGTGCCGCTGAGCCACAAGGTCGTTCAGCAACAGCACAGTGGGTCCTACGCTGGCGTGCACAGCATCGACCGCGTGCCCCCATCAGTGGCGGAGGCCTTCAGGCAGTCGTATGGTGATCACTCGTCGATTGCCATGGCCGACCAGTTGGTCAATGAGCGCGATCCTGTGGCGATCGCTACCATCCTGGCTCGCATGCACCCTCAAGGCAGAGAGGGAGGAGAGCGAGGACGCCCAGACAACAGACGTGGGCAGTGGACCGCTGGGTACGAATTAATGCGGTTCAGGAACACTGAGCAAGCGGAGTCGACCGCTCGCCAGATGTATGAAGAGTTCATGCATGACGCCATCCGGCCCGATCAGGTGTGGAGCTGAAGGTCGCCCGCCCTGCCTACAGTAGCCCCAGCCCCCCCGCAATTAGTTTGATGCACGGCGCGTACTGCCCCACGCGCAGAGTTAATGATCCGCCCCGGTCCACCTGACACAAACGTAGCTGCCCAGCTCTGCCCTCAGGGCTGTCGCTGAATCCCACCACCGTAGCCCAGAGTATGACACCACCCAACCCGGCCGAGGCGACCTGCACGCTGTTGTGCACAGTCCCTCGGCGATGGCTGAAGACAGCTACAGTGAAGGGGAGGATGGAGCCCCCGGCACTAGAGAGCGCAGCGACGAGGAGGAAGTGCGCTCTATTGACATGATGGATGTTGTCGAGGTGAAAAGTACACACCTACGTTTACCTGGACAGTTTTATACATACATTACGCTTGTACGTACTTTGACATTTACATACTTTGAATTACTTTGACATATACATGTACATCCATTTCCTGTACATGCATTTCCATGCATTTGATTTGCAGGTAGACCAACCATGCCAAACCACCACATATACTAGGGACGACATCGATATATTGTTTCGCTCATTCGATTAAACATGTTTGCCGTACTGCACGTACTGCCGCACATTTACGCATGTCTTATCATGCAGTTGTTTCCTATCTTTTCTATTCCTTTCTTCTTTCAAGTCACTCGTTGTCTAGTTCACTGTTCAAAATGCATGGTTGTTGGAGAACCTCTCAGACCTATCTGCAGGTGACTTCAGGTCCGAAGACCCCCAAGCCGGCTCAGCTTCCTGCACGTTTTCAGGGTGCCACAATGGTCATAGCCAAGGCAGAATTGTCAAGGTCAAAATACATTCCTCGACCGCGAATTTGGATGGAAACCGAGACCCAGGACGGGCCAGGCAGACAGAAAGCAAGTGGCAAAGAAAACGCATCAGACAGGCAAGAGAATGCAGAAAGAGCTACGGCATCCAAATCCTCGCAGACAAAGGATGCAAGAGATTCAAGTAGATCCGGTCCAGATGCTTGGCAGAAACCCAGCTCATGGGACTCACGAGGTGAGAGTAGCAGAGAGGGCAACAGGGACGGCAACAGGGACGGCAACAGGGAAGACAATCGACAGTCTTCAAGCCCGCCTTGGCCTGACCCGCGCCCAAACCAGCGGTGGGCAAGTGACCCTCGGCCCGGACATGGTGACCAGAGGCCGTCTTCATCTCCGCCTCAAAATGGCACCAAGACGGATGATGAGACCGCCAGGAAGAATATCCTCGTGGGAGAGGTATCGAGAATTTTTAACATCAAACAACTCAAATTCAAATTTGACTGGATTCAGATTTTCAATTTGGAATCAGGTTTTGGAGAGAAAGACCTGGAGCGTAAGAAACGCGACCTGTTTCGCATCCTGCACCCGGACAAGAGTGCCAAGTATGCGAAGGACGCTGGTGGTGAGGAGCGCCTCAAGGCTGCATATGACTTTGTGGACGTGGCATATTCAGATGCGAAGAAATGGCTGGACCAGAAAAACAATGGCTATCTTCCACCGTGGGACAGGGATCCTTTCGATTCCTTTCCTACTTCCCATCCACTGTATGCTCAGTATCGACAGAGTTATCCATCTTGGAGAAATGGGGCTGCGAATACCGCTTCTTCATCCCGACCGACCACGCCTCCGACACCCACACGATCTTCGCCGCCTCTCAGGAAGGCACCTCCGCAACAGCCTGACAGCTTCAGGATGCGATAGATGCAATGAAACATGATGAAAGGAAAATCAATCAATGAAAACACAATCAGAGATCAGAGATCAGAGATAACCGAAAATAGTCAGAGATAGTCCGACATTTGACCGTAGTGATTAGAGCTGCTGCTTGACTTGGTAGATTAGTTGACAGACCGGAAAAACATTAACAGAGTAGTCCGTTGCCTGACCGTCACAACTCGAGTTCACCGAGAGTGGACACTGTGCAACAGTGTGCTGGCTTTCTTACTTCAGTCAGTTTATTCCCCACATTACGCTTTCTAGGTCAAATGACCAAAGGCACATACATAAGACATAAGAGTCATAATTCAACTCTTTAGTTACTATGTTGGTTGGTATCAACCCTTATCATTATCATTTTACCCATGATTTGGACACAACGAATACCCAAATACAAGATCTATTGCTTCGACGAATTATAGATCGTGATGAAAGCCAGACACAAGTGAACAGAGACGCCATGCTCCTTTATGTTGAGGCAAAAATAGTCCTCCTTCGACTGCATTTGCAGTCCATTTTGCTACAAATCACTGGATGTGCGGAGATTGAACGCATCGTCCACGTTCGTCCACCAGGTCGGACTTCTCCCATGGTGATCTGGAGACAGGCGGGTGAAGAGATCCACACCTTTCTGTTTCGCCTGCTGGGTTGAGGGTGTGCGGCACGTCTATAGAAGCAACAACTTTAAAGCCATTCAGAACTTCACATCGTCTGATTGATTTGCACTTCCTGGTATATGATTAAATGCAACTTGGCGTGTAAGCTGCTGAGGAATGGCGGATTGGCCAGCAGACCCAAATAACGGCGTTGGTTTTTGATCATGTTTTATTCTTGAGGGTATTCTGTCCAAGCCAAGTCATCAAAAGTGGTTCACAGAAATTGATCGTACAATTGTACTCCAAGAGGCAGATGCTAAGATTGTAGACGTCCACACTCTGCTATTATTGAGTGCCATGACATCTTTCAGGGATTTACTTTAAATAATTATTGAGCTGACAATCTAAAACAATCCAGTCAAATTACTCTAAAATCATAGATCCATATGAACTCTCAAACAACTCGGAGCAACTCGGAACAACCCTATGCTCCCAAAGCATGCCCAGACGGCTTCTGCGGCAGCTCCAGCTGGATGTCTTGGCAGACAGGATAGGGTCAAGGGATGTCAAGGGACCACACGGTGAATGTCAATATGGGTACTGTCGGTACAGTTCAAAAAACGGGCATCGCTGGACCAATTTGTACTTTTAGTATCAACATATCTGCTTTGAAACATTTTGAGAGATTGATCATTCTGATGACCCATTCGGTCACTAGGAAAAGTGGAATCATGCGCTCTTGCTGTCTCTCAATGTCTTGCTGTTCACCTCTGCTTCTTGTTCCATTTTGTTGCCATGCTAACCTCGCAGTTTTTGCAGTTTTGACCAAACATTTGAACTTCCACACTGTAGAGCATGGGCATTGCGTGGCCAGGCACGATCGCCTCTGAGACAAGCAGCCGCGGCCAGAAGCCCAGTGCCAATGGAATCGCCAACCGGTTAGTTCACATAAATTTTGTTGAAACTCGGCAGAGTCAGCTACCACGGTCAATAAATACAGAGTCTGGCGATCTTTCGCTTATTGTGTTGAGACAGCACAAAGAGTGCAATTTTACATGGCATATATTGAGAGGCGCAGCCTGGAGTTTCCGCTGATCGTTGTCAAGCAGGACGACCAGGTGAAGTCCTTCAGTTTAAGTTTAAGCAGTCGTTTCAGAGGTTTTTTTTAAACAAGCTTTTGCTTTGCAGATCCAACCTTGTGCAAGTGGTGTACGATTGGAACATATGATTGGAAACATCTCTGACATCTCTCTCTCTCTCACTACTGTATCCATGTTGTCCGTACCCAGGATTCCGAGTTTTATGACCTTGGAAGCATCTGGAAGAGATGTAAGATATTGTAAGATTGCTCGTTGTTTGCACAGGAGCTCCATCCTCACTCGCAGCCCCTCCACCCTGGGCATTGAGAGATGCCCCCAGCACGGAAGCCCAGTTCCGGTGCGATGCCGAAGCGCAGGAAGCAGAGGTTGCCTTCGGTTGCACTGAGTTGCACTCGGCATCGAGAATCCCCAAGGTGCTGGGGCTTGGAAAGGAAGTCTAACGAGCAGAGCCGTGCCAGTGGTGTCTTGGATTTCGACCTGGTGATTATCATTGCCTTGGAACCTTGCCGTTTTGGATGAACAAAGTTGGCATTTCACTGAGGCAAAAACCGAGGTCAGTGTAGTGTGAGTGCCTCAGTTCGCCTATTGAGACTGGCGGCACTTCCGAGTGTTCAGTGCACTACGAACAGCATGTTTGCATTTTTGAAACGACAACTCAGCGATCTCATGCTTCGCAAATTCCTCTAGGCAGGAGCCGAGAACAGCTCTGTCTCCATTGTCGACTAGGTACGCAAACAAAAATCCGCTGTCTTTTGATGTCTTCTGTGCGTTTTGTGCGTCCAAAGATGAGTTTAACCCTGGTCACTCCGGAAGGTCGCCTATCCGAACGGCCGGTACCCAAGGCTGCGCTGTAGCTGCCTGCCGTCAGACAACCGCAGCCTATACTCGGGCGGAGACCAACCCTCTTTGAGCCACCCGTGATACTCGACACTTCAGTGAATGGAAGCCACATCAGCTCAATTCTCACTTTGTCATATTTGCATTGAGAACATGCCAAGGCTCGCAAAATGTCGCCAAAGAGCGTCACGATGTCGCAGGAGGTGCAGGGGTGCAGGGGTGGGGTGAGGATTTGGAAAGGATAAATAGGCTGCACAAGGCTGAAATGCAACCCTCAGTGAACTCTTCTGACTTTTGTGCTGATCCAAAGCGCATTTGGATTGAACTTACAGTAACAGGACATCAAGCCACAAGCCACATCAAGAAAAGAGCATAGTCCGCCCAGCTCTGCCTGTTCTTTGTTTTCGTTGTCTTCATATCTCAGGCCCTACGACAAGCACCGCTTCCGGTTCCAGCTTCTGCACTATCCATGACATTGCCGGGTGATGGCAAGGGATGCCCAGAACACTTGGTGTTACGGCCTGCGCTTGAACCTGTTCTCCCATTTGCCGATTTTGCCGATTTTGCCGACAAGATCTTCGGATTGTTTTGGATTCTTTCGTAGGTATTGCAAAAGAGAAGTGGAAACGAAATTGCTCTGCAACTTTTTGGCGTACTCAAAGCATTGCTGATGGTTGAACACTGATTTTCTTTGGCTCCCAAACTTGGTGTTACTACATGGAATGCTGGCATCTGAACCTTTCAACCACGAGTCAATACCTTTCTTGTCCTGTTGGAAGGGCAGATGATTGGTCCGAAGCACGCACATCACTCCTACATATCCGCGGTTTCAGCAGACTTCCTGACTACATGGTAAGATGAATCAGTGGCAGTGATGTCAAATGCAAACTCGTTGGCAGAGTCAATACTGTGCTGACGCAAGAATTCTTGAGCCACATATCTTGGCAACGACTTAAGTTGACGTCGTCTTGCGGCTTGCCAAATCCGGAATGTAATTGGAATATGCGGCATATCCGAAACAAAAGCTGAAAAGCTGCATGAACTATCTGACCGTTGCGCGTCTTTTCTCCTTGAGAGTGGTATGATACATATCCGCGGTTTCAGCAGACTTCATAGTAAATTCAATTGGTGGCAGTGATGTCAAATGCAAACTCGTTGGCAGAGTCAATACTGTGCTGACGCAAGAATTCTTGAGCCACATATCTTGGCAACGACTTAAGTTGACGTCGTCTTGCGGCTTGCCAAATCCGGAATGTAATTGGCATATGCGGCATATCCGAAACAAAAGCTGCATGAACTATCTGACCGTTGCACGTCTTTTCTCCTTGAGAGTGGTATGATACATATCCGCGGTTTCAGCAGACTTCATAGTAAGATCAATCGGTGGCAGTGATGTCAAATGCAAACTCGTTGGCAGAGTCAATACAGTGCTGACGCAAGAATTCTTGAGCCACATATCTTGGCAACGACTTAAGTTGATGTCGTCTTGCGGCTTGCCAAATCCAGAATGTAATTGGATGTAATTGGCACATCCGAAACAAAAGCCGCATGAACTAGTGACGTCAAGACAGTTGCTTAGTCAAACCAGTTGGCAAGAGATGAGTGAATTTAGCATTGAAGAACTCCAGAGTAGGAGTACGTGTTGGGCGATGGTACTTTCGGGGTCTATGTAGTTGCGATGGCCCTCTGGCAGAGGGAAATCAGCTGATCCAGACTTCGCAAAGCAACCAGTTCTCAAGGTCGAGAGGCACAGGTGGCTCATGTCCGTGAATCTTTGCTCAAGTGCCCTCCTTATCTGACATCAAGACTCAGACCATGATCACCATGGCTCCAGTGGAAACGTCCGAAACCTTCCCAAACCTTTCAGATGTCTCAACTTTTCAGACACCACTGTTGATTCAATAGACAAAGGCACATTTGTCCAATCCGTCCAATTTGTCTAAGGCACATACACAGTGTCCAGCAAGAGATAGCACGTCTGCAGGATGAACGGCAAAAGATGCAGCTTGGCAAGGGTTCAGCAAAGTGGGATGATGGATGCAAGTTATAAGCTACTAGTAATATAAGCTATAAGTATACAGAATCCTGATATGTAATCATACACATAACATAATAGTGTATATACTCTGTTATAAATTATATACCGCCGTTTGTATATATATATATTACAGTATAGATTTTCCCTACAAATCTCATTATGGTTCATGCAACGGCAAGATACAGAAAGCATTTGCCAATCGCTCTCGCACCAAGGCCATCCGCATCCAAGGCACCTTCTGCTTGTGAGCCCAACCCAGACAACAGAGAAATCTTAGTACTCAATGTATATTGGAAATGGCTGGAAATGAATGTGATTTTGGTGGTTGCACATCGAATTGTTGAAACAAAGAAACTGCAACCCTTTGGTGCCAGGTGCCGCCAGAGATGACACAAGAGGAAGCTGCATGCAGGTGGCCCAAACGCAGAAACAACTACCGTTTACGCGGTGTGCAGCTGGAAACATTCGATTAATGTATGGTCACAGAATGGTAGACGATTCGATCATGTTCATCTGCAGGTTGCAGCACTGGTGGAGATCACGAAGAAGAGCAAAGAAAGAAGGCGAGCGGATCGCATGTTCCCACACATTGGCCTCGAAGCTCAGAGTATATGCACGAACCAGCAGTACAGATGTCCGTGCGCACACAGACGGAGGACTTCTGAAAGATGTTGGTTTTCTTTTAGAGAAAAAGTAGGTATGTTCACCAATCTGACGTGGTTTTCGGCAACATGTTGTGAAGTCAACTTGTCCTATCGTGTGTCAGGACCTTCCCAACGAACCAGGCAGGGAGCTTCAAACTGCATGTTGTGAACTGCACAATGACGCTAGCATATCAAGGTTTTGGGGTCAGGAAGATCGGTTGCCGACGTTATGCCGTTATGCCCAAGCGGTAAACAAGATGGAGAACTGCAACCAGTGACGCAATGCCATGCAATAGTTGATCTACTTGAACCTTGCTCAAGATTTACATTACTTTCCGCTCAAAACTGCATTAGATTATTAGTGGGAAAGTCCTGTTCAAGATAATCCGGACGTCCAGGCAAAGTCTTTTCAAACTCCCAAATGAGCAGGCTACGTCCCCGTCACTTTGCGGCAGCCGCAGCCTTTGCTGGACATTTTGGGCTAAGCCGGATTCGTTCTCGTAGCTGGATGTAGTTGGATGTAGCTGGAGCATAAAAGAGAAGCCAATGAAGCGGTTCCTGTCTGTATCTGCACAAGGCCAGAATTCAAAGATGGTTCCGCCTGTACAGATGGAGGAGAAGGTGTGTCCTGCAAAGCCTGTGCTTTCGAGTAACTTGCTCCAGCGAAATCAAATGTATGGTATGAATTAAGATGAGAGCAGATGAAAGCAGTATAGATCAACTTGGATCGACTTCGCAGGTTCGTTGACATTTCTGTCCGTCAGATCGGATGGTTGGGCTCGCTGGCTTGGCTGCAGGACAGCACTGGCCATATGCACAGCCGAGATACACCGAGCCCTGTGTGCCAAATGCCCCTAGTTTTGTCAGGAGCAAAACTTGCTGTATGGCACTGAGTTGGCCGACAAAGAGGACGTCAGGCAGGACACTTCGTACTCTAAACATCTCCAAACCATTTGCAACTTTTCAATACATTTGCTGTACATATTTGTACATACTTGTTTGGGATGTGGGATATGATGAATATGATTTGACATGGTTCAAAATCCGCTAAAAGTTTTCAACTTTGCAGTCTCCTGGAATCTGCCTCGTGATCAGCTCTTCAATTTCAGCAGATGTGCATTTGAACTCTGAACATTTTGTCCTTTCATCATCTTTTAGTTCTTTCAGCATGGAAAGAGCAGGTGGTGGTCGGAGCAGCGCGCTGCTGCTCCTTTGGACCGTGAGGCGATGAGCTTCATATTGCTTCAATCATTTCAGAATACCTTAGTTTAAATCATTTGGAGTCATGTGGACCTTAGTTTTAGCATCAACAAATGGAACCTAGCAACATGCAACACATAGGTGAAGGTTGGTGAAGGCATGTGAAGGCTTTTGCAGTCAGAGGTTGACCCCTGGGGAGCCTTGAAGTTGTCCGGTGCTGAGTTGTGCCCCGGTTGTACGGTTTGATCCCTGGGTTTGTTGTTTGCTTTGCTAACTCCGCCAAGGCGGGAGCACCTGGACAAAATGTGGTATGGTCACACCAACGAGAACAGTGCAAAGGACCTTGTTGCAGAGTTCCTTGGAAAATCAGAATCGAAGATATCAAGATATCGAAGTTCCTTGGAAAATTGTTCTTTTGGAGGTAAGTAGCTTGGTCATTGTCCTTGAAAGTCTGGAGACAGATATCACTGGTCTGCATTCGATTTATATCACAAAGAACGCAGGCTTCAGATCAATCCTCTTGAGACATTCCTCTGATATCCTTTGATGGGCTCTGAGCTTTCACCTCCTGGGCAGCATTGGTGTAACTCGGATGCCCTTCGTGAAGAGAAGTGTTGGAACATTTGTTTCTAAGGCAGTAGTGAACGAAACCAATAGATCTTTGGCGTTGAACGAATCAGCTGACCTGCCAGTTTGACAGGAAGAAGAACTTCTGTTGCTGCATCATCATCAGAAGCTGCTGCTTGGCACCAGGGACGAATGTCAGTAAAGCCCGCAATCAGTCCGTGTTGGCAACGCAGCTACAAACGTTAAGATTGCATTCTCCGTGAGTTTGCAAGAGTTTGGAATTTGTGTCCCTTGAGTGACTTGATGCTTCAGAGACTTATATGATGATGCTCGAGTAAGTAGCTTAAGCAGCTTAAGTAGCTCAAGTAACTCAAGTCCTGAATGCTGAGATCTGCTGAGATCTGCTGAGATCTGCTGAGATCTGCTGAGATCTGCTGAGATCTGCTGAGATCTGCTGAGAT
The DNA here is from genome assembly GCA_947184155.2 of Cladocopium goreaui. Taxonomy (NCBI): domain Eukaryota; class Dinophyceae; order Suessiales; family Symbiodiniaceae; genus Cladocopium; species Cladocopium goreaui. Next base: position 325,131 of record CAMXCT020002057.1, read on the forward strand.
CTGCTGAGGATCTATCAGGAGCAGCAGAAGCAGAAGAAGAAACTCCCGCAGCCGCCACGTCCTCCGGCTCGGCCTCCGCATCGGCCGCAGCCGAAGCCACAACTGCTGAAGAAGCAGCCGACGCCTGCGCCTTGGAATATGGCGTCAGTGTCGGTGCCAACACACCCATTGTGTAGGATTTTGTCAGATGTCAGAAGATTTTGATTTCGGATATGGTGAATTGGCGAATGTATATAGTGTGAATGTGATGAGTGTGAATACTATGAAATAATGTGATATGCCGATATGCCTTCCTAACAGGTGGCATGTGGCTTCTGCGCAGAGCCTTCATGTCTGGCTCTTGGATACCTCTGTGGAAAAGTGTTAAACCATCAACGATTCCATGAGATGATCCATGTTGCTCTAACAAATCAAACATCACAAGAGAGCTGAAAGCTGTGCCCATGTGGAACAGCTTTTTCATGTGGAACGAGGCACCTGCTGGAGTGCCAGTGCCAGTAGAGTGGACTCCTTGGAAAGACCCACAGAGGGTGTTGGGGCTGGATGGCCGATTGGGTGCATTCTGAAATGAGTCAGGCTGCATCTTGGAGACTTTGATCAAGACTTTGATTATGACTCTTTACGACCTTTACTAAACTTTACTAAACTTTACTAAACTTTACTATTATTATTATTATTACTATTATTATTATTATTCACTCTTTATCTTTGTGCTTATCTCCCTGGCCTGAGGCTGTTGTCCAAATCCCGAGCTGGAGTTGTTGCCCTGGCTCATTAGACATCTGCACAGCCTGAAGTGAAGCATAGGTTGGCTTAGGAGTTTGATCGAGGATTGAGGTCACATATTGCTTGGCCCTTTCATGCCCTTTCACATTCATAGCAAAGACAATTCTTACAATGTGACCTTCAGATACCTTTAGCATTTTATCTTAGATACAATAAAAATCAATAAAAACATGATGCTGCCCAGTGCATGTGCCAGGAGTGCCCTCCTGCGGTGAAGATCACGCAGAGGGGGTCTTAGGCTTAGCAGACATCTGCCATTTCAGCGAGTAACTGCGGAAGCAGTCCTACCTGCAGGTGGTCTTTGTATTTGCTGGACATAAAAACATGTCCAGATTGGTTTCTCGCGCTTGGATGCAATTTGCATACGGTCGTTGAGCTTGTGCCTATCAGTGCTGAGGTTGTCGGGAACCTTGCCAAAGAACTGCAAATCATCGTCTCTTTCCCCAAGATACGAGCTGAAAGTTGCCACCACCTCAGCGCTTTGAGACTCAGCACCTGAAGAAAGATTGCTTGGATCACCCCGAATGCTTTGGTAGATATTGGTTTGTGACTTGTGAGATCAGGACGATCAGGACCTTGTATTTGATCAAATCCAATCTGCAACAATGATTTCTTGCCCTCGCTGTGCTACTCTTCGGTTTGGCTGAGGGCAAGCAATCTCCTCAAAGTCTTCAACTCAGCTTTTCTGCAGCCCTCATGGATTTCGGGTTCGCCAAGTTCGCTGCGCGTTCAGGTGTTCGGAATTATCCACCGAGAGCTGCTTAGCTACGAACCAGCTGAATTCAGAAATACTCAGAAGACATCATGACATCGTGGCTAAAGTATTTGAGCTCCACTAGGCCACTAGGTTGTGGGTGTGAACGCTCGTCCAAGGATTGCTTTAGTGCGTTCCTTCCAATATTTTTGCAGATCATATGCATGACCAGTGGCCAAACATCCTGCTAGAAACGAAGGAACTTGATAAAATGCTCACCTTCATGAAGTCTTTGCATCGCAAGATTCGATGCAGTGACAGAATGGAAGCTGCTCCTTTAGCAACTTCAACCTGCAAGGTCCCAACCACACTGGGAGCCAGTGCGGCTTTGCCTGCTACAAGGCCAAAGTTTGGACACCCAGCAAATCTTAAATCTTCATACCAATTCACACCAATCCAGCACCAGCACGCTTGTGAACATTGGTCGTTGATGTCCTTGGAAGCTCGTTCGTGGACACAGTTGTCGTTTTGTTTTGGAGTAGCTAAGTTTGGTAGACTAAGACGTTGGTCCACAGGGCAGCTGAGGTCCCCTCTGACACGACCAGGGGCCAGTTGGGTGCGGGAGCTTAGGGTGAGCAATTGGTTTGTGCACAACATTCCCAGATATTTCTGACCTTTTCCAAACTTGCAGCATGGAGTATTTGGTCCTTCTTGGAAGTTCTAGTGCAAAGGACTCACTTCAACGCTAGCCCTTGTTGTGTTTCTAATCAAGGCACCAACCATGATACAAAGTGCAAGCCGAACCTCAATCCTGGCAGGCCTTTGTTGAATCTCGCGTGGTTTCGCTGTAGACTTTCCTTCCAACCCCACAATGTCTCTTGCAAAAGCGGTTCCGAATGGCCATGGTGATGTCAAGGTTTAGCATGTCTGGAAAACTAGACCTTGACATTGACAGAATAAGTTACACTTTGCGTACCCTGAGTCGTCGCAGATCATAGCAAGTGTTGAGAACCAATCTCACGTCCTCAAAAAGTCCATGGGAAATGAAGGACAGCCTTTCTGCAAATTTCCTGGGAGGTGCTGTTACAGCAGATGCCAAGCCGAAGGCAACTTTTATGCCTGTTTCCCGTAGTGCAGCAGTCAAGTGAGAAGTCTCCGTCATGGCTCTGGCATATGGGCAAAACAGAGGGGTTCAAAGTTCAAAGCTTCATGAACCCAGCCACAGTCATTGGAGGCCGCAAACCAAGACGTTTAGCAAGGATGTGGTTTGTATATTTTGAGTTTGGACATGTTTGGACATGTTTGGAAATGTTTGGATCATGTCATGTGCAGCTGGTGATGGCAGCCTGCTCTCCTGTTTTCGGTCACCGGATCTGACTGTGAATGTAAATACGGCGCTTGTGTTTCCAAAGCGACGAAATCCCGAGAGCAGAAGACTTTCCCTGGAGCAAAGTTGTTCACTGGAAGCTTGGAATGGGCAAGACACGGGGACTAGTTAAGAACTGCTACTGTAGGATGGAAGTTGATGGAAACACACATCTTCATAACTTCTTTGCGTGTAAGTTGTGGTAGTTTCGTACGCTTTGCAACCTTGAGGTTGTGAAATGATGTTGGGTTAGATGTGCCTGAGCGCAACCTCGTAACATCTCCTAACACTTTCTTGCATTGCAGCATGATGTTACAATTCGATACAATTCGCTTATTTCAATGTATCGATTCGATCGATCGTTGAATGTACTGTAGATGCCCTGGAGATTGTGGATGTGCCGACTTCCAGCACTTTGCGTCGCTGAGGCGATTGCCGTGGACCCCAGTAGCTTGGAGTCATCGCATGACCGAAAGGCCAGGCGAGCACGACCTTTTTGGCGACAGCGCCAAAATTTGGCGATACGGCGATACAGCGATATGATCAAACATATCAAACCCATTTTGAATGGAGGTTTCAAACCCATTTTCAAACCCCAATGGCCCAAGACAAACAGTGGGACTCAGTGGGTACGGAAGGCAAGGGCCTAGGATTTGCACGTGAGCCACGTTCAAAACTGCCGGCAATTGATTTTAGTATTCGGTGGTCGCGCAAGGATGGCGCAAGGATTTCGCGCAAGGATGAATAATTTCCATTCATGTTTAATTGAAGTTTTGAACACCGCTCACGTGTGATTTTTGTTCGACGATTTCAGTTGCTCGACATCGTTTTTTCTACACTACGCTGTGCAAAAAGTGCAGGTCCTCAAGGCGTACAAAGTCTTTGAGGATCCGAGGATCACTGCCGGGTGCTCCAAATTTTCTCGTTTGCCAAGCTGTCCAATTTTTGTCAGCAACCGAATTCATCAGACATTGCTTGATATGAGGTTATTCCCAACTTCTTGAGTGACAGCGAGATGCAACACCTGCTGGACTTGGCAGCGGTCTTTGCCTTAATGTATGGGCCTATGTTTTTGTTGACAAAGCTCAGGAACACTTGGGATTTCGGCACACCAAGATACTTCAAACAAGTCGTGTTAAAACAGTTAAAACAAGGAGCCGATGCTTTGCAAATGGCTTCCGGCAGTTTTGACTTTTGCCCCTGCAACAAGGCATTGTTGTTGCTCAAATCAAGATCTGCATTACCAAGGCGTACTGGGTACCTTCCACTGTTGGTTCTGGTGTCTACAAGTGCGCCCGGGTGGAGAAGAACAGGTGGCACCTGGTTATCTTATGGTATCCTTCAGCGAAAGAGGAGCTTTCGTCTAGTCCTTCTAGTCCTTCTAGTCCTTCTAGTCCTTCTAGGCTCATGATGCTGACTTTTGCCCCAAGAGTCAAGAGTGCAATTTCTGTGGTTTTGTTTAGGCTGAGCCGAAGGACCTCTGGCCTCCAGGGGCACTGGCTGCTTGACGGGCTTGACGTGTGTCAGGACTAATGATGAATCGAAGGACTTGCAGAACAAACAGTCCAAGACGCGCACCTCCTACTCTTGCATGTTAAGGCAGGGAAAGATCATCAAAGAAGATGAAGTCTGAATATGCGACTGGTCACACCAACTGGACAAGAATATCAAGAATGGGCATTGCTTGAATTTGGGTATTGTTGCAGCATACCTGCAAGAACATGTTGGACTCGGACAAGTTCATTCTTTCTTTGCTGAGATTTTGCAACCCATAACATCCTATTGCCACTTTTCGTTTGGATGTAATTTGCGTCGTTGACAGATTAAAGAAAATGTATGGGACGGTCTCCGCACTCTTCACTGTAGTGTTGAAATTTGATGTGCATTTGACAAAAGCTTGCAAAGTGTTTGCAAACTGTCTGCAAACTGTTCAAAGCTTTCATATCTTGCCCGATCTTGCCGATGCCTTTCCAGGTCTGGCCAGACCGAGACGGTCCAAATGATCGAGCAAAAGTGGTGGACCAAGTGACGGTGATCGTTGATCTTGGTGACAGGTGTTGAATGGTGTTGACTACTTTGAACGCGTCACCACCATTATGTTACAATGTGCAAACCTATCTCGACCATTCTTGACCTTTCTTGTAGACAGCTGCAGTACAGCACTAGTACAGCCTGTCGTCCCCTGTTGTGATTCTGTTGTGGGCATTGGATCTCACTGCTTTGGACTGCTCAGGCTGGCCCGCCTGGCAGGGCTGGAGGTGAAATATTTGGAAAGACTCAATATGGTTCGGTACGCACCAGGACAGCTCTTCAACAGGTCGGAGAATCTGGAGAATAATTGGAGAATCTCGAAGATTTGCTCTGTGGAACATCCGTGACCGATGGTGTCAAACTCCAGCTGCTGTTGGAGCACATTGATTGGCTGGAAAAATTGCTGGCCAGGCACCACGATGGACGCTTCAGACCCAAGACAGGCACCTGCCGGCATGTGTTTGAGCTCGTGAAAGCGCTTCGCATGGACTTTGATTTTAGAAGAATTGTCTGATGGAGTTCACCCAGATTTCGAGTCAATCGTGGACTACGGGCAACTCTTATGAGTCAAGATAAATAGCTGACGTAGTGCAGCATCGCTTGCTGAAAGCGCTGTCACACCAATACTGCTTCCAGCGCACTGCTTTGTTCCACGTGCAAGATGCTTGTTCTCGGAATCGTGTGACACTTGTGACACCTCAAAGAGGAAGAGCATCCCAGACAAAATTCATGAAATTTTGAAGTGCAGCACATCTTGCCCTGCCTCGCCGGTGCAGCAGCCCGCTTAAACGGAGGGTCAAGGGAGGGGCTGGTGCAATGGGTAGACGCCAGTCCTTTTCCCAGTGTACCAAAGTGAATCCCTTGCAGCACCTTGGAGTTCAGCAGATCCATTTAAGCCAACCGAGACAAAGCCTTGACCCAGGTGAGCTCTCCAGACCATGGTGCGCCTTGGCGTGCTATTTCTTGTTGGGGCCCTGAGTCTTGACGTTTGCTGTACGGCGTTGGATGCAGTGGTTGAAGTGACACTACAAAGTCCAGGGACTGTTGTGGCATGCAGGAAATTTGACATATTTGACTGCAGACATCTAGAATACAGACACACAGTGCTTCTTGATTCTGAGGTTCTCGGCCCAGCAATCGTGACATCAGCCAAGGCACTCCGAGCATTTCCGAGTCAGCTTGCCAACTCCAGATTTACATTATATATTCAAATTGTGCATCACATCAAGTTCATTTCTAATGATGAGAGTGTCCTATACTTATCCTTATATTATACTTATATATACTGTCTGAAAATAAATGAACGATCCTCCTAATGTGCTCTTCCCAAAGCGACGAAAGGTCACATTGGGATTCAAACATCATGCATTCTTTGCATCATGCCCTGTCACGAAGTGGTGCAAACTTTGAGGTTGGTGTCAAGACGTCAAGACAACCTTGCAAGATCTCGACCCCTGAGCCGACCGATCAAACAGAGCCAGGTCCGGTCTTTGCGCCATGAGCAGCCATGGCCCCAGATGCAGACCTTTTGGAATTTTACCAGAAACAACTCGCGGTACCCTTGCATACAGTAATGCATACATTTTGCAAAAGTAAAGATGCGCCTAGCCAGCACGACGCATCAATTCACCAACACGACCAGAATAGAGTATATATATATATGATTATATATATAATATAATTATAACATATATATATATACAATATATATACAAATCCGTTTGGGATTGCTGTCGATACTTTTCGCAGACTCAGACATGGACTCACTCCACTGCTTCTGGACATGAGGTCGCTGCATGGTGTTGGGCTGTGCATCTCCCAGGATACAGAAAGGCTTGGACCGGCTTAGAGGTTTGGAAAATCAGCCAACGCCTAAGGTCCTCCCGGCGAGAGTGTGGAGCCAAGTCCTTTGTGCAATGTCAAGTGGGGTCACTATGTTTGGCTTCTAAGGCTGAGAGAAATGGGTAAAGATGGCTTGCAAGCCAGAATAACTGCACTCGAAGAGGAGGTCGAGTCTGTTGCAGACTGGCAAGCCATTTTTTCCCAATGCTGCAACGGACATGAAAAGGACAGGCTTTCCCCAGCTGGAAGCTGTGAGACAGCAAGAGACGTTTCTGTGAGGTAGGTCAACTTGAAGTGGCAATGGAAAAGAGCAGCAAGAAGTCAGGGCCCCATGCTCCTCCATATCCCACCAATGCAGCGAACGTAGCTAGGAACGACCAAGGAATGCAGCGAGCATTTCGGAGCTGCAGAAAGAGTCCCGCGCCAAGAGCTGCGCAAGGAATGCTGCGAACTGTGGTCAAAATCTCTTCGGTTTGTCAAACAAGCTTTGCTTTCGGTTGATCCCTCCTCGTGTGTTGAGAACCGTAATGCAAATCCCTCTGGATCATACAGACAGATTTAGAAAGGTAGGTTATAGATGGTTATAGAAAGCTTCTGTCTCTTGAAGATTTCCGCAAATGGCAAGATGTCCCTTGGAATCAAGGCTGAATGCAACCACGGCGAAGTTTCCAGACAAACTTCCTTGGCGCACTGAAGGCCGGCAGATTGTGGGTCAATGCCTCGTTTGAGTTTGCCGCATCGCAGCAATTTGTGGTCCATCACATCACCTCAAAGTTTCCTGTTGACCTTCTGGTGCTGCTATGCTTGGCAGAACAGAAACTGAAAGCAAAGATCAGAAAAATCGAGGCGAGGCCAAGTGGAGTTGGTTAGTTTCCGATTGGACTTGGAGAATCTTGGAGAACTTTGCACAGTGCCTTTAGTGTTTGAGTGTGTTGGTGACTCAGGATCAGATAGCCGAAACGCATCAACAGATCCTCGCACATGGCGATGTCAGGAACCCAGTAAGCTTGCGAGAGACGGTGTTTTATATTACGCCTTATCTGAAGTTGACGGAGGGCAGCAGAGTCAAGTAGTTCATGTTGTTTGACCTCGAGCAACCACTTGACCCGCTCGCAGTGTCAAGACGCTTTCCCAGGTGGCTGAAAGAAGTCGAACTGAGTTGGAAACCTTAGTCCAACAAGGGGCCAAATGCAAATGCAAAGGCGTGGGCTCTTTATAACCTCTGCAGAGCTCCCTTGGCGTTACATGTTGAGCTCCATGGTGGTTGCAAGAACTTTCGGTGGTGGCCGATAGTAACAGATTGTGTGAACATGGAATTCAAAGATTGCCATTGTCAGTAGGGAAACCATCTTTGGAACCCCATTTTCGAGGTTCTATGGTACCAGTAGCAACCGGCCCGTACTTTTCCAGACCCGCTAGGCGCTGGCAAGGAAAAGGTGAAGAAAATATCCTTGCTGCAGACCGAAGGCAAATGGTGGGCAAAACTTAAGCAGCTAATTCCTTTACAGTTGAATACTCATTTGAATAGATAATCCTTTATGATCCTCTATGATCCATCAATTGTCTGAGATTGAGATTATCAATATTTATCAATCATGTCTTGGGAAGACTCTTGAAGACATGCGGTGCACCTCCAAGAGCCCAAAGTGCTGACGGCTGTGCAGGCAGACCTCCAAGACACCTTTCTGAGGCTGGATTAGTGAAGACATGTGAAGACACTCATTCCATCCGTATAATTGCATGGATTTGCATGGATTTGCATGGAGATATATGGAGATGGGATGTTTGCAAGCAATCGAACCTTTGCCAAGAGCAAACCCGTCCTTCCATTATATCTTCAGGGACATGCTAACCCTGCATTCGAAACTGCAGGATGAGATTGCAGCCATGGTCAACGATTTAACAGGTGCACAGCTCATGCCATGAAATTCATTGGCAAGATCAGATTGAATATGTGAGAAGAGAAGTCTTTTTGACATAAGAAACTAGATGGAAAAACTAGGGAACACCGCCTTGAGGCGGGTGTGGGTTTTCTACAATTGTGTACTTGGTGATTGAATCAAAAATCACCTTTTTACACTGTAATTTACAGTATTTTATGGTTGTGATCTATGATGTTTTGACGTTTGCTGCAAGAGGTCAAAATGCCAAAAAAAACTTTTGCAATTCCGCAACATCTGCTTGAGGTTCAATGCATTCTTTTTTTCCTCAGTGCTCTTTCAGTCGGCATTCTTCGTTTTGAAGAGCTTGCCCAAAGTCTGGATGTATTGATGCTGGTGTGCAAATCTAAATTGCCATGATCTCACATAGATCAGTAGCTTTTTATTGAGGCGTCATCTTTACGGTCGAAAGGAACGTTATCATCCCCCCCCCCAAAACCCCCCCTCCCGGTCAAGGTAGCAAGACGTCAGCAACAAAGTTGGGCAACGTGTCTTCGGTAGCGTCATCTTACAGTCGAAAGGAACGTTATCATCCCCCCCCACCCCCCCTCCCGGTCAAGGTAGCAAGACGTCAGCAACAAAGTTGGGCAACGTGTCTTCGGTAGCGTCATCTTACAGAATTACAGTCGGCAAGAGCGTTAAACACATATACTGCCAAAGATCACAAACGTGGAAGAAACCACGCCCGCCTCGGGGCGTTGACCCCAAAAACTACATACAGGAACTTCTTCTGAATCTTTTTCGCCAGGTCTCACTTTTGATATGGCGACTCAGACAAGTGCTGTGGAAGGCGAAGCCCATTTGGCCGATAGTCGTGTGCAACGACTTTGCCCATGATTTTTTGTCACAGGTGCCAAAGGTGCTCCTGATGAGTCAGTGGCCGTTGAGGGCTTGGTGAGGAAAGCGGAGGACTGAGGGCTGTTGGCCAAGCTACTCCATGGTTTCCATATGGTTTCCATATTACGTATATTTCTCTGTACGCTTGCAGCTACAAATGGTAGCACTTGACCCACTCATGACGGTTCACAATGCTATTTTGTTTGGTGCCCAAGCAGCAATTAGTCGCTAGTCCAGCTAGTGCAATCAATTTTGTAGCTGCTAGGAGCTTCAAAGGCGCCGTTCTGATCTCCAGGTGACCGACATTCCAAGTGCCACACATTGAATCTGCTTGATCAAGGACACTCACTGGTCTATCCTCAGCTTATCTCAGCTTTCCCCCAGAAGTGAAATTGCAGTCCTTGAGCTGTGTTGCAAAAAACGGGTGGAGTGAAGGCATTTGGCATAGATAAATCATGACGGAAGTAAATGTGCAGGCACTTACTCACAACCAACAGAAACACGGAGCCTTAGCTCTTGTCGAAAGGCTCAACAAGTGCAAGCGGCCAAGAAATTTGAAGAGGAACTCATGGGTTGCCGGGATGGTTCGGCTTTCCATCCCCATCACCGATTCTGATGCATTCTCAAAAAAGATGAGGAGCGGATAGGAACGGAACGATTTCGATGGCTTTTCCGTCGCAAAGGAGCGATCCAAACTCCTGGAGCAGTTTCAAGCTGCTTCGAGAAAGCTGTACAGCACCGAGTGCACTGAGTCGGATTCGTCGGTGCCAAGACTTGGCTAATCAGAATCTCGACAGATCTCGACAGATCTCGACAGATCTCGACAGCCGCGCCGCTCCAAGGTCTGCAGCCAAGGTCAAAGCGGTGCAGGAAGAGCAAAACGCCAAAGAGCGTCAGAGGACGAGAGATACGAGAGCTCACGCCGCACTGTAGACGGACCGTAGACGGACCGTAGATGGACCGTAGATGGACCGTAGGTGCTGTAGCAGCACGGTTAGCGGTTAGCACGGGGAAGTTTCTCTTTGAACTTTGAAATGCTTTGAAGGGAAAGGGTCACGAGCAGTGGGAACGTGTATAGAACGAGACACAGCACCATGGACCCCATGGACTTCATGGACTGCAGAGTTTTGGCAGGACATTGACAGAGCAGCACACCTACGCGTCTGCCATTCTCACCCAGCAGGCAAGACACTTATAACTTACACAGCGACGTTGAATCTTAAAGTTAAATAGTAGTTTTAGTCATACAAGTTTTGGTAGGCATGCAGCAACACACGTAATTAATTATATAGTTATCAGATGTCAGCAGAAAACAGCGCATAGCGCCGTTTGCTAAGGTGAACAAACTGGAGAAGTTGAACACACAGATGGCTGATTATGGTGCAAGGACCAGTCCTGGTTTTCGAAAGAACAAGAGAAAGAATTGCACCACCACTTCACCCCAGAATCCTATTTTTCATTAGATGCAGTGTTTGGGAAGTTTTGCCTCTGCTCAATGAGCATCATTGCCAGGATCAAAGAGTTGTCTGACCTGGTGAAGACCTGTGGATGTTTGGCGGAGGTACAGTGACATCTCAAAGACAAACACCAACGCTGCGAACGCAGCAATAGATCGAGGCAATAGATCTAGATCTTTGCACCACAGTGTTCGGTACGTGTTCGGTACATGTAGTCGATTTGGAGCAGCGTGACAGGACGCAGCTGTGTGGATGCCACCCGCAAAGGCAGCTGAGAGACTGTTGAGTCACTGATGACTAGACCAGTCATGGCGCGGTATGGTGTGGGGCAAAAAGACCTACAATGTTTTAGATTTGCTGAATGGGATCAGCATGACATTGTGCATCACATCTACTGCGGATAAGTAGCCGAAGCTGACTGAAACAGCCTGGATCATCAATGTGAATGTTGCAGGTCACCACAACAACTACCACTGTTGCGCCGCAGGTCCGGATCATACTTGTGCAACCCGTGTCTATACATCAGTCATCATCAGTCTACATCCCTTGAGTTTCAGGTACCACCTGAACTCTGGGGGTCAAGGTGGTCAAGATATGTCAAGATTATTCTAGCGTATTTTAGTCTCGGACATGGCTGACATGACTCGACCCTCTATGTTCCTGGTTTTGGCCCTCGAACGTCTTGGGACATGACCCGGACATGGCCACTTCCGGCCTGGTTTTCAGGTTGGATTGGTGCGCGAGAGCCGTCTGCGATCTGACAGCGCCCAGGCCACAGTCCACGGTGCGAGCTGCGTCAGTTTCAGTTCCGGTGCTATGGTGCTATGTGAGGCCGAAGTCAAGGCAAGCTCTTCTCAGTCGGTTCGGAGCTAAGGATTCTTCGAAATTAGACTGCAACACAAGAAAAGACAAGTCAGAAGAGTCAAGAAAGGTGTTGAGACAAATGAAGCCTTCCTGAGTCCCTTTTAAACAAACATTGCATCCTTTTGTATCTTTTTGTCCCCAGTGCCTGAGCTTCAATCACCTGGAGGCACTCCCTAGGGACACCGTGCTGTACAACTCATGGGATGTTGACATGGAACTTGAGAAGCTGCAAGATGCCAACATCAAGATCTACGAGGCTCAGGCCGAGCCGATAACTCATGCTACTTGTAAGCCAAGTCTGACTAAGTGTTCACTCGGATGTCCCCGAGCGATATTGTTTGGATATGTTCAACAGGATGTTTAGATACGATGTGAGTCGACATGAAGCTCTTTGGGTTGGATTGAATATATTGAATCTTTGCACAGATCGAAGCAAGGCAAACGACTTGAAGGTGATGCGGCGGACGTGTGGCTTTACAGCAACTCGTTTGGTAAAGGAACTAGTTCTGGAAAGGTGCCGAACAAAAGATATTTTCATTGACAAGCAGCAGACAGTGCGCTTGCAAAGAAGACCTAAAGGAGTGTGGATTTACCCCAATCAAGGCAGGCTCGAATGCCTCTGCCGATGTGTACAACACATGGTGTGACCCGGCTGCAGGGAACACAGCGCTTGGGAAGCGTAGTTGCAAATGCAGCCTTTGCACAACTTTCAGACAGAGAGTCCATTTCATGCAAATGCTTCACCAGTTTCATCCTTGTCAACGTAGATCAACGTAGTTTCTAGACAAGGCGTTTCTCTCTCAAAGGCATCCTCTAGTTCATGGGCCGCCATTCTGTTCTCAGGTTATCCAGGCTCTTACTGGGGAATGTCCAAGTATGCATCCGACTTCGGTGAAGGTCTGGAAGTCGAAGAGTTGACGCATCGATACAGAGACACTGAGAATCCACTTCGGGAATCTTCGGGATTCATAGCTCGTTTTTTTCCATCCCGGACATTAATAGGGACATGGATCCAAGCCTCATTGCTTCCTTGGACATGCTGCAAAAATCTGCAAAAATTCTGCTTTCTTTGTCATGAATGCGTGCAAGGTGCTGTAAATGACATGATCGTCCATCCACCAAATCGAAGCGAGGGCAACGAGCTTTTACTTCTGCGTACCTTGGAGATGAGAACAATTCGCGTTGCGTGCCATTCGAGATTCAAATATATTCAAAATTATTCAGTATTTGCATGATCCTGACGATATGGTTGACAAAGTCGACACATTTGAATGCTTGAACGCTTCTGAGTCTCACATTTGTTCGTCCTTTCAATCTCTCCAAATGCTACAGCTTCATTGTACGTAGTTTGAACTGCCTGCACTTTCCTTCTGACTCACGTCGCCAACTTGTTCCATGGACTTGTACCAACGAAAGTACATTGGACATGACACCTCTCGAATTTGCAGAGAGATGCCCTTCACCCGAAATATTGAGGCTTTGAGGTTCCACATTCGGGCCAATACACCTTGGACCTCTTTGGCGCCAGATCGCGAGGTACGCAGAGATTCAGAATTTGCGTTTTATTTTTTTGTGTTGCTCCACAACTTTGCATTTGTTGAGTCTCATCGACTCATCAAAGTTCTATGCTTCAGTCTTTTGCCGTGAATGCCGAGGAGGGAGGGGGGGAGGGAGAGAGAGAGAGAGAACAATGCGAAGCGCTTTCGTCAGGCGATGGTCTTGTGGATGCCCTCCTTTTCGTGAATGATGAGGAACGAATTGTTGCAGCCTCCTCAGCGTTGTCAACGAAGGGTGTTATGTACTGTAGAACATGTCATAGCCTTTGTTCCTTTGGCTAGCTCTTCAGAGCAGAGTCTTGCGTCTTGCTGGTTGTTCTTTGTTGTCCACTGTTTCCATCGCCTGAGTTGAAGAATTTGGCAAACGCTGAATTGCCCACCACTACGAATGGAATGAACATTGCGCCTTCACTGCATCAGATTGAGCTGGGGTATTGCGGCATTGCTGCAGATTGGTCTCCAAAGTGACAGTCTCGGTCTCTCCCGAGGTGCATAACTTGGGGCAGCTGGCAGCGGGTGACTATCTCTATTTCGCCATCCGCGGTGATGGTATGGCTGACGTCAAGCTTCGCTTCAGGATTATTGGAGTCATTGGAGTCAAGAAGGCGATGCGCATCCCGTTGTTTGTCGAAAACCTTTCCAATCTGGAATCATGGTACATCATTCACCATTCTGATCCTCTTAGAGAGCATGGATTTTCATGGATTTTTCTATAGCTGAGACTCTGCGTGCCTCTCCCCTTTGCTCCCCCATGACATGTGCCTGCTTGGGTTGCCTAGGCTACCCTAGGCTTCTGTTTTGCTTCTTTTTGCTCAAGGTGATTCTTGGCTCTGAAATCCTGTATAGAAAAGCAGATTTCCGGACTCGCCAAATTCCGCCAGATGGCAGATGTGGAAAAGGCGAAGGTAGTGGCGGAGAACGCGGAGAAGGCTGAGAGGTCGAAGCTTGGCATGGAACCCAAGGTGCAGAAGATGATGGAGTTGAATGCTCTTCGTGAGCAACTCTCAGACCAGTTCTTCCGAGACAACCCCAACTCCTTGACATTTTTCGGGGTCACGATGGACCCGAACGACACACCAGCAATTCAAATCGGTGTTGCACCAGATGCCGACAAGGATTCCATTGTGATCCCAGAGGAGCTGAAAGGTGTGAATGTCATGATCACAACGATTGGAAGACCAACACATGGCCCTGGTCGTCCATTGAAAATTGTGGCTGAGACTTGAATCGTTTTATGGAGATTGGTGACTGCCATAATTTTGATGTTGGCTGCCACTTATTTCAAAAACCTCCAGCATTTCTGTGGCTGCCTCTCTTCTGAAATCGGTACTTTGTACAGTTTCCCTGCAGTTTGTGAGGCAAAAGATGAACCCTGCAGTTCGGCTTGATTTTGAGTGACATCAATCGTTTATTTAAGGGCTGCCGCCCCTGCCGCCGACCCCGGAAGAATGGTCAATGAATGAAACCAAATTGGCATCAATATTCTTCGGTGCTTCGCACTTTTAGGTTTTCCCCCTTTTCATAAGTATATTTTTATGAAATATGTTTGATACAATATTTTGATATAGTAAGAAAACTCAGCCACCAAACCCCTTCACCCCCCTGAGCAGTTCCTCGACGACTTCAACCAGAGTGTGGTCTTGAGCTCGTGAAATTATTCATTTTATTAAGTAAATATAGTAAATAAACCTTCCCATTTATCCCCCCTTTTTGTGGCAAGGTATGGGAAAATACGATGGTTGGACATGCTTTGATCACAGCGAATCCCATTATACCGTGGCAAGGTGCAGCATGATTGCTAGTGTCAAGGCATTTGGGCTTGCAGGATGCTGTTGCCATGGGACCTTTCGAGCATGAGTTCACTTTACCGATGTCTTGGGCAGAACGCCGCGAAGTTCTAGCGCGGGATCCGTTGGCTGCCGTGGATGGGTTTCGGGTACTGACGCATTTGATGTTGAAGCATCTCTTCGGCGTTCGTGTGTGTCCATATTGTCCAGATTGCAATGGCTTCAGTGGATTGGAGCCGTGTCAAGATCTTCGCGGCAGCAACGCAGAAGCAAACGGTGGCATATTCGGTCGCGTGGACGCAGTATATATATATATCCCTCGAAGCTCGGAAGAGCAGCGGGGCAGAACATGGCCACATGCAAGTGTTTGTGCAGTGTTTGCATCAACACACTTCACTAGAGGAAATCTTCCGGCTTTCGCACGACAAGTTGGCTGCGTTGCGCGCAGAATACGAAGCATATAATGTGCATGTGTGTCATGCAAGTTACGTGGGCCAATCGAATGAAGACATGGAACGCCGCATCGCCGCTGCGGAAGCATCCTGGCCAACGCACGAACTGGATGTGACGATGACAACGGTTCCGACATATCAACTGCAACGTGCCACTGAAACCGATAACGCCCAAAACGAAGCTGCAGAAGACGTCGTCCAACTGCAACTTCTGAAACAGCATCACTACCATCCTTACAATGACACTAGCCAAGCCCGCGTCCCATTGGCAGGCTGCCAAAAAAGTGACCAGGGCTGTGTAAGAGTGATTTTCCTCGCACGCAATGGCTCTGTACGCAACCTACTGTATTATGTCCTTGCAAGTTGAAAACGTACGGGATGCCAAGCGGTGGACGAAAAAATCGCTTAGGAGCTTTGCATGGACCCTGTGGGCATGAGTGGTTAAATGGCTGCGCACCAGCAATGTTAGCAGGACTACGTGGTGCAAATTGCGATGTGCAGGTGCCATACCGGCTTCCATATTCATGTCCAACTTGCGGAGACCAATTGACAGCCGAAGAACGGCAGCAGATGTCATTGGCGGCGCAGCGGGCGCAAGATGCACAAACCGGGTATTGCGCGGATTACTGTTCCAAGGGCCAGCCGATGGGACATGGAGAAATCAGAGAATTCCAAAAAGGACACGAACAGTTGCATGAGAAGCATGCGCAAAAACCATTAGATGACCTAGGCAACGGACATGCAAACCGATTCCTCAGCGATGCGTATCTCAAAGGCGTGGTGCGAGGACAGGTCGAATGTTGTAATCTGCGCGCCTATCATCGCGACGACACGGTTGTCTCAGCCGAACGCATTGCAACAACAATCTTCGAAAGCTTCCCTGGGGCTGCTTTTGCGGACTTTGTTGCGAAATATCACAACGGAGATGAGGTGGCGTCGTCCATGCGACGCGCCGCTGTGAAATGGACTCGGAGGCAATCGTCTGGTGTCCGACACCTAGGGACACTTGATATTGTAGAAGTTTATGGGCACCGGCCCAAGACAGCAGAGGTGTGGTGGCTGTCGCCGTATGAGTTCGTTACAAATTGGGCAGTCACTATGGCTCGTGTACCTACGACGCAACGTGAATGGGAATTGGAAGAGCGTAGTAGCTGGGACGTTTCGTTGACGGCAGCAGGTCTCAAATTGATACAAAAGCAAACAGATCCCGACAAGAAGTTGCAACTGCAACCAGGGACTCATTATTGCCTGGCTGTGCAAACTACGCGGAGTCGAATATGTTTAGAAGATGGAACGGCAACAGCACAGCTCCGACACCGTTGTTATCTGTTACGTCGGCGTCGCCCGTGTTGCCCCCACTTTGAGAATTCGCCCGTACCCCTGCAGAAAGCGGGTCAAGAAGAGGTAAACGCTAGATTGACCATGACCTATTTCCGCGCGTGGACCCTCGATGCGAACAATGCTAGCGCCAATGTTCCATTTGTGGGCCGCTTGAAAGCGCCAACAGAAACTTGGGTACAAGCTCTGCGCATGTGGTTGACGCATTTGCCATGCGAAGAAACAAAACGGTACACCGGCAACTTCTTATCAGTCTACCGTGTCCGTCCCAGCGGTGCAGAGGAAGCGAACAGTGACGACAGTGGCATTGATGAACCGCTTCTAGTTACTCCCACTAGCCTGCCGACAGCTCTAAAAACGTCATTCCGGCAAACTGGCAAAAGGACTGCTGCACATAAAGCAAAACCAGGTCCAGAAGTTCACGATAAAGTTTTGGCAAGCTACGAGGAAGCAGCGGCGCAAGCGGAAGCAACATGGGCAAAAACAACCAAAAAAAAACTGACGAACACAAAGATGCAGAGCAACAATGCGTTCCACGCATACGATCCAGCCGCAGTTCGTCGGGCCGTCAAAGCTTTAAACACGAAAAAAGCCGACAGAGCTGTAGTTCGAAAGATTCCCACGCCGGGCACGTGCGAAGCCGAGGCACGAGTAACATGTGAGAAAGTCGATGCCTTCCTACGCGATTTGCGCGGAACGAACAAATGCAATTCGGAACAGCTAGCGTTCATCGAAATCAACTGCGCCCGGGTGAAACATGAAGCTGTGTCCGGACAAGAGCGCGGCGGCACGGCAGACACCAATACCGAAGCGTTGCGCTGGGCGCTTCATGGCGGCCCAGGCACAGGTAAGTCATATGTGCTGAACATGGCACGGCGCGATTTGTTCGAGGAGTGCCTTGGATGGACGCCAGGAAAGGAATTTCAAGTTGTCGCATTTCAAGCTGTCAATGCCTAGCCTTTGGACGGCGAAACTATGCATCAAGCATTGGGGTTGGCTTGGCACGGCAACGATCACAACGTCGACGCGCAGCGGATTCTTGATCTTGCACAACACGCCGTGCAGTGGCGCTGGCTGCTGATCGACGAAATCAGCATGGTGAGTGCCGAGATGTTAGCACGTCTCGAGGCCCGATGTCGCCAACTTGTTTTAGATGTCTCCGCAACAAAATATGGTAAGCAGAATCGCAACTGCGTTGCACCCTTTGGTGGGCTCAACGTCATTCTGTCTGGAGACTTGTGGCAGTTACCTCCGCCGCGTGGAACGTTTCTCGGCCAAATCCCATGGCAGCTTGTAACAGGCGTTTCATCTAAGAAGCTGCCATTAAGTTTGCAAGGCCAACAACTCGTATGGGCCTCCAGCGTACAGGGTGGCTTACAAGGAGTTACCGAATTGGTGCGCTGCGAACGAACCCAAGACGTGTGGCTCCAAGATCTGCAAGCAGAACTTCGCGTGGGGCACTTGTCCGAAGACAACCATGCATTCTTGCATGGTCGACCAACAAAGGTTCCAGGAAGTTGGTGCGCTAGGACTCAACGGCCTATGTGTCAAGAAAACATATGTTATCAGTTGTACAAAAACGCCTCCACAGCGACAGCGATTCTCAAGTACGAATGTCCAATCTGTCACGCTGAACGGGATACCAAGCGTCTAGTTGCCGTGGACGCAGACGATCCTCGCTTCGTAGACGGTTTCAGCATGGCGCGGGGGATTTTCCACACGAACGGGGTGAAGTGCCACGTGAATAAACTTCGCGCGGAACAATGGGCGCGGCAGCATGGGCAAATAATCTATTATGCAGTGGCTACGGATAAGGTATCATCGCGAGCTTTGCACGAGAAGCCCGACATCGCCCAAGACAAGCTCACATGGCTGCAACGCAGTGATGCTGATTGCGGGAATCGGTATGGCGTCCTTCCGCTGTGCATTGGTATGCCTGTACAAGCGCGGGAACACCTACACCGGAAGGATTTCAAGATCTTGAAAGGGTGTCATGGAACCATTTGCGGGTGGTCAAGCATTGAGACAGAAACAGCGGCGGCAGATGGAGCAGTAATATGGAACAAACTCCCCGATTATATCTTCGTGCGTTTTGAGACGCGAACACGTTGGACAATTCCAGGCATCGATCAAGAGAACGTCTTCCCGGTCAGCATACAAAGTGCACAGTGGTTTCTAGACGCGGGCCGCACCA
This sequence comes from Cladocopium goreaui, assembly GCA_947184155.2. Lineage (NCBI taxonomy): Eukaryota > Dinophyceae > Suessiales > Symbiodiniaceae > Cladocopium > Cladocopium goreaui. The sequence goes on from CAMXCT020002057.1 coordinate 344,275, forward strand.
ACCCACAATTGAAAGTCACCCGGTACCAATTTCCCATCGCGCCCGACTTCGCTGACACGTTTTACGGTGCACAAGGAAGCACAATAGAACCAGGCGTGATCGTTGACATGGTCGGTGCTGACCCAATAGCGGCGTACATTGGGATGACACGCTGCCGCACACGGCAGAAGATCTTGATCTACCGTCCGTTCCCGCTGGCACCTTTTCAAGCAGGTCTGCCGCTCGGACGGCAACTTCTGCTTGATGTGTGGAAACAGGAGCCGGTGGACTGGGACGCGTTGCGCAAGAAATACCTGGATGAAAGGCCGTGCCACGAATGTGGGGAGATGAAGCGCAAAGATGCGTTCACCAAAGCACAATGGAAACAGGAAACCTACCGCGTGTGCAAAGAATGCACCGCGCAGAAGCGCGAGGCAGGCACACCCTACCGCTGCACACAGTGCGGCCTCTGGCACGCTGCATGCCACTTTGCAAGCAAGCATCAGAACCCTCGGTGGAGCATGTATCGAGTGTGCTCGTCGTGCGATGCGAAGAAACAATGTGGTGTCTGCCAAACGAAGAAAACCAAAGAGTATTTTAGCGCCGCGGCGTGGAAAGCCAGCAAGCTTGAGCGAAGAGTGTGCTTACAATGCCAAACAAAGACGCGGGGTCATTGGACATGCGCCCAATGTCAGAAACGCCTGCCAACGCGACAGTTTTCAACCTTTTCCTCAAAGCGCCCTTCCAGTCAAAATGGCACTCAGACATGCAATGCCTGTTGCACGGTGCTGACACAGGCTGCTGTGCGCAAGCGTGCTGCCATATCCAGCACGTTGCGGCTCGAACCGCTCCGCAAAAGGCTGCGTCAAACTCAGATTTTGCGGGCCACCTGGGAAGCAATCGCGTTGCACCGACAAAAACATCATCCACCTGTGACTAGTGCACAGCATCACGTCGCCCCAGCCGAGGATGTCACAACAAAAGCCGAAGTGCCACAGCAACAGAAAAGTAATAGCCCAATGCAACAGTTGTATGCATACCAGTGTCCATATTGCCAGCGGCAAGTGACCAGCCATGTTGCAACAGGTCAAGTTGAAGCACCGGGACAACACTGTGGGACACGTTTTCGCGTGCACGATGGAGAAGTGAGTCGCCGCTTTTTCCATACTTGCCCTACATGCAAACAAAAAGTGCCAAGCAGTAAGCCCCTAGGACAAATAAGGGTATCGCATAAAAAACCAAATGGGAAAAAATGCCCCACAGAATCATGGCAAGTAAAAAAGCCTTAAGCTCTTACAAGGTCTTACACCACTCGAAAGACTGAAACGCCATCTACTTTCGCACCGAACGCGCTGCAAAAGCGACCGGGAAAAGTGCCTAACGTTGCTTCTGAAACCCTAGAAAAAAATATCTTTTGCCTGCCTTTGTGATAACCGTCCTGTCGCGTCGTGTCGCTTTGACGTCAGCTGCAACAGCTCGACTCATGGCCACCACTCGAAACGCTGAAACGCCACCTAATTTCGTGCCCAAAATGCACCAAAAGTGACCGGGAAAAGTGCCTAACGTTGCTTCTGAAACCCTAGAAAAAAAATTGCCTGCCTTTGTGATTATCGTCCCTTTGTGATAACCGTCCTGTCGCGTCCTGTCGCTTTGACGTCAGCTGCCACAGCTCGACTCATGGACGCCACTCGAAACCCTGAAGCGCCACCTAATTTCGTGCCCAAAACGCTCCAAAAGTGACCGGGAAAAGTGCCTAACGTTGCTTCTGAAACCCTAGAAAAACAGAACTTTTGCCTGCCTTTGTGATAACCGTCTTGTCGCGTCCTGTCGCTTTGACGTCAGCTAGCTGCAACAGCTCGACTCATGGACACCACTCGAAACGCTGAAACGCCATCTAATTTCGTGCCCACAACGCTCCAAAAGTGACCGGGAAAAGTGTCAACGTTGCTTCTGAAACCCTAGAAAAAAATATCTTTTGCCTGCCTTTGTGATAACCGTCCTGTCGCGTCCTGTCGCTTGGACGTCAGCTGCAACAGCTCGACTTATGGCCACCACTCGAAACGCTGAAACTCCACGTAATTTCGTGCCCAAAACGCTCCAAAATCGAGCCCAAAAAGTGCCTAACGTCCCTTCTGAAATCCTAGAGAAACAATAGTTTTGGACAAGGTTTTATAGTTTTCGACCAATGCCCAAAACGCTCCAAAAGTGACCGGGAAAAGTGCCTAACGTTGCTTCTGAAACCCTAGAAAAAAAAGATCTTTTGCCTGCCTTTGTGATAACCGTCCTGTCGCGTCGTGTCGCTTTGACGTCAGCTGCAACAGCTCGACTCATGGCCACCACTCGAAACGCTGAAACGCCACCTAATTTCGTGCCCAAAACGCTCCAAAATCGAGCCCAAAAAGTGCCTAACGTCCCTTCTGAAACCCTAGAAAAACAATAGTTTTGGACAAGGTTTTATAGTTTTCGACCAATTTTTATATCACTGTTTGTACAATGAGACATAGAACCCTCCTGTTGCTCCTGTTGCTGCTGCTGCTCTTCCTCCCGAGGCTGAAAACGCACCCTCCATGACGGGGAAACGCAGTGGCCCTGAAGGACGGAACAGCGCCAAAATCGAGCCCAAAAAGTGCGTAACGTCCCTTCTGAAACAGGGAACCATAGGAAAAAAATATCTTTTGCCTGCCTTTGTGATAACCGTCCTGTCGCGTCCTGTCGCTTTGACGTCAGCTGCAACAGCTCGACTCATGGCCAGCACTCGAAACGCTGAAACGCCACCTAATTTTGTGCCCAAAACGCGCCAAAATCGAGCCCAAAAAGTGCCTAACGTCCCTTCTGAAACCCTAGAAAAACAATATAGTTTTGGACAAGGTTTTATAAAAACAACATAGTTGTGGACAAGGTTTTATATAGTTTTCGACAAATTTTTATACCACTGTTTGTACAATGAGACATAGAACCCCCCTCCTGTTGCTCCTGTTGCTGCTGCTGCTCATGGCCACCACTCGAAACGCTGAAACGCCACCTAATTTCGTGCCCAAAACGCTCCAAAATCGAGCCCAAAAAGTGTGAAACCCTAGAAAAAAAGAACTTTTGCCTGCCTTTGTGATAACCGTCTTGTCGCGTCCTGTCGCTTTCAGCTCGACTCATGGCCACCACTCGAAACGCTGAAACGCCACCTAATTTCGTGCCCAAAACGCTCCAAAATCGAGCCCAAAAAGTGCCTAACGTCCCTTCTGAAACCCTAGAAAAACAATATAGTTTTGGACAAGGTTTTATAGTTTTCGACCAATTTTTATACCACTGTTTGTGCAATGAGACATAGAACCCTCCTGTTGCTCCTGTTGCTGCTGCTGCTCATGGCCACCACTCGAAACGCTGAAACGCCACCTAATTTCGTGAAACGCTGAAACGCCACCTAATTTCGTGCCCAAAACGCTCCAAAATCGAGCCCAAAAAGTGCCTAACGTCCCTTCTGAAATCCTAGAAAAAAAGAACTTTTGCCTGCCTTTGTGATAACCGTCTTGTCGCGTCCTGTCGCTTTGACGTCAGCTAGCTGCAACAGCTCGACTCATGGACACCACTCGAAACGCTGAAACGCCACCTAATTTCGTGCCCAAAACGCTCCAAAATCGAGCCCAAAAAGTGCCTAACGTCCCTTCTGAAACCCTAGAAAAACAATATAGTTTTGGACAAGGTTTTATAGTTTTCGACCAATTTTTATACCACTGTTTGTACAATGAGACATAGAACCCTCCTGTTGCTCCTGTTGCTGCTGCTGCTCATGGCCACCACTCGAAACGCTGAAACGCCACCTAATTTCGTGCCCAAAACGCGCCAAAATCGAGCCCAAAAAGTGCCTAACGTCCCTTCTGAAACCCTAGAAAAAAAGAACTTTTGCCTGCCTTTGTGATAACCGTCTTGTCGCGTCCTGTCGCTTTCAGCTCGACTCATGGCCACCACTCGAAACGCTGAAACGCCACCTAATTTCGTGCCCAAAACGCGCCAAAATCGAGCCCAAAAAGTGCCTAACGTCCCTTCTGAAACCCTAGAAAAACAATATAGTTTTGGACAAGGTTTTATATAGTTTTCGACCAATTTTTATACCACTGTTTGTGCAATGAGACATAGAACCCTCCTGTTGCTCCTGTTGCTGCTGCTGCTCATGGCCACCACTCGAAACGCTGAAACGCCACCTAATTTCGTGCCCAAAACGCTCCAAAATCGAGCCCAAAAAGTGCCTAACGTCGCTTCTGAAACCCTAGAAAAAAAAGAACTTTTGCCTGCCTTTGTGATAACCGTCTTGTCAAACACCTTCTATTTCCTCCTGCTGCTGCTGCTGCTCCTGCTCCTGTGACTCCTTCTGTTCAAAAGGCACCTGCCGGATGGGAAAACATCCTGCTCCTGTGACTCCTTCTGTTCAAAAGGCACCTGCCGGATGGGAAAACACCATGGCAGTAGTAGTAGTAGTAGTAGTAGTAGTAGTAGTAGTAGTAGTAGTAGTAGTAGTAGTCCGAAACAAGAGTCAAAAGTATTATTCCCTGGCGCGCTCCCCCTTGCGTCTGCCGGGGTCGGCGGATATATAGATATAATATATGTGTTTTTTTTCGCAAGTGCTACTTAGCAAGGATACTGCAGAATGCATGACACCAGACACACCAGAGTAAGTATCCGAATGAAACATGCAGTGCCGCTTGAAGCATGTAATATAGGCTTTATGCGCTTGGCATTTGCAGGCAGCCACTGAGAGCACTACGACCTCTACGAGCACTTTGGTACCTTGGCATGTGACACGAGCAGGTGCGGATGATGCAGAAAAGCCAAGTGGATGGGATGTCAGCACCTAGGTGTGCAACTGCCAGGAGATCTGCACCAAGGCCGGATTCAACGCATATCCGAAAGCAAGATAGACTCAGATAGACCGATAAAGATCCACAGATTCTAGCATCCCAAAGCGGAGCAGGTGAGATGAAAATCAATTGTGAACTTTGGCAACACCTTCATCGACATTCGACCGGAAATCACTGGAAGTCTGAAATCTTTGACCTGAAGTCTGTTTCTTGAGGTGCAAGGGGCTGTTGTTCCTCCGACCGCACGAGCCTGAGAATTGGAAGAACCTTCTGATTGAATCCCTTGAAATGCTGCGGTTGCACCACTTCAAACTCAAGTGCCAAGTGCGCAATGTTCCTTCCAAATGCCACGGTCTTGCATATTTTTGAGGCTGCCTGTGAGGAAGATGGGTGCAACTCAAATTGTCACAGACTTAGTCACGCTCAGTCGGTGTAGGACCTATCAATTGAGCTCAAGCAAAACCTTTGCTGGCAAACTTGAGCCTCCTCGAGCCTCCTCTTTCCTCGAACGTCCATTATCCACTGGCCCTTCTTGAAGGTTGCGCGAGTCTGCCTCATCCATTTCTGTGCAAAACTCCAAGGCCGTGGATTTGGCTGTGGCTTCAAGTGCGCTGCGGAGGCTGAGGGCCAAGGACATGTGCCAGTTAGGATCTTCCCAAGTGATCCGAATATTGCTATCCTGCGGGTGACAGACTGAAAGCTCATGAAAACTCTATATACCGTGCAATCCTCAACCTGACGACAGCTGCAACCCTCTGGTAGACATCGAGGTTTGCGAATCAGGGGGAAGACTGCAGGGATGATGCAAACATCATGCGACCAAGTTTGCCTTGGTTTTCATTCTAAAATATTCTAAATAGTAGTTATTCTAAAGCATCCCCAATATCCCAAGATGATCAAAATACTGTAGATCAAAATTATCACTGCCCCTTATACTTTTCCCTTTTGTTTCTTTTCAACACCGCGACATCCCTACAGGCTTGCGCGTCCAACTGCCAGGGAGAGCTTTGCGGCTATCATTGCGAGGGCAAAGAGTGTGCATCCAACTGTACCGGAAGTGCCTGTGGTCGACGATGCAAGCAGACTTCTTGTGGAGAGAGGTGTGCAGGAACTGAGTGCAGCTCAGAATGTCAAGGGAGAAACTGCGGGAAATCTTGCGAAGGCTATCGGTGCGCATACAAATGCGTGGGATATCAGTGCGCAAAAGGCTGCGTTGGAGTGGAATGTGGTTATGGATGTGAAGGTGAGGAATGTGCTTCTGACTGCGTTGGTGAGAACTGCAACGGTGATTGTCAAGGCAAAGACTGTGATCTCGCCGAAAAGCCCTTGCAGCTTGTCACTACTCCAGTGACTCCAGAGTCAATCGCTTGCGATTGCGACTGTTCAGGGAATGTCGCCGTGCAAGGATTTGCATATGTTGAAGGCCCCAAACTGAGTAACCTGGCCCAAGTGCAATGTGATGCAGAAGGTGCTGAAATGGGCAGCATCGAAGATATTGCGCATCGGTGTGGTAGTTTTGAGCATTGCCACAGCCTCTTCGACTATAACTGTGACGGAATTGCTTGGAGAAATTGTCGGAGCTCAGCAGCCAGACTGCAGAACTATAGTGGTGACAGCGGTGCATGCTCCAGATTGAAGCAGGCCTATTCATATTCATGTTGTTATTTCATGCTGCGGCGATGCAACATTTGATCTTGGGTCCCACCTTGTTGATTCCAAGTAATTTCAAGTCTGAAGACTCATATGCTATAGACATCTCTTGCGGTTCTGAACGTAACGTAGTGTTTCACATTGCAGGCTGGCTGGCTCTTATTCGGAACTGCGCAACGTGGCGTTCAATTCGCCCGTCCATACCTAGAGAGTCTCCAGACTGCAGAGGGTCCCTGGGACGATTCTTTCACATTGCACAAATGGTGTGATACTGGCCGTCACTTGCGTACGCACTTCGCATCCTGACTTGAGTTTCCATCCGGCAAAAAACATGACAGATTTTGAGGTGCATCTCCAGTTTCGGCTATGCGAATGGACATCGACTCGATCTCTGTGAGGTTTGGGGCTGGGCGACCGCGCTGATTCCAACATTCAAACAAGCCAAGTTTGTTTGTAACAAAATCCAGAGAACAACTTAAGAACTTGCATTCGCTCCTTGCTTCTCAGTCTCATGTTGTGTCATGTTGTGTCAAGGGCGGTTGATGTGACCATGAAGAAAGTCTTTGGCCTTACTTCTTCGGCTGCGGACGATGAAACCTTCCAGGAGGCCCCCGCATTGCACTGCTAATACTGCTACAAGTGCGTTGCTGTAGTAGATGGATGTAGATGGCAGGATATGGATGGATATGGCAGGTCTTGTACATTTCAATAGATTCTAATCGATTTTATGTGGTATGGGATTTTCTTGTTGATCCATGGCGAATCCATTTGCTCGTTTCTGTTGTACAGGCATACTTTTCTGTACAAATCCGCGGATTTTCTTGACCGTTAAGATACGGTAACCACAAAAGAAACCCAATGTAGCACTGGAGTACCCGGGGCTCAACGATCCTGATCCTAGATTGTTCTGCTCTTCATATTGAGCTTCTGATGCTTCTGCATCTTCATTTTCACACTCCTTCACACTCCTTCACACTCCTTTTCCTCCCCTCTTCTCACTGTCTCATTTTATTTTTTCGAGTCTATCTTGTCCACACAAGCAGTTCCAGCTTTGCAGCCAAAACAAGCTCAAACTCTGGTGGTGCCCAACACATCTTGGAACAAGAGCGGAAGAAACAGAAAAATCGGAACATATCCATTTGTAGACTCCACATGCGAAGATTGAAATGCACCCTTGCCAACTTCAAAATGCATTGAATCCAGTTTGCGCACCCTGGTAGCAAAACATAGCGGGCCTAGCTTTAGTCCAGCCACTGGTGGGTCCACACATATCCACACATGTTGAATTGATATGTTGGATCCAGCCACTGTGCCAGAAGTTCCATGAAATCTTCGTCAAGCTGCAAAGTCAGCTATGCGAATCCGCGCCATTGGGCGACCTTTACGTGCAGCATTTCCTCGCATTTGGCGACATTATGCGGTGGCCGCCCCGGCAACCCAGGTGCCAAGTGTACCTCAACTGGAGCATTGGCAATCGGCAGAGCTCTATGTGAACCCAATTTGCTCCCAGATGGATCAGATGCTTTTGAAGTGCGAGGAAGTGGAGTCTGTTCTTGCCCTTTTGGTCACTCATCGGGGTGTATTCTTTGTTCACAACTTGGTTACGGCCATTCAGGTCCTCGGTTCGTTGCCCGAAGTATCTGATCCCATCAAATTGAACCGTATGCTTCGAGACCCCAGGTATGACGTGTTGCTTCGCGACCTGATACGTTTTGTGCCCAAACTGGACTTTTTGGCTATGACCAACATTGCATGTAGTCTGAAGCAGCTGGATCACAAGTATTACTCCCTGTTCTCGCGCATGCTGCAGCCTTTGATTCAGCATCCCACTCCGGAGATTTCCACAGTGCTGCGATGCATGGAAGCCTACTGCTGGGCTGGATACCACCAGCAAAGTCATTTCTTCCGTCGCTTTGCACATTTCTTTTCAGATTCGATGTCTGAGATGGACATTCAGCAAGTGGTTCAGGGCTCCGTGCTTTTTTCCAGCGCCGCTGAGTACCAGGAACACTTTTTCCAAGCAGCAGAGCAACGGCTATTGGACAACTTGTCAAGCCTATCTCCGCATCATTTCAGCCTAGTGGCCTCTGCTTTCACTGCACACCTCAACACACAGCATGATGAGCTGCTCATACGCGTGGCACGGTTGTTAGAGATGCATGCTATGGACATGGATCCGGTCGACATTGTTCGATGTTTACGCGCTTTTCATCGTGCAGTCCTGTGCTTTCCTGGGGCCATCAATGCAGGCTTGCAAGCCTGCAGCGTCCCGCTGTACCGAGCCTGGCTTTTGCGCAAGCCAAGTCCTGAACTGAAGCCGGTGCATTTGGCCGAGTTACTGGAGAGTTCTGCCTTCTTTGGTATACAAAGTGACCTGGTGCGGATAGCCTTGGAATACCTGGCTGACTATGTCGATCTGGTATCGGAGCGTGCGGCCATTCAAGTGGTTTTCGCGATGTGCATGACAGGCACAGTGGGGGATCATTCTCGGCTTTTGCGGTTTCTCTTTCGCAAGATTGGGGCAGGGACAGCCTGGGAGAAGCAGCGTGTGCGAGTTTTCCAGATCTGGATGTCCCAGCTGTTGCAATTTCCATGGCTGGACTGCCGCCTGAAGAGAAGATGCATTGAGACGGGTCTAAGAGCTTGGTGTCTGCATCGCCGGGGCTATGGTTGCCCACACCCAGAAGAGGTTAGGGAGATCTCTGAATTGTTGGATGTGATGAGGATCAAGCACCAAAGTTTTGTGCACGTGAAAGACACAGCCTATGAGTTGGACCTTGTGATTGGTGACAGAAAAGCAGCGCTGCTTGTGTCTTCCGAGACTGCGCGTAATACACTAACTCCTGTGGGTGGTACATTGCTACAGATTAAACACTTGCAGGACCGCGGTTGGCGTTGTTTGGTCATCCCTCTGAGGGCTTGGCGACGGTTGCCACCTGCGCCTTCACCGGTACGGCAACAGTATTTACAAGCGCTTCTCGATGCCTTGAGCACCAAAGGGGTGAGACGAGCTGATCGAGCTGTGGTGTCTGCGGAACTGACAGTTCTGCCGGACCGTCTCTATTTGGATCGGACTGAGTGAGACGGAGATCAGAAACAGAGAGCTTTGTTGTGAGGGTGCGGAGGCACAGTTTGAGATTTAGACAAGCATGACTAAGCTTCCGTGCCTGATGGGCTCTTGAATTCAAAGGACGTGGCAAGTCAAGTTTGTCATGTTCGTAGGTAAGATAAGGTAATAATATGTCATTGCCAAAACATACAGACTTTCTGACTTTTCACAGATCATGGATATTCATGGATTGTCTGATTAATCTGATTATCTCTGGTTGACTGTAGTCACTGTAGTCCGTTGATGTCCTTTCTGCCGAGTCCTGTGCCTCGCACTGTGCTGTGAGGGGGGATGCCTGAAACTTCTGCCCGCTGGCACTGGTGGTGTTGTGGAGCTTCCCGACGGAAGCAAGTGCCTTGCCATTTTTTTTAGGTGGAGAATTAGAACGAAAGAGCAGTTGCCTCGCATGAAGTTCTAAAGTGGTTCTGGGAAAAGGATGGACAAGGTTGTTCGTTTAGTTCTAAAGTGAGTTCCGAGAAACAGTTTGTTAGATTTGGAAGACTGTTGATACTGAATAGTGTTGTGCTTTGTTTCTGCTTGACGTTTGCGTTTTTTTTGTTCGGATCATGTTTTCAATTCTCATCTAGTCCTTTGTGCATCTAAGCATCAGGAAAGACTACTCCAACGGAGCTGCCTGGCCAAATTTAGATACAAAATGCGACGAAGGAAGACTTTTGAAGACCTGCTTTCGTGCCAAATGGTTTTCTTAGCACTGCCTTCGGCAGCTTTGGCAAATCACAACAGCTCTCTGGCCTGCTCAAATGCTTTGTAATTGAGTAGTGCTCCAAGCTTTGTTGACTTTTTTTTCCGAACCTGAGTTCTTGCCATCTATTCAATCTATTGAATCTCTTGTATCTCCAAGCCCCAAGCAGTCCAAGCCAGCAGTCTTGTCCAGACCGGTCACCATAGCATCTGGCAAAATGCAGCGCCCAGGATGTGTTCACCGTGAACCTTGGGCAAAAAGGCTTCGAATTCTTCCAGAACGACATATTGTCCGTGGCCCAAGACAGGAACTGTCTTAATTTTGCAATATTTTGCACATTGGACACTGGCATGTTGTGTTCCACGTCTCAGAACTTGTGCAGCCATAGCAGATGAAAGCAGTTCCGAGGTTAGGTTCCTGGTCGACAGAAAAGCTACCTGGGCCCTTTGGCTGATTGATGGTGCTTGAGATGGTGTTGGACCAGCACAAATCAGAGATTTCTGCGACCGTTCTGATGACCGTGTACAGCAACTGGTTGGGTCTGAGGCAGCTACTAGCCAAGCTGTGGCTTTTCGAAGCTTGTCAACAGAATATCAACAGAATGCCTAGGTGCCACAAGTGTTTCGAACTGTTGGCAAAGGTCCACACAAGTCATGATGTTGTGAACCCCTGACATGACAAACACCTGAGTTTATGAAGAACACCAAGGACCAGCACTCCTCTCTGGAAGTTTTGCAAGCAGGGATCTTGTACCGCCTATGCCAGATGAGTTGGCACTGCCTCTGTCTGATGGCTGTGATTGTCGGCCCATGTCTCCAAGTGAGAGCAGATGTTTCAACACAGCTCGAGGCCTGCAAAAATGTCGAAGGGTCCTACATCTCCGACGCTGGAAGCAGACTTAGTGCAAGTACATCTCTTCTACATGATCTTTACACTAGGAGTTGCTAACAATGTATCACAGTTTCTGCTCACTTGGCCATGACAAGTTGTCCGAAGTTTCATGGTTCCATATGGTTTCCTTGCGCCCTGAGGCCCTGTGGTTGTGAATCAGAGGGGATGTGCGATCACTGTGAATCAGCAAGGAGCGGGTGCTCTTCGCAGTCGACAAGCCAGATCCGACGGCTCTGCAGGATCAGGAGCCGTGAGCGGAGTTGTGTCCGGCAATTCTCTCATGCTTGGTGCTGTGGGATACTCGCAGGATGGTCCCTTGCTCAGATTGTGAAGTTTAGGCTGTTTAGGCCCAGTCTAGGCTGTAAAGTCACTATCACATGTGGCTGCACAATTGTCCGTTCCGTTTCACCACCATCTCTTGCCTGTATCCTTATCAGCAGGGATCAGCAGGGAGACCTTCATTTTCTTCGCTTCAAATTTCAGATGATCTCCCTCCCAACAGTTCAGTTTGAAAAACGCTCCCCAAAAGGGACCCGATGGCACTTGCAAGGACATTTTGAACAGCATATGCGTTATCGGTGTTATGGAGGCAGCTATGAAGTATTCTATTTGTGTTTAATCTTAGTATACTGATAGATACGCTATCCGGGAAGGATACAATGCTTGCTCTCTGTTGCTGATGCTTGTTTGAATCTCTCATCTCAAACCTTTCCCATGCTGCGGGGAGACAGTTGTGCCAAGGTGATATCCTGTTTGAAAATGGAAGCCAGTGGAAACGGCAACTTGGATCATCATGGATGCATGGTTGTGAGATGTTGTGAGCTTTTCAGGCATACTAAGTATGCTGTATGTTCGGACTAAGCTCCGCAAGCGCGAGGCAAAGCTGAGTCGTGGCATCATGTTTCACACCGTCAGCATCTGTCAGCATCTGTCAGCATCTGTCAGCAGACCAACACGATCGATGAATCGACAAAGTGTGGATTCAGTGGACTCAGTGAATGACAGAATGGACAGAATGGATGAGGAATTGACGGAATGACTGAGCCCTGTGTAATGCACTTGGCCAGTCTTCATCTACTTGAACGACCTGCCAGAGAATGACGGTGGGGAGACCCTCTTTCCAGATCTTGGTTTGAGACATGGCCGCAGCCGCAGAGGCATTCCAGAGGCATTCCAGAATGAAAGCCTTAAGTTTTTTGCTCTTGCCCAAGAGGCCCAAGAGTTGGCACATGAGCACCACATTTCATGCCTTTCCGATCACTACTTGATTGTTTTTGTTGGCGTTTAGTGCTGAGGAAGTTCGTACCGCGTGGCTTGTCTTAATTTTCTAAATCAGAGTCTCTTGAAAGGGTCAACTCTCCTTTTTGCAGCAGCAGAATCATCAGAATTCAGCATTTTGTGGCTTTCGCACTGGGTCTGGATCCGTGCAAGTTTCAATTTGTTGGCTACTGTGATCTACTGAGGTAAGGCCAGGCACTCGGGGCGCAGTACCGAAGCTTGTGGCAGCTCCAAACATCTCTCAGAATCTCGCAGATCTGCAGGGCGCGGCGGTGATGTGGTCCAACGTCATCTCTCCGGGTGTGGAGGACAATCGAACAATCCATTTGGGCATGCCTCCCAGGACAGGAGTCCTGCCGAAGTTCTATGGAGATGATCTGAGCTGATCTGATGTTTTAGACTCCAACAAACTAAAGATGATCAGGGAACGCAGAGAAAAAACGACTGTATGCTGGAAAGCTGGTATCGGGAAACAAGACATTTGGAGAGCGTTCTGCTTCGTTTCAGGACCTCCACAAAGTATGGAGTAAACTGCTTCTTCAATGAAAAACCACTGAGGGAGTGGGAGGCCGGCCCCCTTCCAAACAGTTTTCTGAGGCAATGCACTGTGCTTCTTTCGCTTCTTTTGCTTTGATTTTGCCAAGCATTCTGCGAAATGCAGGCTGCCAATTCCGCGAAACGAGGACACCCGTGTTTCTGGTGCTTCCTTGATCAAGTCCTGGTCTGTGTTGTTTTGGAGTTTGGGAAGTGACCCTTGCAAACATCAGCAAGGGAGAAGGTGTGCTGCCACATGATCATCTGCCACATGATCGTCAGGCCTATCAGTAGCACTGCGCAGAGTGGACCCTGCAGTTCTCTTGCAGGACTACCGCCACCATGGCTTAGGCTATTACATTTAAGATAATGAGACTTGTCACGTGAGAGCTGCACATGCTCTTATGTTAAATGAAACTTTTTCCAGCTAGATGCTTGCACGGGGCAACGCAGTTGCATTCTGGTTTTGCACTTTAAAAGATAAAGTGTGGACATGTGTCACTTCGGCACAAACAAGTTTTGAAAAATTGTGGAAGGCATGATTGAAGTCGTTGCCTTCTGCCGCCTTCTGCCGCCTTCTGCCAGAGATGTTAATTCCATGTTGTTGCGCGTCCTCATAGAGTTGGAGACTTTCCCAACGAAGGAGGACAAAACAATTCTGCGGCCTGGTCAACTGCGAGCATTTGCGCTCTGCGAGGACAGTTGGAACAGTTGGGACAGTTGGAACTTGGTACTTTATTTCAGTATGAAACCAGCACGCATTGAATTGAACGTATGGCCTTGGTAGTCTTCCTGTCAGCTATAAGTTGATATTTGAGATGAGATCGGCGTCAGAATCCTCGGTTCGCCTTCAGGATCCCAGGGTCCGAGTCATACCGCGGATCATCACTGATGAGGAAGCCTTCCACTCAAAGTGACTCAAAGTATTCCGATTTTCACCAGCAAGTCTATGGCATGACTGCTGTAATATTACGGCCAGGCGCTGAGTGTTGCCCGGAAAGTTCACATGGCGTTTAAGCATGTTTAAGCATTATCCTTCAACATGCTCAAACACCTGCACAGGGCCAGTGTTTTGAGATTTCCCAGACGACGAGCCCTAAACCCTAAATCCTAAACCCCAAAACCCAAAAACCCTAAAACCTAAAACCTTCAACCCTAAACCCTGAAAACTTTGAATCCAAAACCCTAAGCAATCTCTCCTATCTTATTCAACAACACGACATCCTCAATGTGATGATCTGGGCAACACGCGGCGTTTGTGGGTAATATTAGAGAGACGAGATTTGACCACGCTGAGGTGCAAATGTGCAAAGGTCAAGGCTGTCACATGAATCACTCTGAATCACTCAGGTCCAAGCGCTCCTTGCACTTGCACACCCTCCTGCAGACTCGGAGGCGTGCCGGGTTATGCCGCAGGTGTTTCAAGCAGAGTGTGTCTTGATGTTTCTCTGGGTATCAGGCTGATCGATTCCCCGTCACATTTCTATTGCAGTTGTCAGGCAATCGACCCCGAGATCTATGCGAGGCAGCAAGATTGATACCTCGTTGCATCCTTTGGTTTCCTCTGTGCCAGCTGCTTCTGCCATCCTTGTAACGTTCCACCGTGCAGTATCGAACATTGCATTGCTGCGGCGGCTGGCCGACCTGTGGAGAAGATGGAACCTTTGAAAGGTGCCGCCGATCTGATCTCTTCCCTTCCAGATCTGAGGTGAAGCATGGTGAAGCTATGGAAATCAAATGAAATCAAACCAGCAAATACCAGCAGTTTAAGTTCCACATGTTCCATGCGAATCCATGTGATATATGCGATCTTGATGCCCTCCATCCCCTCCTCATGAACCGCTAGGATTCAGAGCTTTGTGGGTACCGCAGCTTTGAAGCAGCTCAACTCCAGGATGCAAATCAAACAGCCTGGCTCGCGACAGTGATCGAAGCAACTCTCTATGGTAAAGTTTTTGCCATTCTGGGCCCGCCTGTATCAAAACTCCAGTGAACGGCGTGCAGAAAATCAAGTGCAAGCAACAAAGAAAGCAAGCACAATTCTGTTCTTATTGCCAACCACTTACTGTAGTTGTGCGACTTGCGCAAACTGGCAATGGGCGAGATGCTTAATTCTGGATTGCAGTCAAATTTGCTTTCCAGTCCCAAACTGCGAGATGCCTCCATTTTATTCCATTTTGACAATGTAATTGACCTTGGAACTGAGTAGATTCTTCAAGCCCATCATCAGTGGCCCTTTCCGGAGAAAGACCATGATATCGAGGTTCCATGAGCGAAGCGCAGGAAGATGGGGTGATCATTGAAGAAGTTCCCAAAGAGGCAAACTCTTTGAAGAGATGTCATGTTTGCCGATGGAAACCATCTGAAAACTTCAAGTTGATTCAGTCGATCTGACCTGCACCTGAAATCCTCACGTCTGGGAGTCAACGGTTAACTTGACCGAGGCGACGGAGACAACCACTGCAGGACGTCTGCTGAACCTCGCTGAACTCTGTTTCTGTCACATGCACAGATTGTACAGGTACTGCCAGGTACTGCCAGGTACTGCCAGGTACTGCGCCATCTGTGCGATGCATTTCTGTAGGAGCTTAGTGTAGCGCGCTCTAGGTTTTGACCTAAACAGGGTTTACCTTAGTTTTGGGCTCAAGGTAGCCGGGGGCCATGGTTCGGGCCGCGCTAGGGGTCGTTTACCTCCTAGCGTCAGCCACGGCAAATGGATGGAACTTGTTGCAGCTTGGACTGCTGACTAGTACCAACTCCTCCGACGATCTTAGAAACCGAACAGAAGCAGGCCCAAGGGACCGAGGCGGGCCATCCCGCCCGGACCCTGGGCTTGGAAGCAACAAAACTTGGGACTGGTGGAGTGTCGCCTGGGATGGCGCCTACCATTACGTCGGAAACAGCTGGTGGATCAAAATGTGGGTAAGGATGCTGTTACAGGTTGCAGAGAATGGGATAAGCTACTGTGGGACCCTTTGTGCCTCAATTGGCTTAGCAGCCCGATGGAGCTATTGGCTCCTTACCGGGATGGTCCTCGTCTTCTTGCTCCAGTTGCTTGTCTGGACCTACACGTGGGTCATTCATCCGACTTGGATTCACTCCAGGGCCCTCTGGCGATACTGCCAAGGGACAGGCACTTGGAACGATGTGACACGCTTGCAGGGGCAGAGGCCTTTCATACCCGTCTGGAAAGGGCCGGGTACAGGAACACCATGGTCCGCCTTGTACATCCAGCGCGAGGTACGGGGAAGAGGACCGAATCAGAAGCCATTCGACCTCTTAGTTGCGGACGGAGCTGCTGTAGCGAGGCTTCGTCACGGGACTATAAGGGGAAGAACGAATCGGCACGGATTCCTCTGCCAGTGTGAAGAGGTTCGAGCCTCGTCGCATCGATACCTCCGTCACCACATAGAGACTGCCAACTGCACTGTCCACCTGTGCGCTCAAGACCCTTGCACCGCCCCTGAAGTTGCGCAGGTGCATATTAGGGCCAGCGCAACGGTCCCGCAGGACCGGGAGGTCAACCTGCAGGAACTAGCAGGAAGGGGCCCCTGGGGACGGTGCGCGGTGATCACAAGCTTTTGCGGGATACTTTGGTGCCGCTGTTTCGGCCGCAGCATGGCGAGATGCGGCCGAGCTTGGTGCTGGTGTCTGTGGTGCCGGTGTTGCCGTACGAGGCGAGTTTCTCGCCCGGAACGCGGCGCAGGGTACCAGGGCCAAAAACATGAAGATTCTGAGACAGAATCCGAGGCGGAACTAGGCCCCGCGGGGCTGCACTGTCAAGCGGACCAGGTCGCTCTAGACAACTACGGCAAGGTAGTTCCTCTTGCTGCTGGACCATGCAGAGACGTGGCCCGAGGTTGTCCCGTTGTGCTTCTACAAGCTGACCGATCCAACAGCTGTCTTGATGGATTACCAACTACTGAAGGCGGCGACCCCTGCTTTCATGCCTGTGAGTACCACAGGTCCATGTACCAGGGCTCGCTTCTGGGTCGAGCATGTGCGGTGCAGGGGTGCCTGCATCCAGTCACAGGGACCAGGAAGGGGGTCAACTTGTGCAAGTTGCACGGAGCCACAGAGGAGAAGCCCCGGGCCAAAGCCGCAGCTAGGGCACGCGAAGCTTCACCGCCCCGGGTAGATACCGACCAAAGGTCAGAGACCGCGCGTCAACCAGAGAGACCAGGAGTCAACGCGATGCAGGGTGCGGTGGCTGACAAGGCAGACCTAGCCGAGCTCCTGGTCGAGCTGCTCCAGGGCAAAGAGGCAGAGGAAGCGTATCAGGTCCTCTCTGCCAGGAACCCGGGGGACGTCAAGTGGAAGCATCCTGGGTTCCAGGACTCGCTGACTTCCCTGGCGAAGGCCTATGTGCAACAACACAAAGACTTGGAAACCGGGGAATCACCCGCCTGGAGAGCACTCAACCGCCTTGCGCATCCCCCTGCCGTCTGTCAAGAACCAGAATATGACCCCGTAACTCGGATGCTGGAAGCCACGTTGGAGAGGCCTACAGAAGAAGAGAAATCCGACACGCCAGCCCCACGGCTGGTAAGGCCGGCCTCGGCTCCTGCGAGCCATTTCCCGGGTCCTCGCACCTGCGGTGAGCTCGCTGCGAGCTTGTTTCGCCCCAAGAGCGAGATCGATTCTGTCCTGCCGCGCCCGAGGCTTGTTTCGAGCCCGGGAGCGGTTGGAACTTTCCCAGGAACGCCCGGTCCAGCAGGTTCCGTAGGGATGCAGGGTTTACACGCCTTCCGACCCTTTCATGCTGGAGCCTACACTGATCCGGGACCTCCGGCCCTCGATGAAACTTCAAAAGCTCTGCAGACAATCGCAAAAGTTATGGCGGCGAAGGAAGACCCAGCTGCCCAAGATCGAGGGAAGCTGTCCTCGATCGGCAGAACAGAGGAGAGGATGCTGTACCTGGCTAGAGGGTGCGACACGCTGACGGTGCACCTTGGGGAAGCCACGGTCGGAAAGGAGCTGTACCACGCCCTAAAGTCTGTAGCGACGCAGAACCGGCCCTTGTTGAGAGAAATCAGCTTCCCGGTGAACATTACCAACCGCATCGCCTTTGGGGCCGCTTCCCTCAGTTTCGGGGGCAAAGGTAATCCGCCTGACTATTGCCTCACTGTGGCCGATTTTGCCCAGACCTCGGAGGAGGAGTTTGACTTGTTTAGCCCGCCTGGGGATAACAAGCTGGAAAAACGGGCGCGGAACCCTACTACTCTGTCCAATTGGTACCGAAATGCTCTACGCCAAGCTTGGGCCATGGCATGTATCCTGGGGGCAGAGTACTATGGCAGTTGGGAGAAGGCTGCGGCACAACTCCTTAAGTTTGGGGAAGAATATGCCCATGCGTGGCCGTTGCACTCGGTCATGAGTGTGTGGGAGGAGCTCTGGGCTCGCTTCACGGAAGAGTTAAGAGCGCTCGATCGAAGAGCCAGGCGGGAAATGCAAGACGAGAGCCCTAGCTTTGACCGTCTTCGGTTTTTCGCCACCTCCCCCGGGGACAATGGCGAACCCTGGCTCCGGCTGCCTCAAACTTTCGACCTTCAGGCACCAGGAGAGTACTTCCAAACGGATATTGTTCCTCGCCAACAGCGCATGTTGGATCGTGCTTGCTGGTCAATGGCCCTTAAGAGACCGTCCCCACTCACTGGCGGACGAGCTGGAGCTGAAGATATCGGCGGACCAGACAAAGCGCAACCGGCCGCTCCCAACCCTAGGAACTCACGGGCTGGAAGCAAAGGGAGTGCCCCTGGCGCTGGCACCGCCGTCAAGGAACCCGCCCCCCTCCTGGGAAATGCTTTGACCAGCAAGGAGGCGGGCCGCTCCATGGATCACCGCCCGAAAGACAAAGACGGGAAGTATCTGTGTTGGGATCACTTTTCCCACCGCAAATGCAACAAGGGAAAAGATTGCCCGCATTCGCACCATGGCAACGCGCCACGCTGGGATACTCTCGATTGGAGCGTGCAGATGCAACTCTTGCGACGAGGCGGGCATCCCGCCCGTCCGAAACTCAGAGGAGACCAGGTGGACGCTGCCATCGAATCCATCCGAAAGGAGCAAGCCCAGAAGCTAGAGTCCAACATTCAGGAAGGCAAAAGGGCGAAAGAAATGGCTAAGCGGACCGGGGGTCCTCCTCCTCAGGATGCCTCGACCCAATACCGGGAAGACACCCGAGCTGGCTGGACCCCAGCGCCAGCGGCGCTAGCCAATTTCGCCGCCACTGATATGGAAGATCCCCTTGCTCGACTTATGACAGGAGAAGCTGCTGCAAGTTGGACTCTCGACCACGCGCCCCCCGCTGTGCGCACGGTCACTTACCGGGAGCCACCCGACTCTGCCATGATCCAAGCCAAGCGTCACTGCATGGACGAGATTGACAGCTGCGGCCTTCTCCCAGATCTACCCCAGCACCTGGGCATCTATCTGCGCAACCGGCTGACAGCCGTCAATGACCGGGCTCCAAACGCTCACGCTGTTCAAGAATTCCTTGAGGACGCTATTCGAGAAGGCAGTGCAGAACTTGCTTCAGAAGCTACTGACTATCTCCATAATCACCCCGACACGCATGTTGGGTCGCGAGAGGGACGCGGAGCATTGGGGCAATTCTCAGCACACGGCTTCGACGGGTACTCTTGGGCGACCTTTCGCTGGAGAGACGGTGACCATGCGGTCTATGACTACGGCGACCAGCTCGCACCCGTGCACCCTGAGCTGCAACCTCTGGAATGCCCCAAACCAGAGACGGAGCCCCGACAGTGCTTCTACCTGCATGTGGCCGCTGGCCTTCTGGCCCATACCACGAATCGTGTGCCTGCTCTCTCCGAGGTCCGCCTCAAAGCGGCAGCCTTACAGGAGGAAACTTTCCGCCTGGCGATGGCTTGCGCGGACAACTTGGGCCCGGAACCTGACGTTTGCACTCAAGCTGAAGACGACTTGCGCATCTTCGTGCACGACGCTCTCTTCTTCGGCCACGACAAGGATTACCGGTGCCTGGCGGCCTTTCCCTTGCCAGAGGCCGCGGACGTCTCGTTTTGTCTTGTCCGCATGGACGCTTGGAACCGCACCTCTTGCGAAGTCATCCAGGGGGCCCACAGTCGTTCCGACCCGAAGTCCCTTATCTGGCTCCTGGTTCACCAGGGCCACATGCGGTTACTCCTCCCGGAAGTCACGACTTCTATCCCGGACAACGTGCGGATTGTCACTGCTGCTGGCTGGGAAGTCCACCTGGAAGCGGCCGCCGAGCACGGGGCGCGTCATCGCGCCCGTGCCCCGAAACCATGCCCGCGCTGCCAAGAGACCCTATGCGCCGTACCGGCGTCACCACCGGGGTGTTCGGCTTGTACCCTTTTTCCCGCTGAGACGGCTGCCTTAGATTTCCGGGCAGGAGCATCTTGGTGGGAAGTCGACGAACCCCCCTCCGAACAATGGGCCCGCGAGGACCTGCAGGAGCTCTTCCCTGGCCAACAACTCCCTGAGCCAGGCCAACCGCTCCATTTTTTGGGGATATACGTTGACGCTCTCGGTTGGGACAACACCCCGGACGCGCCGGTTGGCGCCGCCCTTTTTGTCGGTCCGGCCACTAGCCGCAACTTCTGCGATGGCCGTGTGCGCTCTCTTCTCCGCGCAGCTCTCACTCTCTTGCGCCCTCGCCACGTGTGGGTCCTCCTGCCCCGCACGGGCCTCGGCCGCGGGCCTGAGTCTTCCACCAGCGCCTTGGGGTCTTCTGCCCACCAGCACCTGCAATTTACGCTTGAGCTTGGTCAGCATCAGTTGAACCTGCCCGGGCACTTCACTCTTGTTCACCCTCTGACCAGTCCCGTGTGGAAAGATCCCGCGGCCATCCAGCTTCTTTCGCCATTTCACCGGGTTCGCCTTCCAGCTTCGCCCGTTGACCCCATGACTGCGGCGCTTTGTGGACCGTCCCCGGCCGCCTACTTGTGCCTGAAAACCACCTCTTCGGCGCTGGCTATTGCCGTTGGGTCGCCCTCATCGGAGTTGCCGCATTCCTCTCCCCTCGCCTCCGTCCTCTTCGACGGCGCTGAGGCGTGTTTCGCGCCCGGCGCCGGCTTGCGACGGGCGGGGGGCGCCCCCTTTGTGGTTCAAGGGGGCTGCACTTCCTCGGGGGGGGAGGGGCCTCTTCGTTCTCTAACTTGGGCAAAGACTTCCATGGCTTGAAAGGCCCCCTGGCGCGGCCGCTAGACCCGGCAGTCGAGCAGGCGACAAAGGAATATCTGGATTTCTTCCGAAACCGAGCTTTCTCCGCTGAACATTTCGCGTCTGCTGCTCAGAAAGGATCGGCTCTTCTGGCAGCAGCCGGTGGATGGCAAGAAGCCCTCCGGGCTATCCGCAGGGTCTGGGTGCAGGAACGAGGCGATCACATGTCTGGTCTGCATAGTGACTTCTTTGAGGGGCTGGTTCACCCGGCAGTTTTAGAAAGGGCGAGGCATGTGGCTATCTGGGGAGTCGAGGCATCTGCTGACTTAGAGGAAACTACTCGGACCAAGAGTGCGCCTCACCCGAGCTTGAAGGAACACCTCGACGAAGCTGCTGCGCAACTCTGGGACGACGCCAGCAAAGGCCGTTCCCTGCTCTGCTTCGACACCGGCAAGGGCTTGGAAGGGGTTGTGTCAGTCCCAATGGCCAGGGTCCCCAAGATGAATCCAGACCGCACGGTCTCCGATAAGGGTAGGGTCATCTGGGACGCCACGCCGGTGAACAGGTACTGTCACAAGTCCCGGCACCCGCCTGCGCTCCAACCACGACACCAGGAGGTCGCCAGAGCAATACTGTGGTGGAAGCTTCGGTACCCTAGGATCCGAATCCTGTTCAGCAAAAAGGACGTATCCGAAGCCTTCAAGTGGATCCCGGTTCGGCTAGAGGACTCCAAGCTTTTCGCTGCAGATCTTCCAGCTGAATACAGCAATACTCAGGAAGGCATCACCATAGTCTATGGGTTTTTGACTTTTGGCTGGTGCGGTGCGCCCGGAGAGTACATGCACTATGCTTGGGTCATTAAACTGGCTCACGAAGCCTTCGCGCCCGAAAACTCCAGGTGGGAGGATACAGTCCCATACCATTCTTTCGTCCTTATGGACGACACGGTGCTGATCGAACCCGAGATTGGGCTGAGACCGGAAACCTCGGTGGCACTGACGGAGCATCTGACTCGTGCTGTTCTTGGGGATGCCAGCATCAACGAAGGAAAGGATTGGCTTGAGGGACGGTTGGAAACTCGCAAACTTATTTGGGGGCTCATTTACGATACCCAAACCAACACCCGAAGCCTGCCAAGTGCCAAGCTGGAGAAGGCGTATCACCTCCTGCACTTGCCTGACTTTGACAGTGGATGCACTCATGTCTCGCTGCGCCTCATCCAAGAATTGAGAGGCAACCAGCAGTTTTGGTTGGCGGTGCTCCCGGGCCTGAGCCCGTATTTGGGGTGTACAAATGACCTCCTTGGCCCTGCGGACCCGCAGGGCCAGGCTCGAGCCAAAGGGGATGAGAAGCAACAAAGAGAGACTTGGAACCGATTTTGGGAGGCTATTGAGCTTCAACGTTTGTTGGTGGACGTCAGCGCCTCTTGGGAGGTACGGTTCACTCACCCGCTCAATGCGGCCCTCTCGATTTCGGAACTGCTCTCCTTCCCAGGGATGCAATCCCAGGTGGTTTGGGCCTGTGGAGATGCCACTCCAGAAAGGGTGGCGGCAGTTGACTGGCATGGAAAGGTAGCAATTGTCGAGCCCGCGAGCCTCGTTTGGCAACGGATCCGCTACTTCTGCGGAGGGGAAGAGGGAACTGACGAGGAGCAGTCGGGACCGTACTCCGAGGATCGAACCGATCCCGAAGATGGTCTTCTGATCTCACTCGCCGAGCTCCTCGCCGTGGTGTCACTCGCCTGCACCCGCTGGACTGCTTGGAGGGGAAAGATTGTGATTTACGCGGGGGACAACCAGAACGTTATCTCCTGGCTTGAGAAAAGACAGGCTGGGCCCCCTGCGGCAAGGTTCCTGCTGCAGTTGCTCGCAGCCTTGGAAACTGTCGGAGGGTTCAGGCTGCATGCGAGCTATGTTCGGACATACCACAACCAGGTTGCCGACAGCCTCACGCGTGCCGAAGCACAAAGCATTCTGGAGGAACATGGGCTCCGTAAGCTCCCGTTCTCGGAGGTGCTCTTGGGGACTCTCGACAAAGGTTGGACTCGAAGGGCCCTCCTTTGGGATGGAATGGACCATGGAGATAAGGCTGCAGCCCTCCAGTTAGGGCTCCGAAGGCATCCAGAGGGTCCGAATAAGCACCCGTTTCCGTTGAAAGAAGGTCTGGTGTGCGCTGAGATTGGAGAGGCCGGCCCTTATGAAATCGAGCTTGTCTCCAAGGGGCTTATCGTCCAGAGACACACCCTGGAAGAGGCAAGCCACCGAGAATGTACCCCGGAGCGGTATGTGTGCCTTTTCCACCCAGGCGGCAGAGGCGAAGTGGCTACGGCTGCTCGCTTCGCCGAGCTTGCTGTGAGGTGGGAGCCGGAAGGAGTCTGGGTCGATTCCATCACCTCTCATGGCCCCAGAGCAGCCGAAAGAATTCTGGAGGATGCAGGATGGCATACCCGTGTCTTCCAAGTCAGCGGCCGCACTCTCCAGGATCAGTGCTGGTGGAAGCGATGGATACTGATGGCGGTTCCCGCAGAAAAGCGCCTGCCTCCAGCACCCTGTCTTACGCTCGACGCGGAACCCGCTACGCCACCCTTGCACACTTACCCCACTGAATGGTTGTTGGAAGACAAGAAGGTACCAGACGCCACCTGGAAAACTGGTCGCCTGAAGCTGGACAGCGCTATGCCGCACCTGGGTCAGGCTACTCCAAAGCCTCGAGGGACTCTGCAAACCCCCGAAGGTAGGCGTCATGTTTGGGACCCTTTTAAACCGCTCCCCCAATTACATCATGGGTCATGGGGTAATGACAATAAAGATTCTCTTTTGTTGCTTGGGTACAGTGCTAATGGCCCCGCGGCGCGCACCATCACGCCCGGGGAGGCATTTAGGTTGTTAGGTGGTAGAGCAGAACAACATCCCAAGGACACCCCCTCCACTGAACTTGCCTTGGAAAGGCTCATGGGTACCCCCCGCAGCCTGGCTCTGGTAGCGGGCCGTTGGGCGAGCGCTCTGGGGACGGATCGGGGCGCCAGCGGTAGTTGCTTTGAGCCCGAACAGTCCAGCGCTGCTGAGGCGAAGGCTGAAAGTCGGGAGGCGGACGAAACTCCCGAGGCTTGCTTCGAGCCCGGGAACTCAGATTCTGAAAGAGTCGGAATTTGTTCGCTCCCGTGGGAAGATAAGGCGCGAGCGGCGCTCATGGCCTGGCTCCAAAGCAGAGGTTGGGAGGTGGAGCGGAGGGCCGGAGGCACCAAGCGCCGTAAGAAAAAGGAAGAGGACTGGAGTACCCAGTTCTCGAAAGCCCTCGCCTCCTGCCTCAGACACGAAGCAGGAAGTGCCGAGTGCCACATCACGGAGGATGGATGGGTCACGATGGACCACCTGAGAGGGTACCTCCGTGCGAAGCTCCGATGGCCGGAAAGGTACCTCACTGAGGAGGCGGTTCGGGCCGAAGTGGAAGGCAACTGGAAACAGCGCTTCGTGGTGCGAACAGATGAGAGCACCGGAAGGAGCTGTGTGGCAGCCTGGTCCGGGCACACCATACCAGGGGTCGTCGGACCAGGAGTGTTGGTCGAACCCTCCGAAGTCCCTGCCCTGCTTGTGCATGGCTCATACCACAAGCACACGGCCAGCATTGTGCAAAGTGGGCTGTCAGCAAGCCGCAGAATGGTTCACTTGGTTGACCCGGAACGGGCATCAAACAAGTGGAGGGCCGACCTGGAGACGAGAGTGCCCGTCGATACGCGGAAAGCCCAGGAGGCCGGAGTTTCTTTCAGAGTGACGGGTAACGACGTCTGGCTGGCCGATACCGACATCCCGCCTGAAGCCTTGGGAAAGGTCGTCGCATGGACGACTGACGATTTTTGGTTCGCTTCGGAAAGCACCCGCGCCCGAGCCCGACCCGAGCAGGCGTCGCCAGTGCCCTTCTACAAGACAGGCGCCGTGGGAGCTGCAGGCTCTGGCTCAAGGCTCCCCGCCTGGCCGCCCGGCAGCCTTAAGCAGGAACAGGACCTAAAGGAGGGCCTTGCTCAGACCGCGACCGGTTTGGCGTCGGCTGTTGCCGGGCTCAAGGTGGAAGAGGGAGAAGAGGAGGTCCAGGTGGACCCACGAACCTTGGAACCGACCGTCGTCACGCTCTCCGAAGCAGATTGGAACTTATCGGAAGAGAGTGACACGGGCCCGGAAGAGCCCCCAGCACCCGCGACCCGAACAGTGATGAAAGAAGGCGACCGAGGATCGGCCGAGGCGGAAATCAAGCTCAACCCCGGCTTGATTGAGCGGGAAGAAAGGCAAGAAGTTGCCGAGGCGCGCCTCGCGCCCGGTACCACCTCTGCCGGATCGAGCTGGAAACCCACGCTGGTGAAGGAGCATCAGGACCCAGAACCCGGCAAAGGAGGCCCCAAACCAGGGCGTCTCGAACCCAAACATGAGCAGGGTGCGGAACCCGAGGGCCTTCCCCTGGAACGGGTCAAACCTCCGCCCGCAGAGGATTCAGAGGAGGACTCGCCCATCGGGCTCCCCGCAAGGTATCGGCCGGTTGGTAGAGTAGAGCCCGGGCAACCCCAGGAGGAGCGAAAACTGGTCCCGGCGCAGGGTCTCAAGCTTGGCACGGGAAAGGTCAAACTGCTCCAGGCCCTCGCTGAGGCCGACACTGCCAACTGGGAAAACCTCCAAAGTGCCTTGAAGGAAGCGGAAGGGTCGGGAGGCGAGAAAGCAGCTCTAGTTGAAGACCTGGAACGCCTCACCCAGCAGCGAAAGGAAGCCGCCGAAGGAATCAAGGAAGCCCTTGAAGCTGAGACGCACAGGGTTCGCCAATGTGAAGAAGAAGACTCCCGGTATCTGGAAACTCTGGATAGCCAGGGCGAGTACATGAGAAAGCTTGAACGATTCAACTCAGCTCGACCCTCCAAGACCGCCAAGGTCCTTAGTTCGGACCGTCTCACTTCGGAAATTGAAGCAGGAGTCAGCGTCTGGGTGGCGCGCCGCCGAGAAAAGGCGCGTTTGCGGGCCCAGGCTCACAGGGAGGGACTTCAGAGAGGCGCCCCTTCGGAAGGAAGCACCAAGCACGAACCAATCGAAACACCCGAGGGAGCCGAAGAAGCACGACAGCAGGCGGCTCGGAGGGAGATAGCTGAGTTTCGGGAACATCTGAGGGAACAAGGAAGGGGGGCGGTGCCCAAATACCGTAGGGCACCGGACTCCCGCCAAAGAAAAGCCACGAAGAAGAGAAACCGGGCTGCAAAGGAAGCGGAAGCTCGGGCTGTGCCGGAGGGAGCCTTGTCGCCCACGCGCAATGATGATGCGGAGCGTGACACCAACCACGCGATCGCACATTTCCATAGGCAAGAGAACGACCATGCTATGGTCCTCGCTGGGGCTAGGTTGCCCCCAAATTTAGTTTCCGAGGGGACAGTTCTGCTCGGCCTCGTTCTCCTCACCGGAATTCTTTTAGGCCTTGCCTGGGGATCATGCCGACGCAGCCTTGCCCACAGTCCCGCAAGGACCGACCCATTGGCTCTCTCGCCAAGGGACAACCTTCCCAGAGCCCCCCACCGGCATGAAGTTGCGGCTGGCAGGCACGCCTCAACCAGTAGCGCCACGGAGGTCCACCGTCGCGGTAGCCGAGGCTCGACTTCGAGCCCGGCACCGGACAATCCTCGGCGAAGGAGCCCGCGCCCGTCCCAAAGGGGTCTTGACCGCCGCAGAGCAAACTGGCACAAAGAAGGTTGCCCCCGCACGGATGCTTCTACCCTTTGGCTTGAAGCATGCAAAGACTGCGTGACCATCTCCGAAGTCGATGACTACCAGGGGAGCGTGGAAGCCACCTGGAGCGGGGCCCGCTGGCACAAACCGCGGTGTGGGCATACCCGAGGAAGGAACGTGGTGCGATTCGCCCCTTGCCAAGAGTGTGCAAGAGTTGCCGCACCGTCCCAGTCTCGTGGCTCGATACGAGGCCCAGGGCGCAACAACGATGCTGAAAGGGACACGAATCACGCCATCGCGCATTGGCTCTTGCTGGCGGTGGCACTGGGTCTGTACCTGGCTGGGGTCTGCTGGCACTGGGGTGAACCTTGCGGGGACCCACAAGAAGGTCAGGAAAAGACCCGTGTGGGGGGTCCTAGGGGCCGCAAGGTCCGATTCGAACCCTACCACGAGTCCCTCGCGGCTGCCGGATCTCCTACCAGTCAAGCCACGGGTAAGAAACAGAGTCTCGAGAAGCCGAGGCGGCTGGGTAGCCCTCAGGCTGCTAGGGCGGCGCAAGGGACGACTGGACCCAAGCTGGGCCTACGCTTGAAATGCAAAGAAGATTATCACGAGGAAGCCATTCGTGTCGCTCTTGATCGCCTCGCCATCTCCACCCGGCGGACTTATGAATCTCAACTCAAGTGGTGGAGGCTTTTTTGCGCTCGTAGAGGAGTCAGTTGGATTCTCACTGGCCCCTCAAGCAATAAGACAGAAGAAACACTCCTCATCGACTTTCTCCTGCACTGTGCCTGCAATGAAGGGCGCGCACCGGGAACGCTGAAGCTTCGGCTGGCCGCAGTGCGCAGCGTCCACCTTTCACTCGGCATGGAAGATCCCTTGGAAGGCCGAGGAAGAGTTGCCATGGCACTGGCAGGCCTACGAAGGCGTTACAAGGTTCCTGAAAGGAGGGCGCCAGTGACCCCCAGGATGCTCAACTATCTGCATGATCGCCTCCGTGGCTCGTCTTCGAGCCCGGAGTCTGTGCTCCTGTGGGCTGGGATCTGCCTTGGGTTCTTCTTTCTGTTGAGGGCCTCTGAATTCCTTCCCCTTGGTTACCTTCCTCTCTCGAGACACCTGAAGGGCCACCAGGTACTGCTGTACTCCCATGGTAACCTGTGCACTATCAGCAACCTGGCAGAGGCCGACGAAGTTCGGGTCAAGCTCGTCGGCAGCAAGACCAATTACAACTTGGAGACAAATCGCAATCACCACCGGACTGGAAACCAAGTCTGCCCAGTAGAGTCGGTTGTCCAGCTGTTCCAGAAATTTCCGGAGAGATATCTGGGCGGCTGCGAAGCCACGGAGCCACTCTTTAGAACTCCCTCGGGAGAGGGAATCCAAAGGGAAGCGATTCAGATGCTGCTGAGAGAAGCCGCTTGCCAATGTGGTGTGGGCGGAACAATTGGTTCGCACTCATTACGTTTTGGTGGTGCAAGCGCGCTATGGACGGCATTCAAAGACGCATCTGTTGTGAGAAGGTTTGGACGTTGGGCGAGCGACGCATTCCATTCCTATTTGTGGGAAGACCGGGAATATTCCCGGGGAATGGCAGCATCTATGTTGAACACTGACCTAGCACCGACGTGAAGACCCAATTTTGTGCCACGGCGGCCCTGTGTCGCCCGGGCTCGCTGCCAACAGGCCCGAGGCGCGTTTCGCGCCCGGGCAGTTGCCCTTGCAAGTGCCGAAATGGCGGGAGGGGGATGAGCCCAAGGGGCAAAGACCTTTTCAGCCCTTTCGCGCGCAAAAACATGTTTGGGCGCGCAGCGGTAGTTTTGCTTCTAGGGAAACCCAAAGGGTCCAAACTGTAGGAGCTTAGTGTAGCGCGCTCTAGGTTTTGACCTAAACAGGGTTTACCTTAGTTTTGGGCTCAAGGTAGCCCACCCCCCCACCCCCTGAGCCCAAGGGGCAAAGACCTTTTCAGCCCTTTCGCGCGCAAAAACATGTTTGGGCGCGCAGCGGTAGTTTTGCTTCTAGGGAAACCCAAAGGGTCCAAACTGACATTTCGAACAGGAAGGTTTCATCGGTTTGATCATGTTTCATCAACCTCAGGAGACCGAGAGGAGGAGAAAGGTGAGGACGAGGCCATCCTAAGGAAACAGCTTCCCATTCAGCGGGATCATCTCGAAGCCTACATTCCAAAGTTGTTGCAGTTGAATGTTGACACAGGATGACGTTGCAGTTGAAGAGGAGGAGCATTGCTGATTATATTGATTATGTTTTAAGTTTTAAGGGTAAACTCATACTCTGAAATGCAGGAAGAAAGATACTCAACTTATCTGAACTTTACTAAACCTCCGTGCACCTTTCGACCTCTTCTACCACAGGACAACCGGAGTGCTTCAGACAAAGCGCTGGACTTGCTGGAGGAAGTGAAGCTCTCAGCCACGGCCCACAATGGGCTCTACTGGGTGGGTAGGAAACTGTGAACAGCCAGATACAGCCAGTATTGGTGGGAGAGATTCTGCCTCGTCCAACACCCTTCTAAAAGGCATCTAGGGTCTTGGAGCTCTGTATTTTTGACCGAAACAGGCACAAACAAATCTGAAAGCTTCTGGTCCCATCAGCAGCCAGCTGTAATTCTCTGTCTTTGTTTTGTTCATGTCATCAACAGGCTGTGGAAGACTGTCTGTTATAGTGATTATACATGATTATACTGTAAAATTGTGGAGGGTTTCCTGAACTGCCGCGAGCAAGGAGAAGAAGTCGATGACTCCTTTGGAGCAGCTGGAGAGATCTCTTCTATGGAAGGTGCTCTGTCTCGGAGGTGTTCAAAGTCTTCTGAGACAAGAAGAGTCGGTAGTATCACCATGTATCACCCATCAAAATGACCTATCAGACAACTCGATATAGACCTGAACAGGTTGTCAGACACTCTCACTTACACGGTGATTCCTGCGTTTCTTGTTTTCAGGTTGAAGGCAACGACTTCTTCAAGCGAGGAGAGTTGTTTAAAGCTGCAGACTGCTGAAATCTCAGACGCTTAGATGTTCAGATGTTCGAGACAGGGCATGGCGCGGGATATTTTGACATGCTGGCAGTGCTTGTGTTTTGAGTCATCGAGTCATCCTGGACAATCCGGAGCAGTTCAATCTCGGCCAAGGCTACTACCACGCCATCGTTTTTGCCAGGGTGCCTTCCCCAGTTTCCTGTTAATGATCCAGCTACCCAGCTGCAAATAGCTGCAATGTCTCTAAGGTGATACATGCTCGATGCATGCCTGCTTGTCTGTGAATTCATACGTTTTCAATCGTTTTCACCTTGGCCTGGTAGGATCTCACCAAGAATCCGCAGCACTATCCCGAGATGAAACACACGCTTGGAGCCCAAGCTGCCCTTCGACTCTGTGGGATCCCTGGATCGGATCATCGCTGAGGTCGCAAGAGATGACCAAGGCCAAGGCCACATCGATCTCAAAGCTTGTGCACGTACGATCATGTAAGGTAAACATAGGTAAAACTAATTAAAAACTGGTAAAACATACGGGGATTTAGATGGATTTAGGATGATGGCAATCCTGACGATTCTGAAATACATTGAAGATCGTTGAAGTATATATTGTGAATACTTCCCAAGCAGCATCTTGGTACATTGGCATGCAAACGCTCTGAAACTTTGAATCTGTTCAGGAGCTGTGTGAGTCTGTCTTCACCAACTTGGCGAAGCGACCTCAATCATTTGCCAGTTCCAGATCAAGAGTAGGGAATGGTACATCCAGAAGCATTTCATGAATTTCATAAACATGTCATTATATATTATATGTATATAGATACATGGATGGATCATATAAACATTCATATTTTTTTGATGTTTTTTAGATACTTATACAAATTATATAGAACTTCACAAAGATGTCAGCAACGTTTCGAGTCATTTCCTCCAGAGGCTGGTGCAGCTGAAGTATGGCTGCAGCTTGAGCCCCGAAAACTCTGAGCGATGTAAGGCACCGTAACGGGCAGCTGTAGCTGGTGTCCTGATGATCTGGTGGTTGGTAAGGGCTTAATATGGCTTAATCTGGTGATTATTCATGATTATTCATGGTTAATAATGGATATTAACGAGTATAACATGGTACAACTCACATGATGATCACAATGATCACAATGATCACCGCATGTTTCCTGTACAGTTCATGACGCAAATCCGGTTTGCCTTTTCTCGTGCACCACCGTGCACCCAAGGAGGGCTCAAATTGTTGACCGCGATTGAAACGCATCTGCTGCAGGTTTTGGAAGAAGGAGCGAAATCGGCATCGCAAGCCTTAAAGCTGAATGCAAAAAATGCGATTCACTCAGTTGTAATCGTCGCTTCCTTCGCAGTTCCTATTCCATTCTTCTTCTCTCATGATTCTGCATGACTGTTTATTGAGTTGCTTCGGCAAGGTCAAAGCTCTCTACAGAAGAGCTGCCACAAATGCAGTTTTGGCAAAAACTAACAAAACAAATTCAGAGGCAAGTCTGCGTCCATGCTCTGGAGCGAGGATCGGTAATCAGGATGTTAGTCTTTGCAGTCATTTTCCACGAAAAGCGTAGACATTGATGCGTAGTCATTGATGTGTAGACATTGATGAAACTGGAGCAACCGGTGTCTACTGCCAATCTAATGCCAGCGGAGCAACTTCAACGTCGGGCGTGCAAGGCACAAGAGATGTGTGCAGAGGTGAAAGCAGATTTGATGAAGGTGATCGAAGTGTTTTGGCAGGAGATTAGGACCTTTGCAGCATGTCAATGCATTTCGCGTCAATGAAATGGACAAGCTCTTTACAGTTTTTTTTCAGTTAGAGACATTTCCATTTTTTCAACCGAGCTCACATAGACCATAAAGAAGTTCCAGATTTCTGATTTGTACTCGTATGATTTGTCCTCGTATACTCTCATACATGTCATGCATGTCATCGCCAAGGCCGAACCACAAAACAAGGAAGCTCGTGCCGAGCTCAAAGCAGTTCAGGAGCTCACACGAGTGCACTTCTTCATCTCAGTGTGATTGGTTAATGACTTTGGCAAAATTTGACGAATAGGATTTTGGGATATCTGGTTGGATTGTTGTTCCAGGAGCATCTGAAGCAACTCAAGCGTGAAGAGCGCGAAGGCCGGGAATATTTCAAAGCGATGCGCGATGAAGAAGACTCTTTGCCCGAAGGTGAAAAGCGAGAGTTTTCCTTTGCCAGTACTTTGTCGGGCATGGGTTTCAAGGAGCGATACGACTAGATCGAGTGATATGTCTAAGCGACATCCACTGACGGAGCCGGGGGTTCCTGTCAGGAGAAGGATCTTCTTGGAGATGGCTCTGTTCGAAAGCAGCAGGTCTCCACTGGTGATGGTGGCAAATGGCTCAACGAGGCTCATTCCATCTTCCTAGTCACCTGCGTTCAACTTGACGATCACAACACATTACAATAGTTATTCAATAGTTACAATAGATAACATATATCACAATCATCAGTGAATTTGATGCAATCTGTCAGGATTGGCTTCAGTGGACTTCGCGGACAAAATGCATCGGCCTGAGTTTCGGCTGAAATCGAGTGCAAATTGTCCCAGCCGACAGCAGTCAATTCGCACCATTGAGGCGTGATCCATGTCGCTGTTAGTTCAGTGCAAGAAGGCCCTCCAGTCACTCCAGTCTGATAAACCGAGAAGCGATGACCGATATAAACCGATCAAACAAACAGTACTGGCAGTACTGGCAGTACTGGCAGTAGCAATTGGGTCGTGAGGCCGATCTGATCCAGTCCGCGCCTTGAGCATTGCACTGATCGATCTGCACCGCCGACCCAAGTTGCAACAACTGAAGGTGAGCCTTTCCTTCATCCTGGGGGATCCAGATATGCATGAAGGCAGCCATGGCAGCAGACATCGGGACCAGATGGGACCAGCAGCAGCTTATCTTTATAAATCTTTATAATATTTCCTACACTACAAGTAGACTAAGTAGACATGAGAATCATAATGGAAATGAACGTTTCATGCCTGCATTCGAGGGATCAACTTGGCTGTCAAGTCCATGACCAAGGGTGAGGCGAGGTCGGCCAAGTGAGCAAAGTGCCCCCGAATTGTACTTAATCGATTTTAAATCGATCTTAGCTTAACAGTCTTTAAGTGTAATCCCGTAATATGTACTTGTCAGCAATTCTACTTGGCCACAATTCTTTTGGAGGTGGCTAACTTCACCTTTGCTCGGCAGCGACTCGCGGCTGACAGTGGCCTCACCCGGCTCCTGCCGAAGGTCGAGGCCTGCGGAGCAGCCTCGGGTGAACGGTTTGATGTTGATGTGGTCACCTTCTGTTGATCTCTGGAATATAATATGGAAATCTATGGAATGATGACAACAAGTTTTAAGATGTTTTAAGATGTTTTTAAAACTATGAACGAAATAGACATGAAGACATGGCCATGATGTCTGCAGGAATCTTGCCAGTGGCAGATCGAGTTCCAAAAGTTTGTGACCTGGGAAGACTTGGATCGAAATGGCGAGAGGCGGGGCTTCAGTGATCTCTTCAACGATCTCGTAGCCTTGTAGCATTCGTAGCCCTTTCCTTTCAGCTGGCTATTCTGACTCTTTACAACTCTACAAAACGATCAAAACGAGGCTTCGGAAGATTCACGAAGAGGGCTACGGGGCGTGCCTGGCCGAGGACCTTTCAGAGGCCATTGATGGCCATTGATGGGCATTCTGTTGAGTCGTGTTAAGTTGTTTTTTCTGTCGGAAACGTGAAGCCATGATGCCACTGATAGGTTTTCGTCCATTGGCGCTTAACGGGACCTGACAACAAGCTGGTCCACTCTACAAGGTGCAGCGTGCTGGGAAGCAAAACATTGCGTGTCCCAATGCTGTCAGCTAGGTACACAGTACGGATGGCTGATGGCCAAGATATGAAGCAAGTGGAGGATGAGGAGATTTGTGAGTGATTTTTGAGTGCTTTGAGCAGATTTGTTTCTTCGCAACACTAATTCCCAGCAGATCTGAATCCTATTTTCTGTCTCACCCGCTTTGATCTGGCAGAGTTTGGGCAGGACAAAGTGGCTCCCTCCTTCATCGTTGGCGAGTCAGTTAGAGACACAGCATTCTTCTGGCAGGAGGAAGAAATTTCTAGTTACTAGTTTGGCCTTGGCACTTTAAGATTCTGTATTTGCTCTTCGGAATCTTTGCACAAGTCCAATACTTAATGCGTACATATGCGTACTAGTTACTAATACAATGTACGCTCTCCCCATTTCATCAATTGCCACTTTTCGATTTGGAAGGCTTCTACCCATTCCCATTTGTCTCCCAGTCTCAGCTGCTGTGTTCGCATGGGTCACTAATTTCTTGCGCAGTGTCATCTAATTTCGGTGTTTTGCTCTTTTTTTGCTATTCAATGCACCCGGCAATGATGAAACCTTCAGTCGCGAAGGGTGTTGTTTGGCTGTTTGAATTTTTCTCTCAGCGTTTGGGATTGCGCATGCATTCATTGAGATCAGCTCCTAAGTCAGGCATGGTCTCCAGTAGCCACCCTTTGCCGTTCTTTGAAACAAGGAGGCGTCAAGGAACTCAGCTTGTGAATTTCAAATCTTTTGCATTCTTTCATGGCACCATTCATGCTTTGGGATATATTTGAATTGCATATCTGCTAGTGGCCTGTTTTAAATCCGGTTGTGAAACAAGGTTGCCGAACTGCGTCTCAAAGATGTACCAGAACTCCCACAGGCATGTGTGATGTACCGGGTGTGCTGGGGCATTTGTTGTGTCAACCAGTTCCATCTAGTGCCTGATTTCATTTGGCAGATTTCTTTCAAATGCAGGATCCAAATAACGACGATGTCTCAGCGAAGCTTTCGATGATGATGAATCGCGGCTCGACTGTTCGTGCCCGAGAAGTGCGGCGTTGAAACATTCAGACTCAGTCTGACCCCGTGCAGCCGCAGACATCGGATGTGAAAGTCTTAGGCGAAGCTCAGTCATTGCACGGTCAAGGTGGAGCTCGAAAGAGTAGTGTGAAGCTGAGATTCATTGAGATTCTACATGGGCCTCTGCTGGTTCCAGACGTGTTTCTGAGATCTCAAAAAATGGTGAGTGTGATATGGTGTAATTCTGCCCGAAAAAGCATCCGCGAAAAAACGAGCTAGGGGACATGCAGCGACACGCTACATACCATGCATAGCAGGATAATTGACTCAATTTCTGTCTCTAGCCATTTGGTCCAAAGTAACTGCCTGGTTCAGCTTGTGCGACTTTGAGGATGTTGCAGATGTGCTGAAGCGTGATGGCATCAGGAAGTGAAATTCGCTTCACCCGGCACCTTCGCGAAGTTTGAATCCTACATCGATCATCGATCCAGTAGTGACTCAGAAGATGGTTTCAAGTTGAAGGTTTTTACGGCATCTTGACAGCAAAAGTGGACATCGGAGAGACGTGTGCTATCGTCTGCTTAGATGCCTCAAAAGCAGACCTCCGGATCCTGCACGAATTGCGGTGTCCCGGAGAGTGTTCTCCGGGGAGTTTATGCAGGTGAACAGGCATTTGCTGAATGATTTGATCTACCGTGTCCTTTGGAGCGATGAGATGCGTGTAAAGCTCATCGCCAACAACAGCAGCGTTCAGGGCATCGATTTGCCTCAAGATCTGAAGAATCTCTACAAGACCATCTGGGAGATGAAACTGCGTTTGGTCTTGGATTTGGCAGCAGACCGTGGAGCCTACATCAATCAGTCTCAGTCCTTGAACACCCACATGGTGAATGCCACCACTGCCAAGCTCTGATCGATGCATTTCCATAGCTGGGAACAAGGTCTGCGCACCAAAGCCGCAGCAAATGCCATCAAAATTCACTGTGGATGTGGATGCTTTGAGAAGCGGATTCAATCCCGACAGTACTCCGGCAACGGTGAACACCACCTTCACAGCCGCAAGCGCCGCAAGCGAAGCAAGCTCTGCGTCGAGATCTCTTGAGAAGTCGGTAATTCAATCTTGGCTGAGGGGCCTAAGTACACAGAATGACGTGAGGTTTCGGCCCGGGGTAAAGGCTGAAGCGTTCCATGGTTTAGTCAAGAGAAACTTTCGTGACGGGGATGAGTTCCAGTGCCAAAATCCTGCATTGGAGTTTCATGGCAGTGCTGTATCACTGCCCTCCTTGGGCGTTGTACTGTGAGTGCTTAAACTGAAGACAATCGCGGGGATTGCAAAAAACATGACTAGAAGGAGAAGGGGAATTGGGGCTGAAAGTTGACACCCCACATGTTACGTGGTTGATCAACTCAAGCGTGGGCCAAATGGGCCGGTCTACTCATGTGACATCTCAAGAGCAAGTCGTCTTATTTCTGCTTCTGTTGTATACAGAGTGGGGGCTGGCGAGGTCCCAGCTGTCACTGGCCCAGAAGATAGCAGATGGCAAGGAGCAGAAACGCTGCTGCAGGACACAACTGGTTAGGGAATGTCAGGGATGTGATGGGATGTGAAGCATGTCAATGCAACGGCAGTGATATTCCCAGACCGGAGTTTCCTCGGGAGGCAAGGTGGGGTCTTGACCAATGCTGTGAAAGCTTGGCCCATCCCAAAAAGCCTCGCTCAAGCCGATGAGTTCAAACAAAGGAACCTCCTGTCCAGGAGCGCTTTCATGCAGAACACCTTCTGGAACAAGGCTGCCTCTGAAACTAGCTTGTGACAACTATGGGATCTCCCATTTCGGATGATCTTAATGTAGCAGGTAGTCGTCTCATGTTGTTTCCTTTAGGAGTTGAAAGTATCAAACGTCAAAAGGCATCAAAAGGCTAGTTTCTGAAAGTGCGCCATCTACAGGATACGAGCAAGCGGCCCTGGCCAGACTGCGAAGAGCGATGCCGACCTGTCTTTGAGTTTCTTTGACCATCAACACCTGGTTTTTAAAATGAAACCTCCGAAACTAGGATTGGATCTGAAAAAGTCTCTGAACTTGAACTAAACCAAGTAATTAAACCATCCTTTTTTATGACAGGTAGTTGGTTGGGCTCAGCAGCTCCCGGCAACAGAGGCAGGGCAGCCACCTTATAGTCTGTCACAGCTTCCTGCATTGTGAGGATCTGTGCCAGGCAACATCCGTCCAGGAAGACGTTGCCCTGGCGCGGACTGCCATAGGTTCAGTCCTTGAGATGATGTGCCAATGGGTACAGAATGGTACAGAATGGTGCAGAGATATTCCATGGACCAAATTGATATTCCCACATAAAATTGAAAAACTGAGGTTGGGCATGTGCATGCCGCGCAGCTCCAATCCTGGACAGCGGCAGTGTCCAAATCTTAATCTGGCCACGGCCTTGTGCTTTGGCGGCCAGCAAGCTAGATAAGGAGCTCACCAAAGAACCACGGAATTAATTGAGCAGAATCTCCGGCAAAGCTGTTGTTCTAGCTGGCTGAAGAAGATATGCCTCCTATCTATCCCTTTCTGTTTTGTGGGTGTAAGAAAAAGCAACCACGTGAATCAAATGTGATGACCATTTGACCACCAAGCGAACACCATGAGAAACATGTATGTGATCGACTCAGGTGAGCTCAGATGTTCTCAAAGCGGCCCGGAAGGATATGGACGAAGCAGAGGATTTGCACGAGATGACTGTGACATACTGTGACTCCTCCCACCTTGTTGGAAGCCTTTGGGGTCCGCGATGGTCCATGCTTTTTGATGCTTCATGCCTTGGCAGCCTTCAGGAGCATTGTTCTTGGCTAGAATCACACAGCCATGCAGGCCGACTTCACCGAACCTGCACTGAAACATAGTGAAAACTCAATAAGACTTACCGCATGCCTTGCACTTTTCTAAAATTGAGTGACTCGTGCCACGTGCCTCATTTGCTGACGTTCACATATATATATATATAATATTACACACCCCTCATTTCCTGGTAAGATCTGTACCACATTGTTTGAGGTGCTCGGCTGCTGCGTGCAAAGATCCTGGTTGTCAATGATGATGACTTTGCAAATGAAAGAGCCTCAATTTTGAGAGTTGCAAATGAGAGAGCAACAAAATGAGAAGGGAAAAGAGGAAACAGGGGTCTAAAGTCTAAAGTTTAGAAAATGCCTTTGCTTTCGCCGAGCACCACTTGGTAAATTGCTTCAGCTGGTTTTGGCTCAAAGTGCAGTACGGGTTCAACAATCCATAGGGACAATGCATTGGGCGCTTGTATTTCTCCCATGGCTTTGTGCCGCCAGTTCGGGCAACATGAACGGCAAGTATAGCGTGGCAAGTGGAGATCGCCAGGACCATGAATGTGCCAGTTCTGGAGGCTTAAGCTGGAGCATAAACCAAAGTATTGCAGTTGCAACTTGAAACATGTATACAGCCTCTATACGCACCTTTACACATCACATGCCAATTGTCAGGATATAGTGTGTCTGTGTGTTATATATATAATAATAATAATATATATATATATGTATATATATATATAAATATGGATACGTCACATTTGTTTTGTGGCAGGACGTCAAGTTTAATGACGACTACGCTTCCAAGGGCCACGAGTTTTTCGATGTGTGGGCACCGGAGATTGCCACCCACTACGGTGAGGTTTTTTGGACCGACCAGGGGAATCAACCGCTGCCTCCGGAGATCGTGAAGCGCTTTCAGGGCAAAGTCATTGCCATCACCGGCTACGAGATGGACCAAGTGATGGTGGATCCAGTGGGCCATCCTGGGGTGAACCCCAAGAAGGATGTCTCGGTACCTATAAACTGGGCATATAATCATCACTACATGGCCTTCATGACAGGTGTTCACTCCGAGTTGAGGAGAGTTGCAGCAGCACCTGGTGATCCAATGGCTCATGGAGCTGCAACCAAATGGATTGCCATTGATAAGCCATCAGCGGCGCAACGAAAAGACACCTCCATCCCAACCTCCCAATTCTTTTCAGAAGGAAATGGCGGTGAGTCTCGGAAGTCATTCCATGGATACCCTGATGGATATGCCCAGCTCATTGAATCGCCGAACATGTGGCACATTACTCCAATGCAAATCGATACTCGAAACCGCGACTGCGGAGTGAGCCCCGCAGACATCAATAACTGCACAAAGTTTGTACCGGGGCCAGAACCAAAGCAGGCAAGGTATGGTTTGGGCACTCCTGCGGACACCAACTACAGTGGCATCTTGGAGTGCCCTTGCAATTCCAGATATGGGGGCGATCCCATGTTTTACCCCGAAGCCCAAACGAAGCTGATCGAGCATAAGTACACCTTGGGCTCTAATGTGTGCAAGCGTGGCGAGGGAGTGTCCAGTGCAGCCAGTTGCTTTGCTGGTGTTCAAACCTTGGGGATCAACGCTTCCCACTTTATCAACAAGAGTGTGTCAAAGCAACAGCTGCCACCGGGTTGTTCAATGACAAGGCTTGCCAACGACACAGTGGTTGTGTACTTCAACAGTGGAGGGAAAGGAAATTGCAGTTCCTCCAGCAAGCGTTCTGGGGAGGGAAGTTCCAAGGTCGGAGTGAATGTGGCCATAGAACTTGATAGCAGTGGCATGTTCAAGATGTCTCCCGCTGGCCAGTATTGCAGTGAGAATCGTGCGAGCAAGATCACTTCCTTTGAAATGAAAAGCTCCACGCTGCAAGCTGCCCGGGAGGCCAGGGATCAGTGCCAGGAGTTTTGCTGGAAGACATCTGGATGCTGGGGTTGTAGCGTGGATTGCAGCTTGCCTGAACATATTCACGCTTGTTAGCAGTGTATAGCCTGTATAGCAGTGTGATTGTTTGATTGTTTCAGGTGATCCTCAAATCTCAATGCTTACCATTCGATGCAGCTTGTCTGTTATGACCACCATCCAACTGATCATAAGAAATCATACACAGCACCCAAGGTGAGAAGGTACCCTATGCGTATGGAGCACCCATCCAAGCTTGCCAGTGGAATGCCATCTCCTCTTGCGGGAAAGTCGAAAGCTGGACAGGCTCCATTGAAGGAGACATCAGTTTCTTGCTCCAAACCCTTGCCATTTCTTTGACATTTCTTGTTTTTCCCCGTTCGTGTCGTGTCATGCCTTTAGCGTGCCTCGTGCTGCGTATTTGTGAGAATGTCACTAGTAAGTGTTGATGGCGCGACGATCTTACGATTGGAAACAGCTAATACAGTTTAACACAGTTTTGGAATTCTTGTCAATTCTTGTCTACAAATCCACCTCAGGTGAAAAGCAACCGCAGGGTGGAAAGGCCACCATTACCATGTCGGGTCCTGCCGACTCCTGGTTTGGTGCTGGATTCAACGCATCCGCAATGGCAGATAGCCCCTACACACTGGTAGTGAACCAAGATGGTGTGACAGAGAGGAAGATTGGCACTTGCGGATCTGAAGCAGAGCATTGTCCTGGCATCCAGCTGCCCTCCAGTGTCACCGTGTTGTCAAACTCCGTGGTTGGAGGTGTCCGAACAGTTGTTATGACCAGAGCTTTGGTCGGACTCTCCAAAGATCACTACAGTTTCAATCCGTTCTCGGATGAAACCATCATTTTCATCACAGCTGTGGGTTCCTCCCAAACCTTTGCATATCACCGTGCCCATGGACCATTGCAGTTGGCCCTTACCACAGTCGGCTCGGTTTCTTGCGTGTGTGATGCAGGCTTGACTGGACGGCTGTGTGAAGCGGGTGGTGTAAACTGCCACGAGTTCGTCAAGGATTGTGTCGCCTCTCCGGCGGGTGATTTGCTCTCGCAGATGAACCCAACTTGCAATGCACGACAGTACTCAGGTGGATTGAACTGCTGCCACCACAAGAGAATCATGCTGGATGCTGACCAAGAGATTCGACCCGAGCTGCTCCGCTATCACATGAAATTCCGCTTCTGGTTTCAAGAGTATCAACAGAAAGAAGTGAATGGCTATGGCAAGGCCTCCCATGCCAATTTGCCTCGCATTTACTACCAGACCGAAGCTCATGCTGGAGAATATGACATTCCTCCCGCATTTGCTAAGCCGGGCCACCCTGTGGTAGGCTACCCAGATTGGCCACTGAACAAACCGACGCCCGGTACCACTTGCACTGGAAATTGCCCTGATGGGCCTGACTGCGAATGTGTCCACACCATTACGCACTTTGCCAGCCTCAATGACCATGTTTTTTCGTTCTGAAATCTGTTTCTTTTATTTTCTTAAAATTCATTTTCGTCTAATGTTTTGTCCGGTTTTTAGAGTCTTGGCATGTCTTGGCCACCTACAAAGCTTCCGATGCTGAGGTTCCACTGGACGGTCAGCAACATTCGCCTGATCTATGCAGGTGGACATTGCCATGCTCCCAGCTGTATTTCCATTGATCTCTACCACAACCTCACTGGAACGCCGCAGCTCCTTTGCCGCCAGTTGCCAAAGTATGGCCAAGGCAACTTCCCGAAGGACCAGGGTGGATCGACGGAAGGATAGATGGATAGATGGATAGATCATGATAGACCTTTGAAAGGACTCAATCCTAGGAAGCGCGAAAAGGACCCTAGAAGGATCTAAAAGGTCTACAGGATTCTACTGCAGTATCAATTCTTGCATGTAACCTTGCCTATGACTTGCTACTCCTGGCAGTTAGCCTCACAATCTCATGGAAAGGACAAGTTCGATGAAGCTGGCTATGTGGCGCTCCCACCTTGCCTTTGGAGCGATGAGGATCCCAGCTTGGACAACAGCGTTTGGCTACCAAAGAACACTCCTATGATCTCGGTCAAAAAGAACAAGAACACGCATTTGGGGCATTTTGGCATCTTGTTTGCAAGAAGATCAAGAAGGCCTTCCATTTTTCAATGCCCCTGAGAACTGTACTGCATTTCCAAACCTTTTCTCGAACGTGCTTGTGTGCTTGCTTGTGCTTGTTCGTCCGTGTCCGAGTCTTGCATGTGCTTGTTTGTGTCCTCAAGTCTTCGTTGGTGCAATTGTTACTTAGGGATAATTAGGGTATCTGTGCCTTAGGGTTTCTTCCAAGATCTTGCAAGTGTTCCAGTGACTAGGCGAAATGGCTTCATGGCAGATGCGTGGCGTGAACTTTCCGGCTGAACCTCCCACCTTCATTTAAGTCGGTGGACGTTTCCAGGTCTTCTTTAAACATCCTGATGTCTAAAACAGGCCACAAGTGTTTGTATTTGAGCCCGAGATGCTTGAACTCTCGGCCACTGCCACTGGACATCTTTGTAGCCAGAGGCAAGACTCCTGGACCTTCCATTATTTGTGGGGAAAAGTTCCGAAATTGCCAGGGGACCGATGGAGCGGACACAACTGTCCAACTACCATAGATATCAAGAATGAACGTGACCGAGGCTCACAAGCAACTCTTGGAAGCTCAGAAGCTTCTTCCAGAGGATAAGCGAGTCGGAGGACTCAGACTCCTACAACAACATGCAGCAACCATCAACAACCATCAACATCCTGTTAAAAACCGCTACTTAATGGGTCGAAGTCCTTTGGACCGTGCATTATCATTTGACCAGTCTTTTTGATTCCAATGCCACTGTTGCCAGGTGCAGGAGGAGCTGAGAAAGGTAAAGATCGAGCTGAGTGACTCGATTTCAAGCATAAGTTAGCACG
Source organism: Cladocopium goreaui (assembly GCA_947184155.2). Lineage (NCBI taxonomy): Eukaryota > Dinophyceae > Suessiales > Symbiodiniaceae > Cladocopium > Cladocopium goreaui. Next base: position 386,673 of record CAMXCT020002057.1, read on the forward strand.
TTTGATTGTGGTTTTTGCTAGAAGCTGACTCATCATGATAGTCTGTCAGAGATTCACCTTTCTCCAAGGAAAGGAAGAAGAGCAACAAAGTCGAGCAAAGGTGGGGAAGCAGAGTCTCAGAGAAGTCCAGTGAGCTGTGGGTTTGCAAGCTGCAACCTTTCTTCCATTTTCTTCCCTTTCTTTTCCCGGCCTTGTAAAATCATCTGTTGTCCATAAACCAGAGCCTCGCAAGCATGTGCCAGGTGGCTGAAATCAGAGATGGTCTGAAAAGGTGACCCGTTGCAAGATGCTGACTAACGTGTTTCGATATGTTTCGATATGTTTCGATGACTTGCTGACGTCTTCTGTACGGATTCATTTCAATTCGTTTCATTGTAGCCAAGACAGTCGCGATGTTCCTGCAAAGATCTGCAAAGTGTGATGCAACTTGCAACCTTCAGGGCCCGGACTGACGGAGCAGAAGTGCTTCCTTTGCTCAGGCAGGAAGCCTGAGGGAACAATTCCTGAGCGAAGCATCGCACTGTCGATTCTTTTTTAATGCTATGTGACATTGTGTGACTATGTCTGCTATGTTCTCTGTTTGTTCTGTCAGAGCGAAGATATGCGTCTCTTTTTTTCATGCAGAACCATAGAACAGCACTCCTCAACTCACCGGACCAAAGACTAAAGAAAGCTGGACAAGAACAATCCAAGTACCTCAGGGAAAAGCTCTTGGAAGGAGTGTCCATCTCCTCGCACAAAAATTCGGTTTCGATCATTTTTTGTGTTTGCAATTCTGCTTTAATTTCGCCAATTTGAAAGCATTTCTATTTATGTTTTTTTTTGCTTTCAGCCTTTCTTGGTATTATGGTATTGTGTAGTTTCCTTTAATGAGTCGTTTTTAGCATCTTTTAATTAGCGTTTACCTGTCTGTTTCAGCACTCCAGTTTTGACTCGATCCAAATGTGGAGTGCTGGTGGTGAGACCTCCGATTATGGTCTTGAGTGTGCCTGGACCTCCAAAAAAAACAGTACTAGGACTTGACCAAGCCCAACCATTGGATTCTTCTAGCACTTTGTACTTTTCTTCTAGTACATTTTGTCTGGCACTTCTTCAGCCAGTTTCCTGTCAGATTCACATGGGAGTCCCTTAGCAGCCTTAGCGTGTTCCAGCAATGCATAAAGCGACACCTCTTGAGGATTCCGGGAAATGATCCAAAACTTGATGTCCAGGGCCTTCGAAAAATACGCAACTCTTTCACACAACTTTGTCACGCACAGCACTTTGGCACAATCTGTATTCCATATTATTTTTCCTTCCCCTTCCCATCTCATTTTCAAATATGTTTTGTGCTTATTGGAAGAAATTGACATGTGGGGTTATCTGGTCCTTTAAGTTGATGAAACTCAAGCTGCCAACGCCAACAGGCAGCTCTCCGAGACTCGATGCTCCTGGGAGACTGTGATGGACAGCCATGTCAACGTTCTCTGAATGTCTCTGTTGTTCTTTGAGATATTTGTTAAAAGATGCTACTACTTGTACGTCCTTGATGCCTCGGGCATGTACGTGCAGTGGGCTCGTTTGATATGGTGAAGAAACTGTGCAATGATGCAATGCTATGCTGCCGCAATTGCACAACTTTCAAGGAGACTCGTATCGGCGTCGAACTCAAGAGCTGTCAGGCAGGGTGTTTGACCATTGGTTGTAGGAAACAGACAGTAGTTCCTGACAATCTCTGGGCGCAGCAAATGCTTCTTTCCGGCAGCTCGTTTTTCGGTCCCCCTGAAACATAAGACTGGCAAGAGGGAACACAACCAGCTCAAGGGATCGTTGCTCTGCATGAAACAGTGGTGACTTGGCTTTGCATTGTTTGAGTGTCACATTCTGCAAGAACCAAGTCTTGCAGGATTGTGGTGAGGAAGCCAAGCAGCCACGCACTTAATCCTTGCAACAGTGCAGAGTTTATGCCATTGTCAGGTATTTTCAGCTACCAGAGACGGGAATCTACTGCCGCTTGCAGATGTGAAAACGCTTGACATTGAAGTGCTTTGCCATATTTGGCCATATTTTGCCATAGTCAACCATGATATCTCCTATATCTCAGCCTTTCTCCGCAGGCTCTGCCAGGAAATCTTGGCCAGGATGAAGGACGAGTCGAAAGAGTGCCTGGATGCATTGGTGGAGGTGGGACAAGGTGTTATATGCGAGCACTTCGTGGCTAGCGAAAATATTGACAAGAGATAGTTTTAAGGGTGACATGAACATAGATGATGAACTTTAGATTTCTGACATAAGATTCAGATTGGGTGTCCCATGAGTGTCCTCGTTTCTTGATCTTCAACCGTAGCCGGAGATGTAGAGTATCACCGGACTTTATCCTTCAAGGCAATAGTGACACCTTCCTAAACCTTCTAAAACCATACAACATTTTTTGAACTACATTTTTTACACTCTTGCTGGAATCATACAAGGCTCTGAGACACACGTAGTATCGGATATTGGAATCATTGCAACATCGCTCTTGGAACGTCCAAGGCAGCGCCCCATGTGGGACTCATAGGCTTGGCTCATCTTGGCTCATCTTGGCTTAGCCTCTGTGCTCTGAGTTTGAAGTGATGGAAGGGGTGTCAATTCTTCCACGAGATCATGAACATTCAAGAACATTCAAGAACTCTTGGAATAATATGATATAGTTTATAGTTCAATTAATTATTACATTCATTATATTCATAGTTGGGGAAGGTTTGGTACAATCAGTAGAAAGAATTGACAGCTCCCTGCCACTGCATATGCTCTGACGTGCACGCTGCTGAGTGCAACGCATGTCACAGCAGGTAGAGTAGGTAATGTCAGCTTGGGCATCGTGGAGACTGAAGACTTGATCCGGAAACAACTCTTCTGATGGGAGTGGAGATAGCTAGTTTTGCCATGTTTTGCCCAAGTTGGCGGTCAAATACCAGCGTGCAACCATTGCATTGGAAAAAGGGTGCTTCCAAGGGCATACAAACACCACACATTCTGAATGGTTCGGAACATCTCTGGCACAGTTTCTTCCACTCTGCACACCCTTACCCTGTTTCTGTGCTCCGCAGTTGGAAAATGCACACCTGATATGACGCCCGATGGCGTTGACCTCTCGGACCAGGAGTACTTGAAGAGGTCCTTTCATGGTGGCAACATGTGGCAACATGCGGCAACATGTGTCAACATGCCAATAAGACAGATCAATGCCTCCTGTTATCACCATGTGATAGCATCGTTGCATATCGTTGCATATCGTTGCATATCGTTGCATCTCGTTGCATATCGTTGCCTTGTTTGGCAGGTTTGGGACTGTGGCGGTTTTTCTCTTCTTGAATGAGATAGAGGCCAGACAGCACCCACAACTTCTGAACAATGCTTGATGTTTTGGAACTGGTGCAGCGCAAACCACCTGATTGGAGACATTTGGAAACGCAAGCAAACAAACTCCATGCTTGACGTTGTGGCTACTATCTGTCTCTTAATTCTTTGGCACATGCCTTTAGTGGAGGTGCATCATTTGTTTCTTTTTTGTTTTTCTGGCACTCCAACATTCTGCACCCTTATTCAGACGAGCCATGAGGCTGCAGATCTTTGCTTCCCAAGACTTGGACTTGAGGTGCGCCGGAAAAATCATTTCCTACCGGGACAATATGGATTAATCATCCGATGATTATTCTGTTCCTGTATTTTCAGCTTTTGCAACGTTCCCATGAAGTGAGAGAGATTGAGAGAGAGAGAGAGAGAGTCAATTGGGTTTGGTACCGCACGAGGGTATCTCGTTTGGATGTTGAGTTTAGTTCTTGACTTTGGGGAGATCAAATTTGATCGCAAATAATAAAAATTGAGGATACAACAGGAATCTCAGCTTCTGTGCCTGTCCCTTCCTGGCTGTGCTGGCAGATCGCATCCTGCACAGCCTGCGCTGTGGTGCATCCTGACCTGCTTTGGGAGGAAAACTGTTCACAGAGTTGGAAAGCTTGCCATGATTTATTGGTTTATATAGGCAATTTTTGTGTTTTCGGATTTGTCCAAAAAATGGGGGAGTCGCAAAATTGACCATGTCACTAAAGGAAATGATGATCAAACATGGGATTTTTGGGGAACCCCATTCTCAGACAAACCCTTTCTGACATTTTGACCGATTGATCTCTCAATGAATTCCACTTGCTTGCGTTTTGGTGTCCGCGTGCATGTTTTGATGTCACCTTTGACTTTGGCAGGTGTGGTCGACCACTTCGCCGTCATTCCCAGGTGTGCTTCGACATAAGGCGGTTGGGCTCAAGTTCCACTTTCTGATCTCCAAGTTATATTCAAAGATGATCAAAGATGCATAGGCTGTGCCCCCAAGAATTCCAATAACCTCGTGTGGCTCATTTGATGCCTCGATCATCCTCGATCCCAAGGCATCACATCCCATCGATTCCCCTTTCTTTTGTTTTTTGCAGCGGTTCAGGCACAACCTCCTCGCTCCGGGACAAGGCTTGGTGCTGGTGCAGCAGCTGAAGGTTTCGGACATTGAGTTGATGCAGGATCGCAGCCATGGGCGTCTTCAGGGATGTGCAAGTCCGGGAGTAAAAAGATCTTCTTGCAGTTTTGTGGCATGTTGAAACAACATGGAACCAAACTTTGGTGATCATCCTTTGCGTTGCGACCATGCCCTGCTTGATACTGCTTGATTCAGATCTGACAAATAAGAAATAATGATAATCATGCGGAAAGAAGCAATGCACGGATACATTGTGGGTGTTACTCGTACTTTCAATCACTGATTTACTGGTAGCATCTGATAGCTATGTACAGCCGCACCTGTGCAAGAAACAAAGGACTCAAGTCGTGCAACAAAAGAAGCGTGTGCTTCCTTTTAGTGGATAGAATGGGATAGAGGGTCATGCCATGTGCCAGTCAAACAGATCCTTGTAAACACGTGAGACATTTTCGGTGCACGGGATCTCATGGAGCCTGGGTGATTTGAGCCACGGCCTTGAGACTTGGACCATCTTGGACCATTGGAGACCTGAGAGCCATTTGTTTTTCAGTTGAAAAAAGAGTTCCATAGAGTTCCTTTGTTTTGAGGTGTGATGGACAGCCGAAACAGCCGAAGGTGATGTCTGAAATTGGCCCTGTGAAGGGCTCAGCTGAGATTTCCAGAACTGTCTTTTGTCCACCTTGGTAGTCCTCTGTAGTTCTTGAAACGAGAACTTGGCCATCCATCCTCAGATCAAGGATGTCTCGGATGGGACTAAAGAAACCGCCCTGGAAACACAGCCATGGCCCAAGCCAAGATATGTCCCATCACTCAGAGAGAAATGATGTGAGTCATGTGTTACACCACTTGATGAGCGGTGGAGAGTTTGCGGATGGAACAGGACTATCCATGTTGCCATGGCAGAAGGAGAGGAGGACAGGTTCTGAAATTTCGCTTAGACCACAGCGAGTGAACCCACTGCACTTTGCAAAGAATCCGGGGCAGGAGATAGCTCGAGATGCGAGCATCAGAAGCAAGAGCCACGACGCAAACAATGCTGTCATCAGAAGCAGAAGTGGCGAGACAAGGCGAGAAGATGCGACTTTATACAAAACACTACTGTAGTAAGATCTAGTAAGATCTAGTAAGTCAGATGGTAAGAACCAGTGGAAATCAATGGACATGGAAAATTTGGAAAGGGTGCATTACGTGTATTACGTGCACATCATTTTCGTTCATTTGCTAAAAAATCGTCCTACTTGATTAATTTGATTGGCTTACTTGTTTTGGTCGACGCAATTCCAGGGCAGCACCCGATGAACACGAGTCCGAGAAGGACTGACCAAACGTTTGGAGCACCAATCAGCTTCAACTCGGCACAGCATTTCTGTTCAATGCATTTCTTCAAACTACCTGAAAGCCTTCATCGAGTATGCAGCAGTTGGAGGATCATTTAGCACCTGCTCGGCGAAAAAATGCCAGACGGAAGACAATGGAACCACCCAAATCAAGGTGCACTGCAATTTGGCACAGGATTTGTGGCTGTGACACTCGCCATGTCTCGCCATGCCGCCAGTATTTTCACGCAGAGAATCACCACTAGCAGTCACTAGCATACTTGGATTTGCTATGATTTGCTGCATTCGTGCAGTCACAGAGCCAGGGTTTGGCGGTGTTTGACAGGGTTTGACATCGCTTGAATGCAAGGAAGTCTCCAATGGAGGGAAAGAAATCACCTGAAGAGCAGGAGGAGTGTTGGATTCAAAGTATGAGACGTGACAGGATCAAAATTGTCAAAAGAGTGGCAGCAGTTTGTCTTTTGATGTCTTTGCAGGAAGCGAAATCAAGACATTCAAGCCGGCGCAGCAAGACGGATGCAGACTTGTCAAGGAAGAGCACGGTTCGTTCATGACCTAACACAATTTGCCAGGAATGGTTTGCTTTTCAGACTTGAAGCTTTCCACTTGAGCGGTGGAGAGTTTGCGGATGGAACAGGACTATCCATGTTGCCATGGCGGAAGGAGAGGAGGACAGGTTCTGAAATTTCTCTTAGACCACAGCGAGTGAACCCACTGCACTTTGCAAAGAATCCGGGGCAGGAGATAGCTCGAGATGCGAGCATCAGAAGCAAGAGCCACGACGCAAACAATGCTGTCATCAGAAGCAGAAGTGGCGAGACAAGGCGAGAAGATGCGACTTTATACAAAACACTAGTAAGATCTAGTAAGATCTAGTAAGTCAGATGGTAAGAACCAGTGGAAATCAATGGACATGGAAAATTTGGAAAGGGTGCATTACGTGTATTACGTGCACGTCATTTTTGTTCATTTGCTAAAAAATCGTCCTACTTGATTGATTTGATTGGCTTACTTGTTTTGGTCGACGCAATTCCAGGGCAGCACCCGATGAACACGAGTCCGAGAAGGACTGACCAAACGTTTGGAGCACCAATCAGCTTCAACTCGGCACAGCATTTCTGTTCAATGCATTTCTTCAAACTACCTGAAAGCCTTCATCGAGTATGCAGCAGTTGGAGGATCATTTAGCACCTGCTCGGCGAAAAAATGCCAGACGGAAGACAATGGAACCACCCAAATCAAGGTGCACTGCAATTTGGCACAGGATTTGTGGCTGTGACACTCGCCATGTCTCGCCATGCCGCCAGTATTTTCACGCAGAGAATCACCACTAGCAGTCACTAGCATACTTGGATTTGCTATGATTTGCTGCATTCGTGCAGTCACAGAGCCAGGGTTTGGCGGTGTTTGACAGGGTTTGACATCGCTTGAATGCAAGGAAGTCTCCAATGGAGGGAAAGAAATCACCTGAAGAGCAGGAGGAGTGTTGGATTCAAAGTATGAGACGTGACAGGATCAAAATTGTCAAAAGAGTGGCAGCAGTTTGTCTTTTGATGTCTTTGCAGGAAGCGAAATCAAGACATTCAAGCCGGCGCAGCAAGACGGATGCAGACTTGTCAAGGAAGAGCACGGTTCGTTCATGACCTAACACAATTTGCCAGGAATGGTTTGCTTTTCAGACTTGAAGCTTTCCACTTGAGCGGTGGAGAGTTTGCGGATGGAACAGGACTATCCATGTTGCCATGGCGGAAGGAGAGGAGGACAGGTTCTGAAATTTCTCTTAGACCACAGCGAGTGAACCCACTGCACTTTGCAAAGAATCCGGGGCAGGAGATAGCTCGAGATGCGAGCATCAGAAGCAAGAGCCACGACGCAAACAATGCTGTCATCAGAAGCAGAAGTGGCGAGACAAGGCGAGAAGATGCGACTTTATACAAAACACTAGTAAGATCTAGTAAGATCTAGTAAGTCAGATGGTAAGAACCAGTGGAAATCAATGGACATGGAAAATTTGGAAAGGGTGCATTACGTGTATTACGTGCACATCATTTTCGTTCATTTGCTAAAAAATCGTCCTACTTGATTAATTTGATTGGCTTACTTGTTTTGGTCGACGCAATTCCAGGGCAGCACCTGATGAACACGACAGAAATGATGTGAGTCATGTGTTACACTACTTGAGCGGTGGAGAGTTTGCGGATGGAACAGGACTCTCCATGTTGCCATGGCGGAAGGAGAGGAGGACAGGTTCTGAAATTTCTCTTAGACCACAGCGAGTGAACCCACTGCACTTTGCAAAGAATCCGGGGCAGGAGATAGCTCGAGATGCGAGCATCAGAAGCAAGAGCCACGACGCAAACAATGCTGTCATCAGAAGCAGAAGTGGCGAGACAAGGCGAGAAGATGCGACTTTATACAAAACACTAGTAAGATCTAGTAAGATCTAGTAAGTCAGATCGTAAGAACCAGTGGAAATCGATGGACATGGAAAATTTGGAAAGGGTGCATTACCTGCATTACGCGCACATCATTTTCGTTCATTTGCTAAAAAATCGTCCTACTTGATTGATTTGATTGGCTTACTTGTTTTGGTCGACGCAATTCCAGGATGGCAAAGGACGGCATGGATCCGGAGGAGGAAGTCAAGCAATTGGGCACTCTCTTGAGCCATCCATTGATTTGAATTGACTTGCAAGTTCTTGGACACTGAAGTTGTGGGTTGTGTGTGTGTAGCTTGTTCTTTGCACCAGCAATGGTGTAGGATCATGTGCCCCCTCTCCGCAAGAACATAGTCAGACGGAAGACGACAGAGGCTTCTGCTTCGCGAACAAGGCGCAGCCATGCGTTGCGGTTGAGTATTTGATGTATTTGCTTTGAGACAGACCTGGACAATCCTAGACCATCTAGACCTGTAGTCTTGCATTTCTGAGAAGCAAAGCCAAGTTTTCCACTGCAAGTTGCGCGCCATCTTGTTTCTAGTCCTCTTCCAATTCGTAGGATTGGTTGGTTTGATTGTCGGATGGTAACTGGCTGTCAGGTTATCTCCCATGGAAGGAAGGGCTTCAGCTTCTCCTTTCTCTGATGAGGACTTTGGGCATGCTTGTGCACAAAAGAAGCAAAAGGAGTCTAAATTCGAACGCGCAACCTGGCACACATGGACTAACAACATGTTTGTTCTCTGAAGACACAACTTGTGTACGAAATGAACAACTTGTGCCTGTATCTTTGCTTAGGTTATGACTGATCTTCCATCCAGGTACCTGAACATGATACAGTTTGCAACAGGAGTCCTTACCGTCGAGTTCCAGAAATGGCTTCAGACTAGCCTTCAAGGGAGCTTTTGACCTCGCAACCAGGCAGCAGCTGGAACAAGAAGATACAAGAAGTTCCTCATTTATCCTCATTTGTGTATCGTATCATGGAAGACCACTAGTAATTGAAGGAGGGAGGTAAAAAAATACTTTGGATCTTTACTTCCATGTGTCTGAAGCGTTTCTTGTGGCATTCATAGTGTTTTAATGCTGACGATTGGGGCGTCGAATCAGTGATACCGGAGACGTGGCCGATCCTTTGTTCTGGCTCAAGCGGGATCGCAGAGTTTTCGATTGCCACCAGTCCACCAGCTCCCATGGCGGAAGTGCCGGCTGACGAGGTGCCAGCGGCAGAGAAGGAAGAGCTCTTCTGCACCTATGCGGCCATGATTTTGAAGGATAGCGAGCTCGAGATCTCCGAAGAGCACATCAACAAATTGATCAAAGCTGCTGGAGGCTCTACCAGCAGCTTCTTCCCAGCCCTTTTTGCAAAGCTTTGTGCTGGCAAGGACTTGGAGAGCATGCTGAAGTTTGGTGGTGGCGGCGGCGGCGGTGGTGGTGGTGCCGTTGCTGGTGGAGGAGGTGGCGGCGCAGCACCCGCGGCTGAAAAGAAGGAGGAGAAGAAGGTGGTCGAGGAAGAAGAGGAGGAAGAAATGGAGTTTGATCTCTTCGGCTAGGCTTCAGCGGACGAAAGCTCTGACGAAAAAGGCTGAAAAATCTCTTATTGCGGAGCGGCTCTTGCTGTATAGCATAGAAAGTCTTCCGTGGTCGTTGTAGCTGACTAAGGGCATCCCTGTTCTTGAAGCTTCCATCAAGTACTGCTGCAGGGTTGGGATAGCCACGTTGATAGTAGCAGGCTTGCATGAACTATTCAGACTGTACTTCCTTATCCGGACCGGAATTGTTTTGCAGCAACCGAGGCGAAGAAAAGTCGCAAGCACAGGCTCCTGACCATGTACCCTTTTCATCTCTTTTCACCCCTTTTCTTTTCGTCTAGACATTGTGTTGCCTTGATATGATTTCTTGATTTTGATCAATGAAATGGCACAAACGCTGCAGTTGTACCATGCCACTGGTGCAACTCTTGGTTTCTGGCAGGAAAGAAAAAGAACATAAAGAGGAAAAGGCTGAACCTTGGTGGCAGATGGCGAACGAACCATGCTGAGCCATCCTGAACCTGGTGCACGTATTGTCTCCAAATCTCTCCAATTTGCAGAAGTTAGTGAAGTTAGTTCCCAATTTGTGTCAGCCCTTCAGGTCCTTGCACTGCAGCTCCGAATCCAAGGACACACCCACGCCGGAACCACCAAAACGAGATCTGGAGCTTATCAGGCCCTTGCGTTGTCTGGAAAATGTTCCGGCTCAAAAAAGAGAGCACTCCTGTGGTTCATACAGAAAGTTTGCGAGAGAGTTTACGGAGAGATCCAACAGATCAGTCAGGAAGGCTTTTAGCTCAGCCCGCAGAGCAATAATGATGAGGACTGCAGTTCAGGGAAAGCACAGGACAAATATGGACAAATTATCCAGCCACAACAGGCCTGCAACAATCCCGTGGATTAGGATGGCATTCTGATTATATAAAGCAACATAAAGCAACCAGTTTGACACTCTCTCAGATTGATTTGGCAAACACATCCTATTGACATGAACGGCGTCCAGCACGTCGCAAAACAACACTCTAATGTAAACATTGCCACCTCCACGAGTTTATAAGAAATCTGCTCAGAATATATCGCAACCTTTACATATTGAACATGTGAACACATTTTCATTATTTTTCATCCTTTTTCATTTAACGACACATGACCCCCATGGATCCCCACCGCACAGGACGGCCATGAAGACCCCCCCGACGCACCGTGACGCCATCCGCTTGGGCGTCCAAGCCCTGGGACGGGCCGCTGGCATGGTGATACGGACACGCCGCACCAAGGCGAAGCAGAACTTCATTCACTTTTAACATCTTTTAACTTTGATTCATGTTGTTGAAAGTTGTTATTGTATGTTATTGTAGACTCTACACCTTTCTGCATTGGTCATCGAGCATCTTGGTTGGCACCACATGCGGATTGTGAAACTTGACACTGTGCTGACTTGACACTACCGCAGGCCATTCACATCATGAGGATCTTTGTGGCTGCAAAACGCCGGCACGACTTTGTCAAGGAGCAACCACACTTGGCGATTTGTCTAAGTCTAATTCATTTGGACATATTTGGACTAAATCTTGAAATGATTCCATAAAGAATTGAGTCTCATGAGCTCCTGCTGCCCTTTCACATCCGTGTACTGCAGGTGTTCAGGAGGTTCGTGTCAGCAGGCCAGGCAAAGCCTGTTCACCAATCATGCAACCCTTTCCCCAATCCAAAGCATAGTGATGCATAGTGTTAGCCTTCCCTCTGCATTGTGTCAGTAAGAAAGACAATATAATATCTTATAAGATATTATAAGATATTATAAGATAATATAAGATAATTGAGTTGGATAAAGATGATAAAGCTGTTACGGGCTTAGCTTAGTTCATTCCTGTAACTAGGCCATGGCGGCCATGGCCCTAGATGAGTCCAGGAGCAGCAGCAGTACAACCCTGAGATTGAGATGGATGAGATCATGGAGGCACGGCCGAGGTTTCCGGCGTTGCGCAGCTGAAGTCTGAAGTCTGGGCTGTCCTAGCAGCTGTCCTAGCAGCCCTAGCAGCTGTGCCGTAAAACAGCGGCAGACTTGATGCAAATGTCAATGATTCAATATGATTCAATGATATTCAACGATATTCAATGATATTCAATGTTTCTTTTCTCTGCCTCACACACTATCTCTCGCTTTCTCTATTTTGAAGGAACATGTGACGAACATCTTCTGGCAATGTGTGCCTTTGATGGCAAGCGTTCAGAGGAGGAAGTGTATCTTGTTGATTGGTGGTTTGATGGTTACTTGCCACGTTTTTATCATACATATCTATCCCATTCTATCCATGTCTTTGTTCAATACTGTGAAACTCAGGATCACTACTGAAACACATGATAATAGGAACCTGATCTGAGGCCGAAGCACGTAGTCGCTTTTTTAATCTTTTTCCCTTGTGCATCTTGTGCTTGACCTGAATCTTGTTGGATGCTGTCACAATATGTTACAATGCTGTTGTTGTTGTCATTTTGTTTCATGTTGTTTCCAAGGTGCAGTTGAAGATCGACAACTATGACAAGATGGTCCCAGAGTTGCTGAAAGCCTTTGCGGAGCCTGGCACCGGAATCGCAGAGTCGATGCTGGATTTTCGTCGTGTGCTGGAAGATCAGCTCAGGCGTTTGAACGACTGGGCGAGTTTTGCCCATATGGGACATCGAACGATTTTGGCATACAATACACTCATATACATCCGTAGCATATGAGATTATAAATATTTATAAATTATAAATTATAACTGACGATAGAAGACATTGATAAACTTTCTGGTTGCTGGTCGATCTCAGTGTCTTAAGCCAGGCACCTGGAAGCGGAGATTGACTATGCAGTTGAGAGTGGAGACTACGAAGCAACAAATACCTCCAGCTGCTTGTCTTCAGTCTCTGTCATACTCAGTCAATCTCCGTCAAGTTTTGTACACCGAGAAATGATGAGAAATGGGGCATTGTTAGTCTTTTGACAGAAAGCACAGGGATTCTATTGACTTCCAAGGTGCTAAGAAGAAAGAACTTCGTAAGGTTGTGGAGAGCGCCGTGGAACAAGCCTCTCACATTCGGTCTTTAGTGATTTACGCACGGACCCTTTCCAGAATGAGTCGAAAGCAAAATCTCGCGCATGAAGATGACGTGCAGTCCCTTTTGGCAAAGATCCAAGGCCTGGATGTTTCCAAAAAACTCATGAGAAAGTTGACCGACAGTGAGGATTTTCCGAATTCTCCGATTCAGCGGCCTCGTCGTCGTCGACGCCGGGCTGGAGCGACTGGAGCGACTGGAACGTCTGAAGCGTCTGGAGCGGATGAGACAGGGGAAAACAAGATAGGCAACGACAAAGATCCTGACCCTGAAATCGGCAGCGAAAGCAGTGAGAGCAGTGAGAGCAGCGAGAGCAGTGAGTCCCAAAGTGATTCAGGGATCGAAGAAACTCAACACATAGAAGTCATAGAAGAGATAGACGAGGAGAATCACAGCCATGACAGCCATGACAATTTTGATGACCCTGACGACCCTCAGAAACCGATGGTCGCTGTGACCTTCGAGGAGACAGAGCTTGAGCCGCGTGATGATGTCGTGGCTGAGGATTTTGCATCCGCAGATCTCTTAAATCTTCCACCACTTCCACCACCTGAAGAGTTGGAGAGCTCCAACAATCCTTCAAACCTGGAGGATGCAGAAACAGGATTTTCAACCTCGGGCTTCCTTGGTCTATCAGAGGCGCACTGGGCAGAAGACATGAAAACTATTGAAAACTCATGAAAACACGAATTCAAAATTCAATAGGGTCAATATGTTGACCACCAGAAACACAGATATATAGGAGACATGCTGCCCAAGTGCTTCTATGGCCCATGGTTATTTATTCTCAATCCGAGAAAAACAAGCGCTTGTTCCCTACTTCTGCCTGTCCAACTTGCTTAACTATAAGACTAACTAAAATAGACTAAAGCTATTTACTCCTGATGAAGATGTTTGATGTTGTGGTCCCTGGATGTCCCAGTGTGCTTTTTCTGCATTTTCACATGAATTTCCCCCATGGTGCAGGGCAGCCGGACCTTCAGTGGAAAGCTAAGCCTGGGACCAAACTGGTCCCGTCTCCAGTCCTTCATCAGCGAGGCTGAGAACGAGCCATTGGATCTTGAGGTGCATCTCATCATGTCACCCAAGGGACCCAAGTCACAAGTGTTGATTGGTGAGATCAAGTCGACAATATGTGACAATAAGATGTCACAACAGATCACCACCGTTGACTTTTTTGTGACTTTAAGGATGTTTGTGGTGGGAGATAATGGGACATAGTGGGACTATGTGCAACATTCTGAAACGCGCAGGCTATGGCATCAGAGCCCTCTTCTGTCTTCAAACGCTTTGACTACACTGAAGATTGGGAAGAGCAGATCCAAAAGTATATAGAACTGGTGCAAAGCTGGGAGGTTGAGGAAGTTACCGTCCAGGAGAGTGCGTTCTGAGAATTCTCTGGCGATTTCCACCACAACACACACACAACACACAGGTGAGATTTCCACCACGACACAAAGACGTTTCATGTTTTCCGGATTCAATGCACGATAGGCAGAATCAGCTCAGCCAAAGGAATGATTTCCACCACACCGATTTCTTTTTGTGTTTCAAGGTCGAACATGTCCAAGTATTGAAGCCATTTGAAGCTCAGGGATTTCTGGCATAGGATGCATAGGAATGCATAGGAGTCGTCAACTGCATTCCGAATCTTCCGACAGCGAGGACAATCGAGGTCTGGTGCTAACATTCCCTGGTGATGTTGGGAACGTCAGTCCATCAGACTTTCCGCTCATCGTTCGATACGAGGACGGTGGGGACGACCAAAGTGACGTGAGATGACTCTGTGTCAGTGTCCGATGCTTGAGTGCATACTCTATTAAATTAAGACACTGTGGGCTTCGACACATGCACAAACTTGGGCAGATGCCGATTTTGGAGGTTTCATGTCGCCAACATGTTGAAATGTGCACATGGGAGGATCCTGCAAAGGCGATGGCTGCAAGCAGGGGCTCCAAATTTCGACATGAATCGAACATGGCAGGACTAGCAGTGACTAGCAACATGAGTCAACATCATGCGCTGCAAAGGAGCCACCCTGGGACATGTTCAACTTAGGTGGAGGTAGAAGTAAGGGATTGCCGAGGACAGGGGGTTTGCGACTTCTCGATGAATAGTCTCAGTCTCTCTCTCTCTCTTTCTCAGTCTCTCTCTCTCTCTTCTCTCTTTCTTGTCCCCTTTAGAGACTAGGACAGGTTGAGACTCGAGATGGTTTAGAACAGACTTGTTCATTAGACTAGTGCATATGATGCCTCCTTATCTGGTGATTGTGCTTGCTCGCATAGCTGCCTTCAGCAAACGTGTAGTGCATGAGTTTGACATCATCCTTTGAATTCGTATCACACATCGATTTCTGTCACATCAAAACCACTTCCGAAACCACCTATAGCAACCCCCACAGAGACAAACTGGTAAAACCCCACCAAGATAGTGCTACTAGTAAAACATAGTAAAACCTTAAAATCCTGTCTTTTTTGAGAGGTTACATACTACCGGTTACTACTGGCTACTACTGGTTACTATACTATACTATACTAATACTAATACTAATGCTAATACCAATACCAATACCAATACTAATACTAATACTAATGCTAATGCTAATACTAATGCTAATGCTAATGCTAATACTAATGCTTGTATCCTTAAAAAGCCACTGACGATTTGTTGGCGTTTCAGCTCCACAATGCTCCACAGCTCCAGGGAGCCAGAGGGTTCAAGACGTCGTGCCAGCGCGGCTTTCACTTGGGCTGCGTGGGAGGACGGCCAAACATATTGCCATCTTTTATTTCTATTTATTGTATATTTATATAATATTATTTATAATATATTCTACGTATATCCATATACTCGTATCTTCTTTTCAAGAGACAAGAGGACAATACGGACAATAGGATTCTGTTCGAAGTCGTGCCGTATGGTTTATTGACATCCACCTGAAGGAAGATGAACCTGCAGTTCCGGAGCGAAGGTGCAGCCCGAAATCTGTCGGTATGTCACTGGTATCACTGGTCATTGGGACGGATAACATTCTGTCAGCCACCCCGCCCACCCCTTCAACTTTTCGAGACCCCAGGACGCAAACTCCCAAGATGAAGTCGCCTGAATCGAGTCATTCTGAGAACTGGGATCAACTGGCAGCTTTAATGGCATCGGACCCAGCGGCTTTGCTTGTGCAGGGGAGACAGTGGACCGAAAATCATCAATGGGACTCAGAGGGGACATTTGTACATACATTATTTATCAGAATTGATGTTATTTGTATAGGTGACAAGATTGATGTATTATTCATGTTCTTTATATACATGGTGTATGTTATGATACTCAATTATTTGTGCCAATGAATGCGTGAGAGATTTCAGATGTTTTCTGCTCAGGATCATGCCGACGTACCTTTGGCATCGGCCGAAGGTCGGAGTTACTGTGCTGTTTCAATCTCCCAAGCTTTGCCTTTCCACTGTCATTCCGCTTGTTGTCAATGCTTTTGTCAGAGACCGCTTTGGTTTAGAAATGTTTAGCAAGGCTTTCCTGTGGCGTTCACTTGCTTTCTCGTCTTTCAGATAAGTTCTTGTTGCTACAACTCCCGAAACAGAGGTAGCCCTGAGCCACCTGGAAGCAGTCCTCTTGCTGCAAGCACCCCTCAATCTCCTGGCAGTGAAGAAAGGACTGTTTTGAATACCAACGCTGTGGGGCTGTTCGAAGGAAGTTTAGAAGTCAAACTTCCGACAATATGGACAGATGAAAAGCAGAGATGGGAAGAGTCAGAGAGAAGAGAAGAGTAGAAGAGAGAAGATCAGAGAAGAGAAAGAGTCAGAAGAAAGAAGCTGCAGATGCGCGAAAAGGTAGGAAAGTCACGAAACACGGTGTTTTTCCAATGATTTGTGGCTCCGGAGGGTCGAAAAGTAGGCTCGCTAAAGCGGCGGGTGCGGAGCCATGTGGTCAGATGAGAGATGAAAAGTTGCACGCCGTTGTGGCGCGAAGCACATTTTGAAGTAAAAATGCACAAAGCACACCAGGTCCGGACCACTTTTGGAAGTTGAGATGTCGAAAAAGTGCACGCCGTTGTGGCGCGAAGCACATTTCGAAGTCAAAATGCACAAAGCACACCATGTACGGACCACTTTTGGACGTTCAGAGCTCGTTTGGCGTGGTAGGCGCAAGGGATTGCGCACCTTGTCAAAAGTGAGCAAAACGCGAGGTTTTGTAGCATTTCCAAGAACGATGGCAGGCGCAGGACATTTGAAGAGGATCTTCAAAGATGCATTTCGCGTGGCAGGCGCAGTACAAAAGACATGTTCATCAGAGATGTTGGGAGGTCAGCGCGCTGATTTCCTGAGAGGGGTTGGATTTGGGTTGGATTTTGGAGCATCAGATCTTCAGGTTTGCTGAGATGATTTTGCGTGACAGGTGCAGCACTTCGTATGACCTGGCATCAATTTTTCGTGGCAGGCGCAGTACTGTAGACAGGTGGAGTGGAAAAATCGCAAAACGCATTGGTACGAGGCCGTCAGCTCTGCACTCAACTTTCCATTTTTGAAGGAAGTCTCGCAGAATTGCTTGGTTTTTGATGTTGCCAAGTTCAAAAATTGAAGAAGTCTCGCAGAATTGCTTCGTTTTGGATGTTGTCAAGTTCAAAAAATGAAGAAGTCTCGCAGAATTGCTTTGTTTTTCATGGTAGCAACTTCGAAAAATGAGGAAGTCTCGCAGAATTGCTTCGTTTTTGATGTTGTCAAGTTTTAAAAATTAGGAAGTCACGCGGAATTGCTGCGTTCTTGATGTTGTCAAGTTCAAAACTTGAGGACCTCTCGCAGAATAGCTAGGTTTTCAACCTTGCAGATGGACTGGTAGATAGACAGACAGACAGAGAGAGAGAGAGAGAGATAGGTAGATAGATAGGTAGATAGATAGGTAGATAGATAGGTAGATTGATAGGTAGATAGGTAGATAGATAGGTAGATAGGTAGATACATAGTCAGATAGACAGATGAGAAAGATAGATAGCTAGCTAGATTCAGCTAGATTCAGCTAGATAGATAGATAGATAGATAGATAGATAGATAGATAGATAGATAGATAGTTCAAAACCTGAGGACGTCTCGCAGAATAGCTTCGTTTTCAAGCTTGCAGATAGACAGGTAGATAGACAGACAGACAGACAGACAGACAGACAGAGAGAGAGAGAGAGAGAGAGATAGATAGATAGATAGATAGGTAGATAGATAGGTAGATAGGTAGATAGGTAGATAGGTAGATAGGTAGATAGATAGATACATAGTTAGATAGACAGATGAGATAGATAGATAGCTAGATAGATAGATAGCTAGATAGATAGATAGATCGATAGATAGATAGAAAGATCGATAGATAGATAGATCGATAGATAGATAGATCGATAGATAGATAGCTAGATAGATAGATAGATAGATCGATAGATAGATAGAAAGATCGATAGATAGATAGATAGATAGATAGATAGATAGATAGATAGGTAGACAAGCAGACACAGAGAGAGAGAGATAGATAGATAGATAGATAGATCGGTAGGTAGGTAGGTAGGCAGGTAGGTAGGTAGGTAGCTAGGTAGGTAGATAATCAGAGAAAAAGAAAAAAAGAGAGAAAAAAAGGAGACATCAATCACCTTTCACTTTCGATCCATCAGTGGCTTCGCTCTGCCAGCCGTGATTCACAACAACCAAGCTCTCCTATAGGTATCCTATTTTTTGAAACTTCCGCCACCGCCTTGCGCGGTACTAGTAACATTTGTCAACTACTGTAAGTCATGGAGATGAGCTGGTGTCAGGAGCCTGTCAAACACCCTCGGGAGTATGCATTGGCTGGAGGACACTGCCGCTTCCAGTGTTCAACCTCAGCAGCTTCCCGGCCATTGGAAATTTCTGAGCTTCATGTTGTTGACATAGCTCTTGGAGCCCTCAGAACATGTTCAGAGCATCACGCAGGACTCGGTTTTGCCTCGAAAAGTGAAATTGAATCTTCGGAAACTGCGCTATGATCCTGGTGCTCAGGCCATATCGGGGCCCAAATACCATAGGTTTTCATGGAATTCTCCATGTCTCCATGACGCGTCAGGGTCGCGTCCAATCACCATGGCGCACTTTGCTGTCAGTGCTTCTTGGAAGGTTAAAACCTTGCCGCCTGCTTCCGTTGAAATGAGGCCAGTTGCAGTGAATTGCCTTTATATCTTGGCTTAAAGGCTTAGTGCCACAAACTGAAAACGATTCCCCACACTACATGATAATCTACTCTATATACAACATCTGTTGTCACATCTTACAACTTTTTTCGGGAGGTCTACGATGTTTCCGGCCTCGCCAAAGATTGCTAAGGAGCGACCTGAAGCCGCCAGGGCTGCTGAAGTAGATGGCCATGTAGAACATAACATGCGAACAAAAGTAGCAAACGTGCTTGGTATCTTGGCATCTAGAACTTGGATGCAATCGTTCCAAAGATGTTTTTCCACTTGCTAGAAGAGATTAGAAGAGAATGGTGCCGACTTCTGCACACGCATAAGTTCATCTGAACTAAGACCTGTAAGCAATGTGGGCGTCTGAAACCATTGTTGTCTTCAACATCAGGGGCACAGGAAATGTGAAAATCAGTGGGAGCGTCTGATGGCCATCGTGAGCGGGAAGGTGTGAATAGAAGAAACATAGAACGAAGGGTACAAGAACAAAGGAAGAAAAGGTCTTGAAATGTCTTGAAGTTTGACGATGATACAGTGATACTATATGAAACAACATGATTACAATATGATTCGATACTTGTCCGTAGGATCGTTCCAAATTTGAAGGACTGGGGAGAAGGAAAGGCTGGAGGCCTTCGTTTTCGCTCATGAGGCCGATGGAGAGGAGTCTGTGCTTGGAGCTCTACGACGTGTTCGGAAGAAGCCACTGGATTGGAACAGCTTCGAATAGATTCGAGTTACGAGTTGATTTTAGCAAATTTCATCATCCTTTCATCATCCTTTCATCGACATAGTCACCCTTTGAACTTTGAATGGTTTCCCCTGCTTTGAAGCTTTTTGCTGTCCCATGAGCCAAAGTTGAGTCCCTGCCCACTTTGCGCAAGATGAACATGCAAGATCTTGAATCTTATTCTTGTCATGTTTGAGATTGCTGAGGAGATTCAACTTCCCGGATGCTGATGAGGTGTGCTTTGCCAAGCGTCTGCGAAACAGAGCAGTGCGTTCAAAATCATGACCAGCTCGAGCATCAAACAGGGAGATTCAATATCAAACAAGAAATCAGGGTGATGACAAGCATCATTCATCAACATCATCAATTTATCAAGCGTTCCTCCCCGTGACATTTTGTCTATTGGGCCAGTATATCACAGCAAATAGAATGATGTAGATGTGCGTAGATTATGGGCATTGTTGGGCATCATTGCAGCTTTCGCAGTGAGCCAGGTGAAGAGCATGAGAGGGTGGCACGAGTCGGAGGACAAAAAGGGGCAGTTTTTTTTTCGGGAACAACTGGGGCTGACAGCTGTTCAGCAGCAAGAACTGACTCCCTGACCGCTTCATCCAGGAGAGAGTTAAGAGCTCATGGCGAGAGCATTCGCTTTCCGTTTGGCTCCAAGATTGGACAAAAAGGATGAAAAACGATGAAAAACTATGAAAAGGGATGAAAAAGGAAAAAACATGTCGAGATGCTCAGTGATTGACTCCGTTGAAAGGGATGCTGGGATGCGACATTTACCAGCTCAATTGTCATCAGCTGTCGAAGATCACTGTACGCTTGCTAACATTTGCCAACTATTTATAGAAGCTCCGGTTATCTCGTCATCTCCAGTCCATTTCACACCTGGCATCGATTCATCGTGAAATTTCCACTTGAGGCTCCAGTGCCATTCCTGGACCTGGTGCCAGTGATTGGTGGAGAGGCAGTGGGCGGTTTCGAAACATCCAAACAAGGTAAACAAGTTGGCCACACATTGCCAGCATCCTGAGTTTATCGCCACCTTGGCGTAGTAGGCCTGCGGAGGGCGAAATCGTGCTGCAAATATGTGCCTTGCCTGGAATATCCTGAATCCCTTGCAGCCCAAGTTTTGATGACCATAGCCAGCCCAGTTTAGGATGAATGACTTGCAAGAGGAGACATCAGTGGTTTGTTTGAAAAGGGGTGTGTCGGCCTTTGAACTCTAATATGGGGAGGGATTCCAATACAGTAATTGTTCCAGAGAAAAGCAGTTGACACGGCTAAGGGTTCAGTCTGCTTGAATGCTTCTCAATTCTAAAACATGGTGATGAGGTTGGGTGTTAGATAGATGGTGTTAGAAATGAACATTTTGAAACACTCCTCCGCAAAAACCAAGTGCAGAAAGAAATTATTAATGCATATTATAGCAGGTGCATTCTATTTGGCCGTCAGCAATGCCGTCAGCTCTTGTCTGCCGTACCCAAGGCCGTTTGGACACATCACCAAGCCTCGCTTTCACTACACCGAGTTTGAAGAAAGTCGTCACCAGATTCAGGACCCTCAGGCGAGTTGCACTCTGTCCCCTATACATGGTGCAGTTGCCACGGACACTGCTCCACCAAACTGAGAACTGTTTTGTCGAAAGAACATGCATTTTGTAGGACACCATTTTGTTTTAAAAGAAGGTCAGTGCGTGCATGTGCACGCAACGTTTAGATGATAGTCTTGAGTGTGGAGCGACATCTATTAGGTTGCTGCACCGTAGCTGGACGCTTGAAACATCGAGCCATTTGCTTTGGCTCGAGTTGGTATTTTTGTTTGGTACAAACATCAAAACGTCACAGGCTTCATTTTGACTGGTGTTGGCAATCAATGTACCGGACTCGAAGTTGAACTCCATCGTTTATAGGACAGTTCCATTGGCATTTGTTTGCTCAAAAACTCAGATCTCAGCTATTTCATAGTTTTGGCTTGCAAAGCTACAGGATGACCACACCAGAGTCCTTTCGACAAACAGCAGCTGTGCCTCTTTTTCCTTCCTTTCGTACAGCAGAGGTCTGAAGTGCATTCGTTGACCAATGCACTCCCAGTCTCTGTGCATTCCGGTTTTATGGGAATAGCATGGCAGCTGGTGCAGACCTGGCAGCTGTGAAAGTTCTTTGCAAAAATCTACAGCCGACCAGAGAGAGCATCAATCAGGATTTGGGTCCCTTCCTGGAAGATTTGAAGTCTAGCCCTCGGTTTGGCACTTCACTCTTGAGCAAATTGGCACGTCGCAAGAGCCTTGGACATCTCAGAGGAAATCAGGTGCATTCCTGGACTGCACCTTTTCCTGGCATTCTTTTTCCGTTTCTTTTTGTTGTCACCTGACTCATGTCTTGTTGATTTGCACCTCCAACAGAAATGTCGTTTCCTTCCCTCAAGATGCACTTTCCAAGCGGGGCTTCTCCAATGGCTTGCATTTACGATCACATGTCTTGTTGCCAGGAAGCTCCGCCATGTGTCTTTGGTCTTGGATGCTTTGTTGAGAAATCGCTGCGATGTGAATGCATTTCACTATGGCGTCTCCATCAGTGCCTTCGAAAAGGCCGAGAACTGGGAGAGGGCGCTGCGGCTGCTGCGTCAAATGGATGTCGTTCGGGTGGAGCCGAACACTGTAACCTACGGCGCTTGCATCAGTGCCATGGAGAAGTGTGGCCAGTGGAAGCGGGCAGTCGATTTGCTGGCAGAGATGGTTCGAAGAGGCGTTGAGAAAAATGTGATTACTATGAGCGCAGGAATCAGTGCTTGCTCCAAAGCGGGGCAATGGCACTTGGCCATGGACCTTTTACATGGCATGTGCAAAGAAAAGATCGATCCGGACACTGTGGCATTCAATGCTTGCATCAGTGCTTGTAGCACCCAGTGGCTGTTGGCACTGGACTTGTTCCGGCAGATGTCAGGCTTTGGGCTGCAGCCTGATGTCATCTCTTTCAGTGCAGCCATCGCAGCGTGTGAGGAAGGGCTGAAGTGGGAGCAAACTTTGGGCCTCTTTGCAGATATGCAATCGAAGCAAGTGGATTTGGATGATTTCAGCTATAACGCACTTATCAGCTCCTTCTCGAGTGCAAGCGAGTGGCAATACGCACTTCATGTGCTACAGGAAAAAGCTGCTAGTAATTTTGACATGGACATTCATGCTTGCAGTGCTGCTGTCAGTGCGTGCGAGCGCACAGGACAATGGCAGCATGTCCTGGAGTTGTGGCCCGTTCTCCAGGAAGTCCAAGAAAAAGCCAACAGCCAACAGAAGAAGCTTTATGAATTGACTGAAACTGGACCGACCCACATCACACGTCATTTGAAGCGATCACTTGAATGGCAGTGGGCTGTGGGGTATCCTTTCTTGGCAGCCAAAGAAGAGCAGATGACCCATGGTTTTTACAAGTACATTGCAGGAATGCAAGCTTTATGTGCTCGGGAGCTGCTTGAAGTGGTACCTCGCGCTGAAAGTGTCATGGACATGTTTTGCGGATCCGGCACAGTGCTGGTGGAAGCCTTGCGTGCTGGAAAACATGCAATCGGTACCGACGTCTCCCCTTTGGCACTATTGGTTGCAACGCATCACACTGATGCAGCTCATGTTGATCTCTATGATTTGTTGGAAGTTTCTTCAGAACTTGTTGCGTCCATGGAAAGTGGGAACAAGGGCTGGCACTATTTGAAGTCTGAAATCTCTAAACTGAAGGAGAAGCCCTTGCGAGATGTGTTGCATTTCATATTGCTAGTGGCTCTTTCTCGTGTACAGGACGTAACTTATCTTCACTCGTCTTCAAAAGGCCTCAACGAAGTACCTGAAGATGGACTTCCTCCCTGCATGTTCCTAGGAGTAGCTCGGCTGTATGTCGCTCGTGTTCGGTCCCTTCGTGCCAGGGCTTTGGCTTCTCAGTGTGAAATCTATCGATGCGACAACCGAGTCCTGAGACTTCAGGAACCGGTGGATGCCATTGTTACAGGACCTCCCTACCCAGGCGTCTATGATTATCACTCACCAGCCAGCAGTTGTGCTGATCTTCTTGGTGGAGAGACTCTCTATGATTTCTGCGCCCCTGGATATGGCATTCATGGTTCAAAGGCTCCAACCAATATTGATATCCCGGACGACTCATCATCAGCAACGTATGCGCCAGGGAAAGAGATAGGACAAAATAGTTTGTGGCAGCAAGATCCTGAATTTGCGGACAAATGGCAAGCAGAACAGGCAGAATGGTTGGCTTCTGCTTTCGAGAACTTAAGGGACGGCGGGACTGCAACTTTGATGATAGGTGATGGAGACTTGCATTCGGCAGGAGACGGTGGCTTTGACAATTTGCAGCCAACCATCCAAGCTGCTGAACAGGTTGGCTTTCTTACCGTTGCAACAGCCACCATCTCAGGGAAGAGCAAACATCCCAAGCAGCCAAAAGGAATGAAGCGCACAGAGCACATCGTGCACCTACAGAAGCCAAGGAAGAGGCCAAGAGGGCTAATAAGTGACAAGGCAAGTAGGAAGCCAAGTGTCAAACCCAGATGATGTTTGACCCTGCTTGAGCGCCTCGAGAAGCTTGGAGACGGGCTCGTCAAAGTAGCGATCTTCCGCTGAGAGTTGCCTGGCCAAGTTGTGTTCACTCTGCACACGTGTTCAATCGATCAGATTGAGATGTTCTCACACTGCTCGTGGGATTGCGACCACTTGACGACGGACGACGACGGGACATGGCTAATGATGACTCAGCTTCACATCTACACATCAATTGACAGCGCCCGACCAAAGTGTTTGCCAAAGAGTGGGCCAGTTGTGAACATGTTTGGAGAATTTGAAGACCATGAAAGCATGATTTTTCCCTGGTTCATTCTCCAAGATTTGCCTCAGACATTCCATTTTCATTTGGGATATGGAGACTCTGTCGCCATCAGTAGTTTGTGTTTGAAGGACTTTGAATGTGGATTTCTTTGGATTTCTTGCAGTTTTCTTGTTCCACAAGGCCCATCCTGATGGGCGGCGAAAGACTCAGCCAGTTCGACCAGGCGACGGTGGACTTAAATCCTTCGACCCAGCAATGATTACGCAGTGTCTTTTGGACGTTCCTGGTCATCCTTGATCTATGTTGCTTTTCCAGCCCTGCATTGCCCAAACCGATTGACACACAGTCACAGCAATTGTAACTTGTTTCTAATGGCCTATATGAGTTATATGAGAGGTAGTGAAAGCACGGTCTTTTGCACTAAGTCACTAAGACTGACATGGACCTGACTCCGACATGGATTGCCAGGCACTCGAATGATTGGAAAAATGAGAAGCCCACTTGTACAAATCAAGGCGCGTTTGCTTATTTTCGATATTTTTGGATATTTTTAGATATTTTCGTGTCTAGTCGCGTCTAGTCACATCAGTAGATAACGCATTACTTTTGTGTCAAGGCCCATCTGTTTGATGCTGCATGCCAGTTGCATGCCTGTGCTCGACTCTCTTCATTTTCCTTTGACAGGAGGATTTCATGAGCATCACCGCAATCACAAGCTTCCATCGTTTGTGCAAAGTTCAAAGATAGAGGCGCTGGCAACGCATGGCAAAGCCATGCTGCCAATGTCGTTTGTGGCCAGCAAATTTTCAAAAGCATTTTAAGGAGTTGTGTTCCATTGCCAAAGTTCATATTCAAAAGATCCACGATCGTGGTCTCAATCTTTTTATTGCATTTTATGTTATTTCTAGATATTTCAAACAGTAGCGTTGTCCGCAAAGGCGTTTGAGCATTGGCGTATCAAATATAAGGCCGGTCTGAGCAAGGGAATACGACATCCCAAACTGGAAAGGTGACCCAGGTGGGTCACCAGTCTGAGCATGTTCAACACATCACAGGAGCTGGTGATTTGTCGAAGTTCCGGTTGAGCCTCAGCTTAAGGGCCTTAAACTATGGTGAAATTCAACTTTTGAACAAAAACAATCAAAAACATAGAAATATTATGAACATTTATGACATATTGTCTTTATTATTTGTGTAACACATGTTTTGAACCTCCAGCTGGAACTGCAGTTTTTTGTTGACCCAAGACCCGCGACGAAGTTGCTGGCAAGGGACAGCTCCAAATAAATCTCCAGACTTTGAACCTGACACGACGAAGCACACCAAGTAGGGATGGTTCAGTCGCAGACCCATTTCAGGTGTTGTACATGTGCAGAATGGTGTGCTACTCTCAGGTTGCAGGTGATAGAATCCATGCCGGTGTAAAACGGGCGCATAGCCACTTTGGTCTGGTTTTTCCAAATCCTGGAGGCTCTAGAGAATCATAGTGATGCGCCACAAGGGTTGGGGTGAAAAAAGCAGATTTCAAATGATTTTAATAGATTCCGACTGCTCTTCGCAGGTGGTCCGTGCAGTAAAGGACGCTTGTACCTTAGTGACGGATTGTCCCTTTACACTGGACCTGGCAAAAGCAAATGAAGCAACTGCTGAGTCATTGGTTTTTCTTTCAAAAATGACTGAAGCATCTAAAGTCAACAAGTCGCAACGAGGTCGAGAAGAAACGGAAGGTTTCGTGCTTAGCCTTCTGTAGCAATTTTGGATGGTGTATCAGAGTATAATAGGGCAACAGCCATATCCAGGCATTGTGGGAACCTGAGGGCCTGAGGGTTTTGGTTTGTTCTGCAGCGAGCACATTCAGCTATCTGCCCCGCAGTTGATAAGCCCACAACGACGCATAGAGCGCCTTTTCGTGGAGGAGAGAGGAACTGTGAAAGGAAACTCGCACAACCTCGCATTGCCCTAAGGTAGGTCAGGTAGGTAAGGGCAAACCTTGGAGTTCGCCAAGCTAAGCATGAGATGTGAGATGAGTGAGATTTGCAACCCTCATACCGTTTGGAAAGCCCTTCGAAGGAGTTCAAGAAATCTTTCTTCTCGCCAAATCCGTGGTATGAGTCCCCGGAGGTGTCTGGCTGTGCTTGTAGCAAGTCCATGCGATCATGATCTTTTCGCGTGTTGTCCAGGGCATGTAGGGATTTGCTATGATTTGCTTGCACTGTTGTCCCTGCAATCTTTCTGGTCACATTTGCAGCCTGGTCTCTGACATTCTTCCAACATTCTTCCAATGTGACTGTGCCATACTGTGCCCGCAGCTCACCTTCCCCGGTGGAAACCCGCAGAAGATCTACAACTACTGGATGACAACCAGGCTGCGCAGTCGTTCGGGGGATCCATGGGGATCGGGATCTGTTGCATCTGTTGCATCATCTGAGGCCAACACGTGATATCGAGCGTGTGTGCGATGGTAAAGACAGCTGTGGCTGCACCTGGACGCAGGTCCCCCAAGGAGTTTCGTGATGAATGTGATGAATGTGATGAACACAAGGGATTGATTGAATGGATTCATATGGATTCATATGGATTCATATGGATTCATATGGATTCATATGGATTCATAATGAAGCGATATGAAGATCGCCCACAGATGCCCACAAACTCCCTGTGGTTCAACTTGTGAGAGTAAGAGGACAGTACTTCAGTACCTGGAACATCCTGGAACATTCATATCTTTCATGAGCGTTGCTTTCCGCGGAGCTACACTTTTGACATCTGACCGTGGCAGTTGGATGGCCGGCGTGGGGCATCCTTCGTGAGTTTCAACCAGGAGGGCCAGGTGGTCTTTGTTCGAGAGGCGGAGCAGACGTCTTTCATGGAAGTAGCTGTGAAGATTGTTTGCTGAGAATGTTTGGTCCCAATGTTTCCCATAATTTATGGAATCACTGTGATTCAAGCACAAGCTGCTTGCCTTTCGACTCCTTTGTTTTTTCTTCCTTCTTGGCTAAATAGCATTTGGGCTCTAATTGCGTTTTTCTTGGCTTGCCTTTCTTGGCTTCCTGTGATGCTATGCAAAATCAAGAGTCTTGCATAGTCTTCCTTTTGAACGTTGCAAAACTGCTGCAACAACCACAACGGAGTACATAGGGTTGGCTGTTGCAGCTGGGAAATGCTGAAAACACAATGGTAGCTCGCATGCGATTTTTAGGTAGCGATCTTTCCGTAGGTGGGATGTAGGAAGAGAAACCAGCCAACGAAAAAAAAAACAAGTGAAACACAAAAACAGTCTAGAACTCACCAAACTCCCAAACAATTTTTGCACCATTCTTCTGTTTTACCGAGTTATTTTCTTCTGAAAGCTACTCGCTTCAGGTGTGTGAACCTCAAGGACTTGGCGCCAAGTTCAAGGACAACACCTTGAAGAGCCTTCAGTCGGATACTCATGGGGTCCCTATGGAATCCTTGGAATCCTGTGCCTCCTTTCTCAAGCCATGGTGGAGAAATTCTCATGGAGAACACATTGTTTTGCAGGCAAGTCACCGGCGTCATGAACGCAATCCAGGGCATGTTCAGTGCTCTGGACCGCGCCAACCTTTCCTTGAACTCAGCAATGTGAACATGTTTCCGACAACCAACGAACAAACTTTGTTTCACAGTTTGTTGCCTTGATTGCAAGGACAGAATCTTGGTTCAGGAGGACAGATGCGGCTCTGTCAGCATGCCACTGGTTCTCTGTACTTTCAGCTACAGCTTCAGTTGATTGTAAACGTTCAGATTTTTGCCAAAAAAAAAATGTTCCAGGTGGTGCAGGCACCAGAGTTTCCATGGTTTGCCATGTGGCTTGATGTCATTTCGCATAGCAAATAGTTTGCTGCTTCTGCATGTCTTTGCCGTGCATCTCTGGCTAGCGGTGTTTGGTGGGCCCGACCTCAGCTGGAACGGGTCTGGATCTCAGATGAAAGGATTGCAGCAATCAGATGCAAGTCGAATCATTGCCATGGAACGGATTCCTCTCATCCCCATGGATATATCATGATATATCACTAACATGAGGCATGGTGCTCTCTCCTTGACTGAGCATTTTGCCAGAAAATATATTATATACATGGTGGCAGTCCTACAACCAAGAAATGATGGTGAAGTTTCTCTGACGTTTGTTTGGTGGTAGATGGCAGTCCTCCGAAGCAGTTGTTCTGTCCTTGAGGAGCAGTTCAGAGCTCTCCTGCGCTGGGCATTGCCCGAAAGATATAGGTGCATGCAAACCCCCAACTGAGATGCCGCGCCTGTGTGTGAGGGACAGCCTGTCTGCCTTGAAATTTTAACGTAGGTTTATCATGGTTTATCATCCTTTGACGAAACTGCCTCGTGCAGAAACCATTTCTTCCATGTGATTAGATCTACAATTTGCAGGACTCTTTCTCATTCAATTCATGTATAGCTCTAGACTGTACATGATGGAGACTTGCATCCTCTTGGCTGCTTGGTTTTCACACTTGGATTCGCTCTGGCCAGCTTGCTCCATACACAGATGACAATCGATCCAATAGGAGCAGTTTCAGCGACTGTATCACTGGATATTTTGACTGCTAGGTCAGAATGCGATATGGCAGCACACCTCGATCTGCAACGCATTTTTTGCAAATTGCATCCTCTATTTCAACATCACAGAAACGTAAGCGTGAGCACTCTCACCATCTAGCTTTGGTTTTTACCGGTTCTTACCTCAAACACTAAGCCGTACTCATGAGAAGTGGAAAGCATCGAATTCGACTTAAGCAGCACGAACGCCTTTGTCAACTCAACTTACACTTTTGATCACTTTTGATTTTGAAAGATTTCGATGCAACTGCGTGGCCAGAGATTGCGCAGAGTCCATGTTTGCCAAAGCCTTGGCACCTTAATTACGCACAATTACTATGATTCGTCAAACTCTTATGGTGCGTAATTTTCTCAGTGTTTTCTGGTGCTTCCTGCAGCGCACGAGGTGAAACATGACACGCGGAGCCACACCGCCGATGGACGACCACACCAAGGTATGCCCGTGCGAGATGTGAGACTTGGATAGACTTGGATAGACTTGGTGATCTTAGTGGAAACTATGGAAATCATATAAAATCATGTTTGGTAATCCTACAGAAATATTATGACATATTGTGTAACAAGTTGTAACACTTGATCTGTAGAGTTGGTGCAGGATGCTTTTCCAAGTGGCCTTCAATCCTGGGCTACGATGCCAGCAGAGGCCTGTCCAATTGTCCAATTCCAAGCGCTTTTTCAGCGCTGCATCTCAGTACAAGCAAGTGGGTGTGTAAACGAATGTTGGACATATGAGTAATAGATAGTAATAGAATAGCACTTCGGAAAAAATAGGGGAAAAACAGAGAATAAACAATGTGAGACAAATTGTACCCTGCAATCGTTGGAGACACGACAATGTGGCAGGAAGTCTGGCAGCCCCTTCTCAGTGGTGTTCTGCAGGACTGGTCAAACTATGGCCTAATTCCAAGCTTGTCAAACTCATACCCGGACGAGAGAATCTGAAATATGTTTATAGCAACCCCAAACAAGATAGAACAATAACTTATCAAGGTTTTCGTGGGAGTTTAGGGATCATGCACAGACAAAGCGCGTGTCTCATCAGCCACTTAGAATATGTAAGACCTCCGAAATAGTGCATTGCATGACTCGGGCCCATCCTTACCAGAAAGAAGGGAGAGAAAGTACGTCAAAGTCATAGAGTCATAGGGATGAGCAGTGAGCAGTGAAAAGCGATGAGACTACGATGAAGCTATGAAACATCGTGAAACATCAGAAGGCAAGAAGTAGAGCAAGACCAGAGTTTCAGGATCATCGGCGACACGGAACAATGCAACAGATCCAGTTTGCTGATCAAACGGTGGTGGTATCAATTAATTCGTCGCGAGTTCAAGTCAGAAATTTGAGCCCCTTAGTCGTGTGCAGGAGTTTGACCACCGTGGGTGCCTGAGGAACTCTCACAAAGCAAATTAGTTTCTCTGAAAATAGGGTACCTCCACCCCAAAAATCCCATGGTTCATGTTGGTTTATCCTCATTTTAGATCATTTTAGCCCATTAAAGTGTTAAAAGCTATTTTGAAGTATTTTGGATTATATAATTTTATTTTCAGACGAATCTAACAAACCTTGGTTGTCGTAGAGTCCTGAGGCGTGGACCTTCCGCGACATAGCAAACTCCTGGAGCAGGTCAATGCCACTTGTCTCAGATCAGTTGAGATCAGTCGTCAAGCGAAAGTGGCGTGTCTACGTTCAACATGTCATATTTGTACATGTTATATAAGATACATATTAGATACATGTTTAATCAAGGTATATCAAGGTACATGTTTAAATATTTCAATGACAGTTCCAGTACGTTTCACGGTTGCTTGGCACACTCCAAGGTCACCACATTGATTTCCGCTGAACAAGTCGTGTTGGCTATTCAGCAGGTTCGGCAGATGCGTTGAATCGTCGTTTTCTGCACATGACAATGGTACGCTGCACTGGCGTTTGCTCTTTTTCATCACCAAACTTCTCTACCGCATTTGCATACATTTGCGGTGTTGGCATGATGAATTGAAGAAGTACATCGGGCAGCCCAAAAGAGTGATGAGATCAAATCAGCGAGCTTACGGCAGGAAATGCGCAGTGCTGGCAGGAGCTGGGGATTCAATTCTGCAAACACAAAGGGGTCTGCGCAAAATCCTCTACCCCCAGTGATAGTTTCGACAAAATGGCCCTGAAAGTGGCCCTTCACACCCTGAAGGATGTCCAACACCCTGGAATCTGGACGTGAACTTTCTACTGTGGTGCCTTGTTTGAGTTGCTGGTGAGGTCATGGGTAGTACATGGTCACATCATCTGCCAATTTCAAAACAGAACGTAGGCCCTGTGTAGGCAATGTTTGGGACACGAAAGATCCTAAGGCATCCTTGGATCTCGAATGTTGACCCAACTCTTTCCATGAACTTAAATCTTTTTCTTCCAAACTTGAAAATGTGGATTCCAGATTGCAGAATCTTGCGTTGAGGCGTTTGTAGACTCCCTGCACAGGCTTGACTAGAATGGCTGTAATGTATACTGCAGTATATTACAATATAATATCGCATAATAAAGATTAATAAAGTACAATAAAATATAGTAAAATACAATATCGCAAAATAAAGCACAGTAAAGTACGATAAAGATCGATAACGTATCACTATAAAGTACAGTGTAGCGTATGTATAATATATAATATATGTATAATTATGTACATTATATATATATATAGTATTATCATTGTATTATCTAATATTATATTATCTTATTCAGTATATTATATTATACTATGATTATAATGGATTATATTATATTATACTAATATACTAGTATATCTACAAATGTCTACAATGGGTTTCCACAAAAATCTCCGAGGCCTTTGATCTCGCCGCCTTTACGAACAGTGCTGGACCGTGGCTCACCTCAATGGATCATGGCCATGGTTAAGTTGTCCGAAACGAGGGTGCACCAAGATCCCAGGTCTTTTAACGTCTTACTTAATATACCTATATATATACATATATATTAAAAAAATATATATATATAATACAGTATATATATAATACAGTATATATATACACTTATTTATTTATATACACTTATATACATTTATATACATTTATTTATTTATTTATTTATTTATTTGATACATGGTTTTATTTGTTTTCTCGCTCAAAATACCCTACCAATTGCGACATCCCCCAGTTTTCAACGAAGCTGCAAGCCACTCAGCACGATCTCGGATTTCAGGTACACACTCAATGAGATCTACCAGACATTCAGCTTCTGCGACAAGATCCAGAGCATCCAAGACCATGCCACCAAGGAGGGCAAAGTGAGCCACTTCCCCCCAAATGATCAAAATGGCTGGCTAGAGAGACTTTGGAACTGTGACCCAGATGATATACCGGACAAACTGTAAGTTGAACATTTTTGGCATGAACTATTTGTCGTGTCTAATAACTTTAAAAAGAATTGGTCACAGAGCACGTCTATAAAGCATCAGGCGGTTGGTTCAAGTCCCGTAAGTTTAGAAATCAGTCCTCGCTAGCACTTAAGATACTTAAGTGATCTTAAGTGCAAGTGACAGGTCGCTGTAGTATGCTGTAGCTATCTGTAGCTGTTGAGACCGGGTTGTACAGAGTGCACCGCACCGAAGAGTCCCTTACTCCCTTGGCTCCAGGAGCTCCAGCGCCGGCTCCACATGCCTGGCATGTTTGGTTTCTGCGCCAAGGCTTCGCACAGCTCGATGTAAAGTAGCCATGCCATCCCATCGATCCCATGCCAACGTGGAACACATTTCAATTGATTTCAACATCCAAACGATGCAGCATACAGCATAAAACAGGGGAAATGGATCCAAGTGGAGTTTAGTCAAAAGCCCTCTGCGCACGGCTTCTCACAGGCGGTTCCGACGCTTCATGCTGAAGGTTCACTTTGGAGTACTTGCGCTACGCTGTTGAACGAGGATGAGGCCATGATGTCACTGCTGGACATGTGGCAGATCCAGAGTTGGTAGAGTTGACTCAAAAACCAATTGAAGCAGATGGCGATGAGCTCGTGAATTAGATGCAGAATGAATAGGATGATTAGGATGTGTTGATTGACATATATTGACATCAAACATTGCCACTCTGAATGACTATGGATGGATCTGGGCTGCAGGTGAAACCAAAGCCTGAAGATGGCATGGAGTCAGCCTCCATCGAGGAGTGTTGTGTCAGCAACTGTGGCAACTCGCGATCGCCTTGCCAGTGAAACATCATGGTTCTTTCTTTCCGGTCTTACCCACGGGTGTTGGTTTGGACACTTCATCCTTATCAAATTTTTCATCATGGCCGTTGTCTTTGTCCCCTCTCAAATTTTGTAGCTTGTCACCCCGACATCGCGTCTTAATGTCGTTGCAAGTTGGCACATGCATGAGAAATCTTGAACCCGGGTGAACGAACATGGACTCTGCTATGAAATTGGTGGCCGTGCACGGCTGTATCTTTTTGAATGTCACAAGAGATGTGCAGCTGAGCGGTGTTAACCAATCCATTTAATAGAAAGACAGTGGTCTGTCTGACACTGCAGAACTGGACCATGACATCACATAACATCCATGACTTGAGCCTGGTTCATGAGCGAGAGAGACTCAGACGGATTGTGGGAAGATTCTCAGCGATCCATTGAGGAGGAAGCCGAGCTAGGATCCCATGCCAGAGAAAGGCAGGAATGCCGTGAGATGCCGTGAGTATGCATGATGTGACATGATGTGGCAAAGCGATCAATTCTTTCCTGCGACTGTGGTACCTACTACAAGCGCGGACGCATCTTGTCATGTTCAGACTTGTCTATAACATTCCTGAGAAGAAAGAATGTCCCAAAATAACCATCCCAAAGGATCCCAAAGAACCCGAAAGGTATATATGTATAATTATATATATAATATATAGATAAGGTATATATAATATAATATATGATATGATATAATATAATGTATATATATATATATATTATACATATGCAAAGTGCATATCCTGTGGTGTTTGGAGCCCATTTGGGCCAGGTGGACACCTCCAAATCGTGAAGAGATGCAACTCTTCCTTCGTGCCGGGGCGCACCTGAACCACCCGGATGATGGAGGGTCGATGCCCTGGGAATCTACAGAATCCCAATGGGAGCACCGTGCGGAGCACCTGTGAATTCATCAACAATTCATCAATTCATCACACGTGAATTCTGAGATTTATTTTATCCAGATTTTTTGCGAATTCTGACTTGGCAACAAGATGCCAGTATCTCCCAGTATTTTTCACGTTGATTCCGATTTCTAGTGCTAGCATTGCTACAGTCGTAAGATGCCAACCAGTCCGGACCAGTGACTCCGCTGAGGGAGACCGTTTTGATGGTGGCTTGTCGGGCAACGCATGCCGCGTTTGCTCCATCCTGCCCACAGCTTTCTTGAAGCAACCGACAGTTGCAGCTTCCAATTTAGAAGCTGAGTGTGGAACACGAACTCTATGGAATTGTTTAGAATGAAGGGCATAGAAAAGGCAACCTGATACATCAACGAACCCCATCTGAAGCTTTGAGTCCTCATGAATTTTCGCAGATTGACAAGTCATCACATGATGCCCCATATGATTCAATATGATGCAATATGATTCAACATGACTCAATATGACTCAATATCAATCAAGGATCATCAATATGATGCCCAACATGATATGAGTAACCGACAAAATTATTGCAATACTAACTTAGTTTTGCTCCGCCTTGGCCTTTCTGAGGTTGCACAAAACGTTCATAACCGATAGGGAACGACTATTTTGTGCATGGTATCAAATTTAACAAATAATTTTGCCCGCTACTCGTATGCCCCCCACTTGTCCCTTGAGTATCCTTTTGTTGGACGAAGATCATAAAGTCACGCCAGGCAGCCTGCCTCTGGGCCTCTGAGGAGCCAGTGAAAAACCGAGCTTCGTAGCTGATCAGATCTTTTTACGCTTGATCCATTGAGACTTCCTTGAGACTTTCTTGAAACTTTCTTGGATTTCTGGGAGGAGCCAGAAACTCAGCCAGATTGGAACACCGCTCATCCCCAGGTGCCGGAAGTATCCGGAAGTGGTATCGGTTGTTTGCGCTTTGTCAGGCTCTAAAGTGCAACGCTACTAGTTGGGCTTCCCGATTCCTCGGATGAGCTATAGTGAAAAGAATTGTGAAAAGTATTTTATAAACTAAAACATCACGAATTACAGATGACAGGAGTCAAACCTTCATAGTTCATAGTCGCAGATTCATGCCAATGACATCCAATGAAAAATACAACACACAATCAATAGGAATTGAATATACAAACCAACACAAACGTACAAAGTCAGCTTGCCAGAGAAATTGGAGCAGCTTATTTTTATGGTATCCATGATTGCTCAGGATGTGGCCTTTGCTGAGACTGTCAGCTGCGTCTGTGAGGAGGCAAGTCTTGGGTGCTTTTGTGATGTCGGGATGCCTGCATTTTGCTGAGTGAAAGTTGGGATTGCAATGATTACATTAGATACATCAGCGTCCTTGGTGGATTGCACATGTTTGCCTCAGAATTCAAGATGGCTCAAAAAAAACAAAGCAGATGAGACTTGTTCCTTTTCATCGGCATAGATGCTGTCTATTGTGCTTCGCAGCATGTTTGGCAGTGTATGTCTTTGCCGGGAGAGACTTTGCGGTGCCCCGGCATTGCAAGCCAAGCGGGCCAAGCAGAGCCACCAGACGCCTTGCACAAAGAGAGAGCCCTCTCCATATTGACCTGGACTCCAGTGTCAGCGCTGGACTGGTGGCAGGAACACTGAAAGGTTTCATGGTGGGTTCAGGGCAATACTTGTGGCTAATCTGGCAGCACCTCGGTAGTTGTCCGCAAACCCTCAAAGCTGACGCAGCAGCCCAGTACCTTCGACCCTCAGAGAACTCGTTTGGAAGCTGGTGCCTCTCATGGTTTTCTTCGAGCTGGACCTTCTTCTTTGTGGATGTATTTCACAAACATATGATGGTGCAGGTTGCTTTACAAGTGACTGTGGGCAGTTTGTGCGCCATCTTTGTTCTTCAGCTCCTTTGGAGCATCTCCAGTCAGCAGCAAGGGCACATCTCAGAAGCCAGAATTGGCTTCAGGGCATGGAAAGCCGTCATTTCTCTTGTTTTTGCAGGGCTTGCGAGCAGGTTTCTCTGTCAATACACCCTGTCAAGATTCTGTGTTCAATCTTCGTGGACCAGGCTGCCATACTATACTGAGGGGCATATACTATGTGCTGTGTCGTCCGTTCTGGGGGCAACGCTGACATGCTCTTCTTTGTCAGTGGTCTTTGCCCAGTGCCACAAGCTGCTGCAACGCAGGAGCGGCCAGGTTCCTGTTTCACAGAGTGGTGCATAGCGCTCTATAGAAAGCACGAGGAATCATAGGAATTTGACGTGAAATTGTGTCTACAGAAGCCGGAAAGCCATCTTGCTGAAAGAGATGTGGCCCCGAGCTGAAGCATAATGTTGGATACAGAGCTCACGCTGCTGCCGTGTACAGCTGAAGTGAGGAAAAGACTACTACAGTTTCAAGTGTCCAAAGAGACAAATGCGCCAATGTGCTTGCTTGGCTTGCAGAATGTTCAGAAACGGAATATGCCAAGAGGGATGGCGATGATGCACGACATATATCAGCCAGGTACTTGTAGGTTGTTTTATGAGTGCCAAAGACACAGCTCTTTGTGAGATATGAAATGATGCTGCTTTGGTTGCAGACGACAGCTTTTGCGGCAGGCGCCCTCGACATGGTCGACGGAAGATCGGATCGGCAGGACACCAACGAACTCCCTTGGAAGCAACGATTTTTTCTTTGCAATTTCATGACATGCAGTTTCACCTTTCATTCGTTGAAACAGCAACACCGATGTTTGTAGATGAGAGTACCTCGTTGGCATCATTTGTACCGTTCCACAAGTTGATGTTCTTCAGGGTTCGTACTGGCGTGGCTTGCAAGGACGCCATTGGGCCTCCTAGCAGAGGCGGGGGTTCAAATTGTGAATATCTCGAAGTCACGAAGTCCTGTATGCTTGTAGACTTTGCTTATCTTTATTTATCTTTATTATTCTTTATTTATCTTTATTTCATCAAAACAGTAAGCGAAGCTTGCAGCTGCAGCAGCAATGTCGTGTATGTTTCCATATATTGCTTGTCGCTTCGACTGCGACTTGTAATGCCAATCTATGCCAATCTACTTGCCTCATTTTGTCATGAATGTTGGCCGAGAATCCAATTCCTACTTGCATAAGCTTTTGATATTGTTTTGCCTGGTAAGGCTATAGGCTTCTATTCCTTTCACATATAGTTTGAAGGCAGGTAAAGATAGGTAAAGCCTCCCTGTTCAGCAGGTTTTTCAAGACAGCTTGCAGGGTATGGCCGGGGACCTAACGAATCAAGATATATCAAGATGAATCAAGAGCCGAAGCTTTTGAAGATGCTGAAATACTCTAAATTTCTGCTTGCACGTTCTCTTACAACATTACGTGAGATCCTGCAACTGGATTCGAGACATGTCGAGACTCTTTATCCGACTACGCATAGAATTGACGCCATTTGAAGATATTTGAAGCCTCTTGTTCTCGTAAGCCGCTGAGCTTTGGCACTTTGTCCATCTTTGTCTATCTTTGTCCATCTTTGTCCCGGCTTGTCCCAGGTTCCCATTGCAACGCCAGGAGCCAAGAAGCCAAGTGTTGGAATCTTTCGGCGTAGACCGTATGTGTTTTTTGCTCCAAATGTTCAGTTTGGGTCCCCGTGCTTTCCAGGCATTTAAAATCATTGAAACATGTATGTTATATTGAAATGAACTCAACCAAGCAGTAACATCATAGTAAACCGTGCTCGTACATAGCTGGAAGCATTGGACGCATTGGAAGCATTGAGGCTCAGAGCATTGCTTGATGGTCTCAGCACGTGTTTCTCCAAAGCACCGAGCTCCATTATTTGGGCACTCAGGCAAGGCAGGTTTAGGATGTTTAGGACTGTGGCCATTTGTGGCCTAGGCCTAGGTGTTGTCAATTGGTTCATGTTGTCACTGCGCCAGAGCCCTTGCCCGCATTTGTGACGTCACACGACACCCTGTCAAGGATATTCAAGGATGTTGTTGCTTCATCAAGTGGCTTAAGATAAGCTTCTTTTAAAAGTTGTCGTTTGTTCCTGCTCTTATTCGTCTCTTCAGAATGTTGCAGGTGTAGCGATTCTTTGCGAAACGCAGCTGAGACTTTGAGCCGCTTCTTCATCAAGGACTCTGCGACACGAGCACTGCACGGCAGGAAGACAGAGTTGGCGCATGATGTGAGTGCTGAGTGGATCTAAATGATCAACAGCATACAGCATATCATGCGCATCTTACATCGTTCAAGTAGTACAGTGTCTGCATACACGTCACTATACGTCACTACACGTCTATATCATTCTATATACTTACTAAAAACACGTCTATATTGTTCATCATATTACGATTATTACGATACCTCAGGGCCTTGGCTTCACATCTCGCAGGAGCAACTGACTTTGCCGGTTCAACTGACCCGACTATTGCTTTGGATGGAAGTGGTCATGGGTGGAGCCTGGGAGGTGGATCACATGTGGAAAGCGTGTAGAAAATCAATGAAAATCAGAAAGAAATCGGCTTAGGGCATCGTAGAAAATCAGAAAGACTACAGGATATTACAGGGATTCATCGATTCATCAGGCGCATCTGGTTGTGTGGCTGTGGCCGATCATTTCCAACCTTGCTGAGCCTTGCTGCTGTGCCAGGCCAGCGAAGATCAGCGACACCTCACAGAAAGATTGCTGATGGACTCGGTAACCCTAGTCTGCGCCCCAGCCGCCCCAGCCGCGCCGAGAGATGCTGAGATATTCAAACTCCAAGTCACTGGCAGAGCCAAGCCTCGGTGAAGTTCATGCGCCTTTATTGAATATATTGAATCTTGATGAACCTTGATTGTCCGTCTCCAAGGACATCGAGGACATCATGGATTCAGCAATCCGTCTTCGTGAGTTTTCCGACCAGGCATAATTTGCTGTGAGCCTGGTGGTGTTGCTGTTTGTTGCACTATGATCTTGGGGATGGCAAGATATGGCAAAGATGCACAAGCTCTTCAAGCTTGATCATTCGAGTTTCTGACCGAAAGCTGACAGCTAGCCTTGGTGCAGATGGAGAAGAAAGTGGAGGAATGGGAAGCAGAAGAAGCAGAATTAAAGCTGGCGGAGTTCGAGGCAGAACTATGCAGAAAGTACATGTCCTGCACACTACATACTACATTTGAAACATGTTGAAACATGTTGAAACATGCGGGAGCAGGACTGTGCAGTTGAAATCATTCTATTTGAAGCTGCCAGTCACTGCCAGTCACTGCCAGTCACTGCCAGTCCACATCCTCCAGGCTCGGTGCGCAAAGAAAGCGAGCCAATACGAGGACCGCATCGCGCGCCTGGAAGCTGAAATCGCCCGGCGCGCTGGCAACTTGCAGTGTCCTGGCTGACTTGGCTCAGACATGTCTTGCAGAAATTCCAAGACTTGGAAAGGAGATAAACCAGATATAACCAGATTAAAACAGGCATCTTGGATCATCTTGGACAGATCAGAGTCAAGCTTTGCAGCATCATCAAGTTTCCAGTGTCTTGAGTGGGTCCTCGAAACAGAGTACAATACTAGTACAATATTTGATCAATATGATCAATATGTAGAATATTGTACAATGGCAAGAAATCGATTCATATCGATTCATATCGATTCATCGCTTCGATTCATAGCACTCCAAGGCTGTTGCCACAGCTCCAGCACCTTGGCTGTGTTGGTAGTGAGCTTTCACCGATCTTTCACCGATCTTTCACCACTGACATCGCTTGACATCGCTTGACATCGCTTGACAACTCACGAGTCAAACATTCTCGTAGGCTGTCGCCTCAAGAGGTTGAGAAGAAGGACGGATTCGTAAGATGACAGTTGGCAATGAACTGCGATGACATGCACTGAAATAGGAAGACAAAGCCACTCAAACATGTTCAGTCATTGACAGGATGCGGATGCAGATGCAGATGCGGATGCGAAATTGGAAGAAAAACCAATCAAGAAGCCACCAGCAAAGCCTCAGGGACGTCACTTAGACTTGTCCGTTATACGCGTGATGCATGTTGGACCTCTTCGATAAAAAGATAATAAGAGCCATGGTTTTGCGTGGGAAGCAAGTCCTCTTTCCTGCAGGCGGTTCTTTTCTTTCCGTTTAGTGCAGGCATTTGCTGGAACTCAGGTGTTCTCGAAGAGGCCAAACAAGTGGTCGAAGACATTCGATCGGACAGGCACCCTTTGCAATCGATCAAAATCTCAAGCTGAACAACAAATCACTCCCAAGACACATGACGTAGTCAAAGCTTGTCACAAGCGACCCGCAGCAAAAGATGCTTGCCCCGTTCGTGTTTGGAGACTTTGACGCGCAGGCTGGTGAACTCTGGTTGGGACGAAGGAGTTTCCGAAGAAGTGAAGAGTGGACTTCTCGCCCTGCGAAGGCACGGTTTGATGGTGAATTCGTCGATGTGTGGAAAGTCCTTATTGGTTCATATGGTTATTCACCTCCTCGGATTTTGTCAGAGTCTTTTCCATTTTCCCAATCTGACTTAATTAGAGTTATCTGAGAGTTTTTCCCACAGTCTTGGCTGATGAAAGCTTGCAGGTCACTCTGTGCAGCAGTCGAAAGGCAGGAAGAAAGTTGCAAGTTTCTCCCCGAGTTTCCTGAGTAGCCACAGACGGCCATGCCTGGATAATCCTGGCTACTGTAATCCTGGGATCCTCTGAAAACCAACCATTGGGTTTGAATGGCTGTGGAATGGAAGAGACAGCATTAGAGGCTGGCAATGGATCTTTATGCAGATGAATGCCATTGTCTGTGGGAGCTCATGCAAAATGCAGATGACAACAAGTGACCCAGGTCTTAAGGGAGATCGTCTTCTCAGTTTTGTCTCAAGAAAAGCTCACGCATCATCCCATGACCAAACGGAGGTTGACAACAGCTACATCATCTTGAACTCATATTGATATGCTGTGATAAATCTGTGATATATGTTGTGATCATCGTGATCCTTTGGAAGTCTCGGAATATATATATATTATATATTATATATTATATATTACATATTATATATTATATATTATATATTATATATTATATGTTATATATATATTATCTATTATCTATTATCTATTATATATTATATATTATATATTATATATTATATATTATATATTATACATTATATATTATATATTATATATTATATATTATATACTATATATATTATATTATATTATATATATATTATATTTATTATATATATATTATATTATATATATTATATATATAATATATATTTCGTGAATCCCGTCATATCTCGTCTATTCCCGTCTCCAGTTTGCAGTGCTATGCAGTGCTCAGGTACACGGGTGAAGCAGTTCCAGAGCTCACCTTGGCGCTGGAAGTGGACGAAGAGCGAGCCTACGTAGCAACCTCAGCAACCTCAGATTTCTTCGGATTTCCAACGGCCGAATGGATCGGATATCGAAGGATATCGAAGGATCTTTCACATGCTTTGGCATAGAATTGCTACACAAAGTCTTGTAGGTGACTCAGTGATTTTTTGAGAACTCTGAGTTTTGATTCGTTTAGGTTTGGACCTCCAACAACGAGATTGGACTATCTTCAGAGGACGCGAGAACGTCTAAACAAGTCATGCCTTCAAAAAATACAAGGTGACTTGCAAGAGGCCAGAGTGAATAACAGAAGCATCGAAATCAACCGTCACAGTGACACTGCTCTCACAGCCCTTTCCTTTGTCTCATGGAAAGGACGTGCGAGCTATCTGCAATGTAAATGCGAGCCTCAAAGGTGCTGGGCAGACTGGTCACAAGGCAGGGATCATGTCGGGACCATGCGGCTCTGATGCAAAACCTTGGATGATTTTGATGTCAAGTGGTGTCTGCTGGGCAAAGTTGAGACGCCCTGAGGGTATTGGTTGGAAGAGCGTCTTCCGCATCAGTGACTGTCCACATGTTCTGTGTGCTCCTCAGTATTGCAATTAGCCAGCACAAGGGACGTTGCAAACAAAGGTTGCTGACAAGATATCAAGATCGCAAAACTAAAGGGCTTGTTCTCAATTCTGAATTGGCTGATTTGAGGTCAAATGCCTTCGCGTTTAAGTTTGACACGCGAGGGCCTTTAGGCTGGCTTGAACAAATCGCAACAAAAACCAACAACCCTTGGGAGTCGATGGAGGTTCACAGATCACCTAGTGGACTTCACTGACCTGCAGGCAAGCTGGCGCTTGTAACTCCAACAAATCTCTCTGACGAGGCAGACAGCGTGGGATTTCACAGTAAATCATGATCTGCGGTGATCTTCGATTTTGAAGACAAGGAAAAGGTCAAGAAAGTCTAGAAAGTTCGGACAGTCTCAACGGTCATCAAAGGTCCAAGATGGTCAAAATATATCAACATAATTCAACATACATCGAATCTTGCACGAAGGAGGTGGAGGCTTTACCTGCTCCTGTTCGTGAAGCAAAGGCTTGGCCAAGTTTCCGTCCAAAGATGTC
The DNA here is from genome assembly GCA_947184155.2 of Cladocopium goreaui. Lineage (NCBI taxonomy): Eukaryota > Dinophyceae > Suessiales > Symbiodiniaceae > Cladocopium > Cladocopium goreaui. Next base: position 429,500 of record CAMXCT020002057.1, read on the forward strand.
CAGTCGGCGGCAATGGCCCAGTTTTGGGGCAAATTTCACGGTCCAGGCTGCTGGCAATACTGCCGGCTGCTCAACACTGGGCATATGGTCCAGTCTAGACTGGAATTTGTCGCAAAACCATGCAGAACTGTCAAAGCGCATGTTTCTCCGTGTTTGCTGGTCTTCCGCAATATCATTTCCCATTCATTTCCCATTCCACCCCACCAATTGAACGGGACCCAGCCTTGGGATTGCTTCCAAGCAATGCGTGAGTCAATCAATACTTTGTGGACACCGATTTTTGCAGGACCTTTTCAAGTGATATTCAAAATCGAGAGGGTTTTCACATGTTTTCACATTTTTTCACCAGGCTGAAAAGATCACAGGGCACCGATGGGCAGCTCGAACACTGAGGTGATGTTCCTCCCCTTACGCTCCAAGAGTGATGCCTTGGCCGTGGATGTGGAACTGCGGCACATCGCCGTTAGACGCCCCAGTGGACAGCACTGGACTTCCTGTTTGCAGAAGTCCAGATGCAGCTGCCATGAATTCCATGGGTCTTGTTATGGACTCATCATGAACTCATCCTACGAAACACGGCTAGACGGTTAGACCGAGGCGCAACATTTGTGCCTGGCCTTTCTTCGGCGCCTACGACGTGTTCGGCTTCATTTTACAGAAGGCGAAGTCTCAGTCCGCATTCAAGAGGGGAAAAACAGGAAAACAGATACAAAACGTGCAAAGCAAATTTGCTCTGATGACTGACACTTTGAGACCAGAGCATGGACCCCCTGTAAACAGTTGATAATCTCAAAACCCGGGACACAAAATAAACTGCTTGATAGATCTTGATAGATCTTGATAGATCTTGATAGATCTTGATATGATTTGATATGATTTGATATGATTTGATGGCTTCAAGGCATTTCAAGGCCCTTCATGGCCTTCCCTTTTTGCAGGCTCCATGCTCTTACAGCGCTCCGAGGCAGTGGAGAGTCTGGTGATGTCTGGTGTTACTTTCTTTTTGTGTTTCGTGGTTTCAAGATGTTTCAAGGTTTTATAGATTTTCAAGTCCACATCATGACCACTTGTCATGGATATTCACTCTGAAGATCTCTGACTCTGAAGGCTGATCTTGCAAAGCTCTACTTTCCGGGGGCATCAAACTTGGTAGCTGCAAACGCCTCAAAGAACCGAGGGACCAGAAAGGCGTGAAGCACGACCGGACAAGAGGTTGTAGATGGTTGTAGATGGTTGTAGCATTCTTGCAAACTTTGTGTGGCCATGAGTGCACGACCTATGCCTCAAAATCAACAGAAGTCCGACCAAGAATTATTCGAAGTCTCATGAATTTTCACCGTGGGTGAAAAGCTCAAAATCGGCTCAGCTGTGAGGTGAAGATCACAGAGTTCACTGAGGCGCCCCAGTTCCATGTTTCTCCATGTTTCTTTGTCAGTTTTGAAGTCACCCAAGTCGAGGCGGGAGAGAAGAGGACCCAAATGCCAGAGTATGTCTGAGTCTCAGCTGATAAAATCTGACAAAGATCAGGAAAGGACTTTGAGTCTTTGAAGCTAAGGTGCTGCATCACCACAATGTGGCTCTACCGGGTGAGGCGATCAATTCCATTGAAGCAACCTGCGTGTGTCCTGTGGACAATGGGACCCACGGCACTCAAACACTCTGTGAGAGAACAAGACGTCAATTCTGGGGATTATGAATAATCAAAATACCTTTAGTAGTCTAGACTGTCAAATCAACATAATCAACATAGACATTCCCTGATTTTCCACAGAATTCGAATGTTTTCTGTTCCTGTTCAGACAGTGGCTCTTACACTGGCTTTCCCGGTGGCCTTTGCCTTGGCGACTTGGTAACAGCACAGACATGTCACCCCATGGACATAAATACCATGGGGTTAAATGGCTGCAGACTCCTTTGATGTAGAGGTCTTGATGACTTGATGTTGTCATAAATTGAAACATGTCATGGCAGCCACCGTACTTGCGGATGTCCGATTTGGAGACCCTGCGGCAGGGAAAGTAGTTGCTGCTGTGTTGCTGCTGTAGAGCTGGTAGATGCTGGTAGATTTCCCAGCAAGCCCAGATTTTCCATCACTTTCACTCTTTCACAGATAAATATATATATATAGTTATATTGTGATTTTTCCATTTTAACTTTAACTCCAGGTCCAACTTGATCAAAAACCATGTGCTTCCAAAGGCACCTTGGCTCGAGGCGAGCCAGTGGAGGGTTGGGCAGAGGTAACGTGCCCTTTGAGCCATTTGCCTGCGTGTGACAGGGTCACACCTTTAGGATCAGGGAATCCTTCGTGCTTGGCTATCCAGCCTTTCCGTTTTGCCTGGCGTGGACCTCAAACCATAGACCTCCTGCGACATCTGGGAAAACAGGCCGAACGATTGTTTCCTTGCTGGTGGCAGGTTGGCTTTGGACAGTTGGGACATTGGCAGCTTTCATCCTTTTCCATTGATTTCAGGTTCACTGACTCCTAGTGTGCTGCCAATCATACTGGTAGCGGAGCCTCGCAAGGGGCATCCGGGGCAACTATGACGACTGAATCTGGTGGTGGATCCAATGGAGTTAGCAATCAACTATCTTCACTGGTACCTGGGTTTGATCCGGCAGTTGATGACATGTTGGTATACCAGCAGAAAGTGGAGTTGGTTTTGGCCGCATGGCCGCCTACGAAACTGAAAGAATTAGTCACCAGACTAATCCTGAACACCAAAGGGACGGCCTTTCAGAAACTGCAGATACATCAGACTGAACTACTCTCAGGAGAGGAAGCTTCAATTCACAAACTGGTCGAACTGCTGGGTGGTCAATGGGGAAGAATCCCGCTTGAGCGCCAATATGAAGACGCTGAACAGGCGATTTACCACACCTTGCAGAAAACAGACGAAACAAACGATTCGTTTCTGGCCAGGGCAGACATCCTGTGGAGCAGATTGCTTGCCCGAAAAATCACCATAGCTGACTTGCAAGCATACATAGTGTTGCGAGGGTCACAGCTGTCGGCCGACGAGAAGAAGAAGGTGATCATGGACAGTGAGACCACAGGAAGTCTGACAATGAAAAAGGTGAGCGAGGCCATCAGGCTGTTGGGTGCATCGTTTTTTCAGGACATGACTGGGAAAAAGGTAGGTCGATCAAAGGTATATGACCAAGCCGCACTGGTTAGTGATTCGGTTGACGAGCCTGGCAGCCACCTCTCAGAGGACCCGACACTCACAGCCCTTGATGAAGGTATGGAAACTGAATTTCTGGACAGCATGATTCAGGAAGGAGACCAAGATGCGCTCCTTATAGCCGACTTTGAAGCAGCTGCCATGGATTTGATTCAAGAGGATTCAGATTTAGCTGTGGCACTGACGGCATATCAGCAGGCGCGTCACAAGCTTGCAGAGAAGTTCAGGAATCGAGGTTTCTTCCCATCCCGCCCTTTTGGCGGTGGTGGCAAAGGAAAGGGGTTTGGTCAGAAGTTTGGTGGCAAGGGGAAATCCTCTTTCTACCCGCAGCAGCAAAGAAGGTCCCTTCAAGATCGTATCTAGAACAGTTCGTGTAGAATATGTGGCCAAAAGGGCCATTGGAAAGCCGAGTGTCCCATGAAGTCGAACGTCCAGTCCACCACAACGTCAAGTGCAGCTCCGACTACAACTCTAGTCACCGAAGCTGGAGTTGACAGCCTGCCTCTGGAATTCCTTGGATTGCCAGAGACGAATGTGGACGAGCCTCAGTTTTGTGCAGCAAATTTTGAATCTTCAGTTTTGGTTGTTGAATCGTTTTTTGCAAAGAGTTCTCCATGGATGGACCCTAGGGAAAAGATTGAGGGGAATAGTAATAAGATTCATGGGGAATCCAACAAGTATGTCGCTCAATCTATTTGGGAAGATCCTCAACTCTCCAGCGCCAAAGAGCGCATTCGCAGATACCTCGCCAGGAGTGAGATTGCACCACCCAAGCATTCGATTTTGCCCACTGATTGCTGCCTGCCAAGTGAAATTCGCCATAGGCTAGCTATCCGAGGTCAGGGTCACTCAGGTTTGTGTCCAACATCAGTTCCTGCAAAGCATCGGCACGATCCCATCTGTTTTGCCACTCATGATGCATGTGGAGTGCTTGACCTTGGAGCATCCAAGACAGTAGTTGGATCCGACCATGTTGGCACTTTGATCCGAAGCCTTGAAGCCAGCGTCCGATCTCAGATCAGCCGTTGCGACTGTCGTATCACTTTTCGATTTGGCAATGAGGCCACCCTCACGAGCACACAGGCCTTGGTGGTTCCTATTGGTAATCTGAAGCTGAAGATAGCCATAGTTCCAGGAGGTACCCCATTTTTAATTAGCAATACCCTTATGCGTGCCATCCATGCCCAAGTAGATTGCCATCAAAGAGTTTTGACCAGTCCACAACTCAGCCATGCCATTCCGCTGGAGTTGACACCCAAGGGTTTGTTTTTGCTAGACCTGAATGAGCTTGTGAAAGCCTCGCGATCCGTGCAGAGCCCAGTTCCCCAGCCAACGAAGCTTGCAGAGGAGACTTTCATGGCCTGTGAAAATGTTGCCGCACCGTCAGATCAGGGTTTTAGCCTGAAACCGTTGACAGAATCATCCCCAAAGACAGCCGAAAATCAGCATCCGCTGAAGCCACATGAAAACATGTCATCGCATGACCACCTGCATGCAGAGTCAAAGTCACATGAGATGATGAAAATTGATACCAACCACGCCACAGATCAGTCTGGATCTGAATCGATTTCATGCAGTGAACCATCGGCCCAAAGCCCAGTTCAAGAGCAACCACCGCCGTGCGTGTACAGTGCTGAGGGAGACCATGTCGCTTCTCTCCCGTCTTCGAGCGTTGCAGCAGGAAGACCCAGTGCCACTGACCAGTTTGGACGACTTGACGCTGGACGATCTGATGAACGAGAAAGTCCAGTTCGGACAAAAGCATTTGGGCCACACGCACATGGAGGCATGGCAGGATCAACCTTGGATCACATACATGATCACTCACTACGGCAAGAGCCAGACTCCGGCTCACCGCCGACTGCTCCGATTTGTGGAGTTGATGATCGAGCACCACGAGAAGGACCAGGTGATCATCCCGGTTCGACCTCCCCAAGAATCCGTGGCTGGGTATGCAGGGACTTCCGGCCGTTCTGGAAGCGTATTTCCCCAGTCCAAGATGAAGGCCCGGCCATCCGGCCAAACTCAAGCAATCTCCTTGGACGACGGCACGGAGGAGGAGTTCGAGATGTATGCATCGACGACTATGAACCAGCCCATCACCGAAAACCCGGAGTTCAAGGCCATCCAAGATCGGATGTTGAACCTCGAGAATGCCTTGTCCCGAGTGATCCATCACCTCGAGTCCAAGATCGAGGAGGTGACACAGTAGATCCTGATCCTGAACTGAGAGCAGATCAAGTAGCCGAAACCTGTGTGACGGTTCATGACGACGTCCAGCATCTGTGGACCCTGATAGAAAAGTTTACCAAAGAATTCCAAACAGTCCAAGATCAGTGTCATGCAATCGGAAAGCCATTTGTGTTAGGGGAAATTTTCTGTAGCAGCCAGTCACCCTTAACTCATCAGGTCCACCAACTGGAAGGCCAAGCATTTCGCCATGGCGAAGACCAGGGTGATTTAGCCACAACAGAAGGTCGTCAGAAGCTTTTTCAAAAGATATGCATGCACAATCCCAAACATCTATGGTTTAGCCCGACATGCGGTCCCTGGTCATCCTGGAGTTCCCTAAATGCCAGCCGTTCAATTGGCCATCTGGAAGAATATCAACAAAAACGTCATGACCTTCGATATCAACTAGCTCTTGGAGTAGTGTTGTATAGATATCAGATCCAGCATGGTCGACATTTTCACTGGGAACAGCCACAGCGATCTTTGATGTTCCTCCACCCTGGCTTGAACGAAATACATGAACACACCCGATCATGCATGTTTGATATGTGCGAAGCCGGGCACCTTCGGGATCCAAAAAGTGGAGACTTCATGAAAAAGGGAATGCACATTCTCACCACCCACGAAGAATTGTTTAAACACCTTCATGGTAGAACATGCCGTGGGGACCATAAGCATCAACACTTGGAGGGGACCATCAGCTACAATGGACACATGTTACACAGAACCGCATTCTCAGAAATCTACCCACGAAAGTTTGCTCGTTCAGTAGCCAAAGTATTGGTAGGTTCTAAGCACTCATGGCCTTTCAAGTGGCAAGCACGACGACTATTGCATGGCTTAGTCTTTCCAGAGCCGGTGTTGGTGAACCAACAGGTGCGTTCCAACCAATTTGCCAAGAACCGGAATCGACCTGTGTTTCCGCGTTCTCAATTGATCGCTCCAGATGCTGACCCTCCTGAAATGGCGAAACGGAGGCGCCTCGATGGCAAACAAAGCCCAAGACCTAGTCTTGCTGATTGCCAAGAAGTCCTCCAAGAGATTCAAACAAGGGTTCCCAGGGTTGGAAAAATAGATATCCATGAAAATCAGATCATCCAAAAGCTGCAAGAAATGTTTCCCGATAAGCAAATCATGGCCGTACTTGCATGCAGGGGCACAGATCGCACCTTGGGCCCCCCCAAGAATATCCATAAAGACTCAGCACCATACCGAAAGTCCTTGATGATCCTCCGAAATGATGACAGTGTCAGGTTTGAGAAAGATTGGGAGCGATGGTCAGAGCTATCTAATCGACAGTTAATTAGGCCTGCCCATGCCTGTCGACTAAATGTGACTTTGTTTGCCAAAGATCATGAAAGGAGTGCCTCATCGACCTTGCCCATGAGAACTGCTGCAGTCCCAGATATGTCCCAGGGGTCAACAGAATCCCAGCCCGTCATGCCAGAACCGCCGAGCCCTGAGCGGCCCGAAACTTTTGACTCAGAGAACGAAGAAGTCTCTGAACAGCGTACCACGAATCCGGCCTCTGAGACCACAGAAACCACTGTCACACCAAAAGTTCAGCTGTCTGAGAATCCAGGACGTCCCATAGAAGTCAATCGAGTTCAACAGAGCGAGGCCTTCAAATCACTCCCACCATGGGAGCAGACCCAATTGATCCGTATCCATAAAAACTTAGGGCACCCTCCCAATGAAAAGTTGGCCAATGCCTTAAGGCTCCAAGGCCAGAGACCGGAGGTCATTCGGGCTGCTTTGGAACTTCGCTGTACAGTCTGCTCAGCTTGTGCTGCACCCAAACACCAGAGGCCTGGCCATTTGAAGAACCTGTTGGACTTCAATCACCGAGTGTACATGGATGGAATCAAATGGACCAACAAGACGGGTCAGTCGTTCCAATTTTATCATGTGTTAGATGCCGGAACCCATTTTCATGTTGCATTCATAGCACCAGCACACACGTCAGGTGATGTTATCCGACTTTTCAGCCAGCACTGGATGAACTGGGCAGGAGCTCCTCAAGAACTTAAGGTAGATTCTGGCACTGAACTCAACAGTCAGGAATTTGCAGAGTTCAACCAGCGTTTTGGCATTCGCTGTGAAACCACCTGCCCGGAGGCACACTGGCAGAATGGGAAGATTGAACGCCATGGGGATTTCATACAACATATGCTCACCAAAATTGATTTGGAACTTGGAATCCAAAACTATACAGATCTGCAGTTGGCCCTCAACCAATGCACTCAGGCCAAAAATAGCTTAAGCAGCCACCAAGGGTACAGCCCCGAGCTCATAGTGTTTGGTAAACAAAGCAGACTTCCCGGATCCGTTTTAAATGATGATGGAATCCCTTCTCATGCATCAGCAATTCAAGAAGAACAGGATATAAGTCCATCGGATTTCAAACAAATGCTCAAACTCCGTGAAGTAGCCCGTCAAGCCTTCCATACAGCAGACAACAGCAATGCCTTGCGGCGTGCCAAGTTGCGACGATCCTGTCCATCACGAGGACAGTTTGTGCCAGGACAGTGGGTCATGATTTGGAGGACCCAAGGTCCAAATCGAAAAGGCTGGATGGGCCCTCAAAGAACCATCATCCAAGAATCAGACCATACTGTTTGGACCTCCCAATCCGGCCGACTGTTCAGAAGTGCACCAGAGAATGTACGACTGGCTTTGCCTGAGGAGGGACACCCTGACAGCTCTGAGCTTCCCGAGGATCTGACACAATTGCAGAATCAGATCCGACGCATGAATCAAGATCCCAACAGCTTACCTCCGATAGATGAAGACACTCCGTTCAATGATTCCAATGTAGAAAATACTCAGTTTCCCGAAGAACCCCAAATTCCCGAGCGTCGAGATAGCCAATCAAGTGAATCGATAGCCCAACCAGATCATGAACCAGACCTTTCATCAAGACAACTCTCTCCAGTTGTAGACCCTCCGGAAGACTCAGAACAGGAAGATGCACAACCTCTCTTCCTTACCAGCTGTGATGAGCCGAGTGTTCTGAATGACCAAGTGCCTGCCCAATTTGCCTGGCGATGTGAGTATGAGATGACGATCCCAGAGTGTCATCGACATCGGCCACCTTCCCAAAGTGAGGCATGGGCCCTTCTGGTAACCAATGCAAAAAAGCAAAGATCTGAAGTTAGGTTATCCGAACTATCCAATGCAGAACGGATGGAATTTGAGGGAGCCAAACAAGCAGAGGTATCAAACTGGGTTGGCACTGACACCATCAGTAAAATCCTCAAAAACCAAGTGCCCTCAGACCAAATTCTCCGGTGTAGATGGATTTTGACTTGGAAACCCAGTGATCAGACGGGTGCCGACACAGCAAATCCGTCACAGAGGACCCACAAAGCAAAGGCCAGAATTGTTGTTCTGGGGTATATGGATCCTAATATCGAAAATATCCCAAGAGATTCCCCCACAATGAGTAAAACGTCACGCATGATGTTGTTGCAAGTCTTGGCCACTCATCGCTGGACAATGGAGTCATTCGATATCAAGGCAGCGTTCTTGCAGGGACAGCCACAGGCGGGGAGACTGATTGCAGTGGATCCAGTGCCCGAACTTAGAAAAGCGTTGAACATGCAACCTCATGAGATCGGTCGTCTCAACAAGGGTGCCTACGGTCTTATCGATGCTCCTTTTCTTTGGTATAGTGCACTGGTGCAAGAACTCATCCGCCTTGGAATGGAAGCCTGCCCTTTTGATCCATGCATCTTTGTGTTGAGAGAAGACTCCAAAGTGCCTGAACACCCCGATGACCAACCAGACCCAAAACATCGAGCAACTGGTAAGATAGTTGGCATCCTTGGTATCCATGTTGATGATGGTATTGGAGGGGGCGGAGAAAAATTCCAAAAGGTTGTCAAACTATTGGAACAAAAATATCCCTTTGGATCCAAAAAGAGTGGAGCTTTCACGTTCACCGGAGTTGACATGACCCAACATGGTGATTATAGTATTGCCTTAAATCAATCCTCCTACGTTCGAAAAATATCCCCTATCAATATTGATCCAAATAGACGCACCCAACCTGAGTTAACCATCACCAATGAAGAACAGGGTTTGTTGCGAGGTTTAGTGGGATCCCTACAGTATGCATCAACAAATACCCGGCCTGACCTGGCAAATCGCCTTTCTGGACTCCAGTCAGCCATCAATTCAGCCACTGTGGAAACTTTGCTGGAAGCCAACCGGTTGCTTCATGAAGCCAAGAGACACCATGACATGACCATCACGATTAAGCCCATTCCTGAAGATCCGTTGCGTTTCATGGTATTTTCCGATGCCTCATTCGCATCCAGCAACAAGTCTCATTCATATGCCGGTAACATAATAGTATGCACCCATGCCGATATCATCAAAAATCATGAATGCCCAATTAGTCCAGTATCCTGGGGTAGTAAAAAGATTCAACGGGTAGTCACGAGTACTCTCTCAGCTGAAACCACCTCACTGGCGACAGCATTGGACCAATTGTCCTGGGTTAGATTGTACTGGAAGTGGCTTCATGATCCATCAACAGCCTGGCATAAGCCCGACGATGCTTTATGTAAAGTAGAGCCTGCCATCTCCGTGAACACCGTGCCTTCCGAAATGGACCTCGCAGTTACAGATTGCAAAAGTTTATATGACTTGATTTCTAGAACTGCTCCTCCAGCTTGTTCGGAGTTCAGAGTTCAATTGGTGGCCAGGTATATCAAGGAAATCCTTCGAGAAAATATCAACCTTCGCTGGGTCCACACAGGAGCACAGCTGGCCGATGCCTTGACAAAGGCCATGGAAGCAAGATTTCTCAGGGAGACCTTAAAACATGGGTTTTACAAACTTCACGATGAATCCGCCACACTCAAAGAAAGAGCCAAAACCAGAGACAGAATACAATGGCTGAAAGGAAATACTTGAGTTTTGATCAACAAAAGAATTTTTGGGAGTGTGATTTTTCCATTTTAACTTTAACTCCAGGTCCAACTTGATCAAAAACCATGTGCTTCCAAAGGCACCTTGGCTCGAGGCGAGCCAGTGGAGGGTTGGGCAGAGGTAACGTGCCCTTTGAGCCATTTGCCTGCGTGTGACAGGGTCACACCTTTAGGATCAGGGAATCCTTCGTGCTTGGCTATCCAGCCTTTCCGTTTTGCCTGGCGTGGACCTCAAACCATAGACCTCCTGCGACATCTGGGAAAACAGGCCGAACGATTGTTTCCTTGCTGGTGGCAGGTTGGCTTTGGACAGTTGGGACATTGGCAGCTTTCATCCTTTTCCATTGATTTCAGGTTCACTGACTCCTAGTGTGCTGCCAATCATATTATATATATATAATGATAAAATATGATAAATCCATACGCAATACACGCAGTGAATTGCTGAGTGAACTCGTAGCCATGAAGTCTTCACAAGTCTGGTACCGAGGATACCACCCAAGGCAGCGAAGAGGATGAGGAGCTCTTCAAGGCGCATCCGTTTGCATCGGTTTGCTTCAAGAAGAGCTCACACCATGCAGGCCACTGCAGAGTAGGTACAGGATGGTACAGGATGGTACAGGTGAAATATGGTGAATTGACATGACATGTTTTTCCAATCAAGACACGCGTCAAACATCCCAAACTTTGCAAGAGCTTGCCGCTTATAATAGCTATTTGCTATCATTCGCTTGCTTAATTTGCAGGCACCCTTGCAGCCCCTTTTCACCTTCTTGCCTGTGAAAGTGGTGGGCTTCCGCTTTGCCATCCAAGGCGACATTGCTAAATGGGTCATATTATGTAAATAACATAAAAATGATAAACACATACTCTACACATTATACATGTAAATATATAAGTTTAAATAAGTATTAAATAGTATTAAAACATAAACATATTTGATAATATAAATATTTGTATATATTTGTCATATTTTGTCATGTCAGACAAATCCACGATGGATTTCAGTGCCAGAGCACCAGGTCCCTTTGACCTCACCGCAGATCGTGGGAACCTTCATGGGAAGCAGCGCTCTCAGGAATCAAACCAGGTGGGCACCGGTTCACAGCAATCCGATACTTTCAGAGATACTTGCAGAGATACTTTCTACATCTTTCTTCCACATCCTTTTCTATATACATCTTTCTTCCATTTTCTTCCCAAGGTCACAGCGCAATCGGTCCCTTTGTGCTTCTGTTCCGCTGGCATTCCAAGCGGCTCTACAAAACTTGTCCAGTTCTCAGAGTTCTCTCAGAGTTCTCTCAGAGTTCTCTGTCTTTCTCAGTTCCATGTTTTTGGTCGTGGATGATTGAGGCCTGGCCTGAGAAGCCGCGCACTGGACAGATGTTGGGATAGGCAGAGAGGCTCCCCTAAAATGTGAGGATGGAATTGGATGTTGACACAGGTTGGTATTCATATAATTCTGTTTGATTCTATGTCATGCTGGTGTACAACATCCCTTCTTTTGGGTCAATGTTAATGTTCTTGCTTTCTGACATTTCTTCCCTTTGTATTGGGACCGCTCAATTGCATAGATTGTAGCAGATGTCGTTGTGTACCAGAGTCTACTGGTGTTGAGCTTCACCCAGAGATATTGGTGAGTTCCCGGCTTCGCGTGAAGGACCTGCTCGGGCAAGAAACGCCAGAGGCCACCTGGCTACTGGTCCGAGGACAGTTGCTGGAGGCGCTGCGAACACATCCGTGCAATGCCGTGCAAGTGGAAAGATGTGGAAAGATGTGGAAAGATGTGGAAAGATGTGGAAAGGACTCTTGGACCATGGACTAGGTATCTGTCCAAAGGACGTGAAATACAGTCATACAGCATATAATCCCAGGAGACTGATTGAATCTGTAGAATCCAAAGCATTTTCAATGGGTAACTGTGTCTGCATGCAGGTGTCCTGCTTACTGTTGAGCGGATGTTTGCACATATTTCCTTTCTACAAATGGGCTTGCAGAGTGCCAGGTGCTGAAGGAAGCAGGAGGCTTTGATATCACTCACATCACTTTATTGCACGTCAATGCGTTCAGAGACACCAGTGCATTCAAAGACAAAGAGCTGAGGTTGAATGCATCCCAACTGAACCTGATGGGCAACTTGCACGTCCAGGCAGTAGCGTTTCCTGCTGACATGTTCAAATCGTCACACATACTCGAGTGCCAGGGCGGGGCTAGCATAGGCAATTCTCCGCACGTCTTGCATTCACACATACAGACACTCAGAGCAGAATCTGGAAGGAGTGAACTAGCGATTTGTGTGTTTCAAGTAGTTTCAAGTGTAAAAATGGCTACCCAGTCAGTATTGGCTATGATTATGCAGGAGAATGCTTGCTTCCTGCAGAGGACACTTTCCGTCAGTATGCCATAGTCAGATGGTGGATGGGTACATAGTACGTGCAGAGTTCACATCTTCAATGGAGTCCTTACCCAGAGTACAACCTCTGAACCTGCCTCTCAACTGCCTGGACAGGAGCCGAAGTTGGCAGAGGCTATGCAGCATTTACCACCTGATGTCCTTTGGGTTTGCGCCTGAGTCACCCCGCTCTGAGTAGGAACGCTTGAACAGATGGGATGATTTCATATGATTTCCGTATATTGCAACTAAGACCAACTAAGACCAACTAAACAGATTGCACAGGATCATTGCGGACGACGGCTTGTTCAACGACAGTGGGTCGTGCTCTTGGCATCCCAAAGCCGGACAGTTCTCTGTTGCATCAATGAGTGGATGGGACCCTTCAGAGCAGCATTGCTTCGAAGTGATTTCGCGCCTTGATTTCCTGATCATAGGAACAGCCAACTGATACAAGATGGGACATTTCAGGTCAGACATATGTTCAGAAATGTTCATAAGTTATAAGTTATAGCTCCTAATTAATGATTACCAGTAGTACCGCACAAGACGGCGGCGGAAGTTTCAAAAATAGGAAACCTATAGGAGAGGTTGGTTGTTGTGAATCACGGATGGCAGAGCGAAGCCACTGATGGACCGAAAGGTGGTTGAGGTCTCTTCTCTTTCTCTCTCTTTCTGTCTCTTTCTCTGACTATTTACCTACCTACCCACCTATCTATCTATGTATGCATCTATTTCTCTCTCTGTCGTGTAGTGCAGAGTAGTGTAATAAGTGTAGTGTAGTGTAGTCTTATGTAGTTATAGTTGTAGTTAGCGTGATGTAGTGTAATGTAGTGTAGTGTAGTGTAATGTCATTAGCGTAGTGTAATGTAATGTAGTGTAGTTGCAGTTGCAGTTGCAGTTGTAGTTGTAGTTGTAGGTTCAGTGCAGTGTCATTCAGAGCAGTGTAATGTAGTGGAGTGTAGTGTAATGTAGTGTAATTAGTGTAGTGTAGTGTAGCGTAGTGTAAATGTAGTATTGTTGTTGTAGTTGTAGTTGTAGTTGCAGTTGCAGTTGTAGTTGTAGGTTCAGTGCAGTGTCATTCAGAGCAGTGTAGTGTAGTGGAGTGTAGTGTAATGTAGTGTAATTAGTGTAGTGTAGTGTAGCGTAGTGTAAATGTAGTATTGTTGTTGTTGCAGTTGCAGTTGTAGTTGTAGTTGTAGTTGTAGCTGTAGTTAGTGTAGTGTAGTGTAATGTAGGCTGCCTAATAGTAAATCCCCCCTAAATAAAATAATTATTTTAAAAAAATTGGGGGGGTCAGCATTCCAATAGTAATTTTTTGGAATCCTATGGCTGTGGGGGCAGAGGTGGTGGAGGCGAAGGAGGAGGACGAGGAGGAGGAGGAGAAGAAGGAGAAGAAGGAGAAGGAGAAGGAGGACAACAAAATTGGAGTTGCGGAAAAAAGTTTCCACTATTGCCATGCCTGGTGCAGGTTTGTTATTGCTATTCTGGGGCTTGCAAAGGGGGTACCCTTTGTGGACCTGTTTTCTTGCCTTTTTTAATAAGGGTTTTACAAGGAAATCAGCTGTTTGGTAATTGGATCAGATTTCTGGACCCTAAGCTTTTGCTAATCAAAAGTGAAGGCTGCTTTGAAAAGGATTTGCTTTACTTGACTCTTTTGGCAATACTAAAAGTAAATGGAGCTAATTGACTTTTAGTATTAGAGAAAAAATTGGAGTTGGGAAAAACGTTTCCACTATTGCCATGTTGGGTCCACTATTGGCCATGCCCTCTGGACAAGGTCTGAACATGACTCTTTTGGCAATACTAAAAGTAAATGGAGCTAATTGACTTTTCGTATTGGAGAAAAATTGGAGTTGCGGAAAAATGTTTCTACTATTGACAAGATATCACTATTGGCTAGGCAACATTAGTGTAGTGCAGTTGCATGTAGTGTAGTGTAATGAAGTGCAGTGTAGTGTAATTGAGCGTAGTGTATCGGAGTGTAGTGGAATGTAGTGTAGTGTAACGTAGTGTAGTGGAATGTAGATCCCTGTCGAAATAACCCCTGTAAAATGGGGGGTCTTGAGACCCTAATAAAAAACCAAATTACAGGCTGGAAATGCTTTTTCAGATTTTACTGTAAAACGAACCTGGAGGTATGCATTTTACAGGAGGCTAATTTTGAGTATGTTTTGGGAACTGATAGACCTGGAAGATCCATTCTACAGTTCCTTTGTTGGGTTGTTTTCAGTTTGGAATATCCATTTTATAGAGGTATTGGGTTGGGCAGAATATCATGGAACTTGGTATAACCATTCTATTGGATAGAACCCGGTTCTCCATTCTACAGTTGGTTTTGCAGGTTTTTGGTGTGATTTTGGCATATTTAACCATTTTATAGGATTTATATATGGTTTTGAGTTGTCCATTTTATAGGGATCAAAGAGTTTATCTACCAGTACTAGTAGTACCGCACAAGGCGGTGGCGGAAGTTTCAAAAATAGGAAACCTATAGGAGAGGTTGGTTGTTGTGAATCAGGGATGGCAGAGCGAAGCCACTCATGGATCGAAAGGTGATGATCTCTCTCACTATTCTCTCTTTCTCTGACTATCTACCTACCTACCTATCTATCTACCTATCTATCTATCTATCGATCAATCTATCTACCCTGACCTAAAAGTAGATGGCTCAGAATCTTGAGTTGCGCCATCTATGTCAAAAAAAATGGGGGATAGATGGCTCAACTCCCTTTAAAACAGGGCAGTTGAGCCATCTATGTCCCTAAAAATGACATATTTTTTGCAATCTTCTGCGCTGGTTTCTCCCCATTTTTTTTCTCAACATCAAGCTGCTTTTTTGGGACATAGATGGCGCAACTCCCGGGGTTGCGCCATCTATGTGGGCATTCCCAGCCTGATTTTGGCGAAATGACGGAAGTTGTTTTGAGCCAGCAAATCGTTAGAAGACCTGTTTTGCTATTTTACAGTAGGGCAGGGTTGACCCAAAATAAATCCAAATAAAACAAGATGTTAAGTTTGGGATATTTTACTTGATTTTTCAAATGTTGGTATATCCATTTTACAGTGGGGAGCCATTTTGCATTTTATGGTTTAAGGTCTGAGCTAACCATTTTACAGCAACTCTGGTATATCCATTCTACAGTAAAAAAAAGTTTTTTGGTTAAACAATAACCATACTACAGGCATTTCCCATTCTACAGTGTAAAATGGTTGTTCCAAGTACCCCCTGTTTATTTCAACGGGGATGAATGTAGTGTAGTGTAGTTGTAGTGTAGTGTAGTTGTAGTGTAATGTAGTGTAGTGTAGTGGAATGTAGTGTGGTGTAGTGTAATGTAGTGTAGTGTAGTGGAAGGTAGTGTAGTGTAGTGGAATGTAGTGTAGTGTAGTGTAATGTAGTGTAGTGTAGTGGAGTGTAGTATAGTGTAATGTAGTGGAGTGGAGTGTAGTGTAGTGTAGTGGAGTGGAGTGTAGTGGAGTGTAGTGTAGTGTAGTGGAATGTAGTGAAGGTGTAGTAGTAGTTGTAGTGTAGTTTATTGGAGAGTAGTGTGGTGTAGTGGTGGTTGTAGGTGAAAATGCTACAAAACCTTCACGTTTGGCTCACTTTTGACAAGGTCCGCAATCCCTTGCGCCTGCCACGCGAAGCGACATCTGAACCTCCAAAAGTGGTCCGAAACCCTGGTGTTTTTAACATTTTGACTTGGAAATGTGCTTCGCGCCACAATGGCGTGCACTTTTTAGAAATCCCATCTGCCAAAAGTGGTCCGAGCATGGTGTGTTTTGTACATTTTGACTTGGAAATGTGCTTCGCGCCACAACAGCGTGCACTTTTTCGACATCTCAACTTCCAAAAGTGCCCCGAACATGAGGTGTTTTTAGCTTTTCCACTTGCAAATGTGCTTCGCGCCACAACGGCGTGCAATTTTTCATCTCTCATCTGGCCAGCTGGATCCGCACCGCCGCTTTAGCGAGCATACTTTTCAACCCTCCGGAGCCACAAATCATTGGAAAAACGCAGTGTTTCGCGACTTTCCTACCTTTTCGCGCACCTGGATCTTCTTTCTTCTCAGACTTTCTCTTTTGTGATCTTCTTTCTTCTTTCTTCTTCTCTTCTCTTCTCTTCTCTGACTCTTCCCATCTCTGCTTTTCATCTGTCCATATTGTCGGAAGTTTGACTTCTAAACTTCCTTCGATGAATATCTATGAACGACCCTTTAAGCAGCAGACTCTGACGATTCTTTCAAGAAGGGATTGCGCCATCGAGGCGTTGCGCCATCGAGCACAAACTCAGGGCTTAGGCTTAGAGGAGACATTTGAATGTTTGATGAGGTTGATGCAAAAAACCTAGATAGAATAGGCCAGAATAGGCAAGAATATGCTATTTGCCGATCCATCTTGCTGTTGCTTCATGAATCCTTCATGAATGCATAGAGTACACTTGATAAGCGAGTGTGCCAGGAGTTTGGTATCGACCAATGGCTCCAAGTTCTGCAGGTGTACACCGGCCCCTCAACATCCCCCAACTATCAACTGGCACATTGTTCAAATGTTGGCTGCCCTTGATCGCCTGAGATCTTGGAGAAAATCTTGGAGTCCCCTGGACTCTCTGCCAGGAGACGGAGAGCAGCGGCAAGAGGCCTGGGCCGTCAGTGGCTTCGTCCGGCTCCTCGTATCTCATAACGAGCTGGAGCCAGGAGCCTGGTGGCAGATGCTGCAAAGAAGGAGGACGCAGCAGGGTTGCTTCAGTTCACGCCTACTCAACCTTGCTCATGGCAGTGGTAGACTAAATTCGCAGCAGAATCATCTCTGGATTGAATTCAAGTGCCCAGGACCATGGCTTCTTTAAGCGACTTTTTGCTCTGCTTGACTCTTAGCTTCTAGTCATGAACACTGGTCACTCAAGACCTTTTCAAGCAAACGACGGCCTTTTGATGGAGTCCGTCCCAGAGCAATTCTCTTTGGGAGATTCAGGCTGGGAACAGCTTTAACAGAGAAGCCCGAGGCTGCATCTGAAATCATCCGAAGCTGTGGTGGGAAGGAACAAAAACACAAAGAAGGGCTGCTAGCTCCGTAACTCTTACTGAAGCAATTGAGAGTTGTGCCAATGGGCCAAACACGAAATTATCCAGCTATATCCAGCTCATGCTCTGATGTGCAAGCCTTCTGGTCCACAAAAAGTTTTTTTTGCATCACTTTTTCTAGACGAACTGTAACCAAGACACCGTTGTAGATATAAAGAGCAGACTACAATGATCGGGACATATGATATTAGGTTCACGACCGGACCGTTCTGGGTTCCTTTGAAGCCCAGCAAGACACCGACGAAGAAATGATACCTGAGTCTCCATGGCAGGTCTTGGAGGGCCTGTGCCAAGTGCCGCTGCTGCCAGATTCTGCAGGACGTGGGCCATGAAGAAACGTGACATCATCTAAAGAAAAAAAACGCAGCTGCTGCGGGGCACATCATTCAACGACCCACGGCGCTTGCCTTGGTGCATTCGAAGACCAGGAAATGTGCTTCGAGTCTCTGATGGGCTAAGATCTCAATGCAGTGAGACGTTGCATTTCCTATGCCATCAGCTGGATCCAGAGTTGGTTTCAATTATTTTTGATTTTCGACTGTATTTGGGATAATGATCCGTAATGAATGAATATTTTTGGGATGGGTTTCCAGTGCTTTTTCCTCGATTTTCCTCGTGTTTTGGTTGTGCGCATTTTGTTCCATGGGTTGCGAAGAGAGAGTCCCGCGATGCTGATGTGAAGGCCAGTTTTTTCCTCCTATGCTTCCGACGTGCCTAAGTGCTGGCAGAAGAAGCTAGAGGCACCGGTGTCAAGATGTAGCCCTTTTCTGAATGTCTCCATTTATGTGTATAATATATATACGATAACGACATTTAAATATGTGGAGGGCGGGCCAGACCGCGAGGCCCCGGAGGTAGTATGAAATACCAGTTCGTATATTTAAATGTAGTTGCAGTATGTTTAAATGAATTGGATTCCGTATGTTTAAATGGCTGGGCGGGCCAAGGAAAACCTTCCCGGAGATAGTCTAAAAAACCTGTTCGTATATTTAAAAAACCGTATATATATTTAAATGTAGTTACCGTATATATATATATATATCATTTTTTGTTTTCCATGTGTCACAGAATTGGATGACGGGAAAATTTAAAAGACATCTCTATATTTGGGGTAGAAGCGGGTTTCCTGTAGATTTTCCCTTGAACCTCCTTGAACCAATTTATTGAATGTGTTGATCTTTGTTTGTTTCACATCTTTTTTTTCTGCTTTCTTTTTCCCTCCTGTTCCCGTTAGGCGGTAGGCGCACTGCGTGTGCTGAACGACAAAGTCCACAGTGGCTTGGAGGCCGCAGGGCAACGCTTCCTGCGGCAGCTTGGTGCTGACCTAAGCATGTTGGAGCATCACGAACCCGACACTCAACCTTGGTATACCTGGGTCATCGGTCCTCATTTGTTTCAGTGGGATATTCTATATATAATATATGATATAATTATGCTATAATTGATATAATAGATAGTTAACATGTCTGTCATCCCTGGCAATCCTTGTTCAATCCTTTTTCAGATGCATCAGAAATGACTTATTCTACTTGCCAAGATGTGGCAAGGACGTTAATACGAAATCCAACCATTGGCACCTCGATCTCAGATCTTTTGCATCTGACTGAGGCGTTTCCAGGCCACCACCGTCCTTTTTGTGAAGTGATCCTTGGATATCCTTGGACCTTTGGACCGAGATTTGGCTGTGCCCTTACGTGTCCAGCTTCACGAAAAACGTCGCGGCTCAAAAGGCTTCACAGCCAGGGAACAGATGACGTCAATCATTGATGAGTGGAACAGAGGTGTCACATCTTTAGCTTTAGTCTAGCGCAGCTTGGGGCATGCAGGCAATTAGGCAATAGGTGCACGGGATAATTGATTAAGAGAATTAAGATGATACTGATGCTGGTAGATACTGGTAGATCCTGGTAGATCCTGGTAGATACTGGTAGATACTGGTAGCTATGTGTGGGCCTGGTTCAAAGGAATGCAGCGATCATGTTTGAGATTTGATACAGCTTCACACAGATCAAGTGTGAATGGGCCTTGATTGCCTTCGCCAGCCATGGCTGACTATGTGGGTGATGCCTATGTTTACTACAAAGGAGCAGGAGAGGAAGATCCGATCCTGACCTTTGCCTTCCACACCAAGAATCATCAGCTCCTAGTTGATGCGAGTGGGGATAGTGGAGATGCAAAGAAAGAGAGCTTTCGGCAGCGCTATGAGCGCGAGCTTTCCAAAGTACAAGACAAATACACAGATTTGGAGCCTGAATTTAGTGACGATGACATGAATGCAACACTGGAAGAGGCGGATAGAAAGCGTGGCTGGCAGTATCCACTGACCAAAACACAACAAAAGAAAGAATTCGGTTGTGTTCCGGCAGAGCAGCAGCGATTTCTATGGAGGTTGCAAGATGGTCACCTTGACATAGTGGAGGATTATTTGGGAAATCCCAAAATGAAAAAAGCCATTGACCTGAATCGCTATGATGATGAGGGACTCACACCCTTGCACCATGCAGCCAAGCTTGGACATGCGGACATCGTTAAGGCTCTGATCGAAGGCAGGGAGGGGTTTGTGCATTCTTTTCTGATTGTTCCATGTTTCCAAAACAAATTTGTTTTGTTCCCCTTCAGTTCAAACATTTGAACATATTTGAAATACCCAGTGAGATATTGAATTTATTTAATGATGATACGAATCATATACTTGAATCACGATGGAGTGTTTTTTCCTTCCGATTTGTTGACGAGGCAAGGCAGACCCACTTCTTCGAGACAAAGTGAATGGCCTGACTGCCTTGGACTTTGCCGAAGCCGGTCGTTGGGACTCCGGACCTCACGCAGAAGCAGCGAGAGCCATCCAGGACTTGGAGTTCAGCTGAGTGTTTCGCCGCTTTGCGGTCCGCCGGTGGGACTTGGCCCCACCATCTTCCAGTGAAAAAGAAGTACTGCTAGCTGCGGCACCATGCTGAACAATTCTGAATTCATGCTCGATCAGCGGCTGAATTTTGATAATTCTTGGGCAATCTAGTCACATTTGACCCATCATGTCATTTGGAGTGAGACCAGCAGAAGATCCGAGCTGCTTCAGCTTGTTGTGATGGCAAGGCTAACCCGTCAAAGCCTAGTCCCTTTGTGTGATGTTCTCAGTTGATGATGATTACTGCTTGGCATGTTGGAAGGATGCTGTAGCTATTGGAGACCTCATGGACTTGGCAAATTCGGTGATAAGAATTCGAAGAATTCATCAGTGTTTGCTCGGTCAGTTTTTGATCTTCATTCTCGCATCTTCAATTGTGCTGATGACCAAGGTGCAAGCTGGCACTTGGGTTTGGCGGAGACCTGGCTGAGAACATGGGATGGACATACGTTTTGTGCCCGACCATAGCAAGATGAACGCCTCGATGCAGCAACAAGTCATATATAGTCATGTAGTCATATGCCCAAGGACCAAGGATATCACGAACACAATGTGTAGTTATGTATAGTTCAGGTAGAATATGGTAGAATATGGTAGAATACTCAGGAACCCAGTGTGCCAAATTATATTGAGGCAAGAAGGGTTGCAAAGTCGCACTGGCTGCGGCTGAGGATGGCAATTTTCAAAGTGGCGGTAGCAGCAGCAGCACAGCTCTGCCAAGGTGCAATCAGCCAATCCTAAAGCAGATCCAATATGATTCAGTCATAAAGTAAGGTGAGCAGGTCGCCAGGTCGCTACGGGGCCATACCCTGGAGGTCTTCAGAGACATCTGTAGAGCTTGACGAGACGGGGTCTCCAGCTGAAGGACGGCCTGGAAATAATTTCTGATTAAACTCTACAGGTGTAGAAATTCTCTTCAGTTGCTGATTGTACTGGTGGACTGAAGCAAGTGAATTGTTGCAGACCGTGTCCCAAAGACTCGATAATAGTCTCCGTTGCCTCTTGACCACGAATGCACAGCATCTCTGTCCCTGTGCATGTCTTTTCCGTCAGACTTCTTCAGATGTCCCGCCACTATGGAGGAGTGAAAAGTTGTCCGTCAGGTACCTTGAGGTGCTGCAGAGTTTATGACATTCATATTAGGAGCTTTATTAGAATCGTGAAGCAGTGATTTGGTGAAGTGTACCGTTAACATCCGAAAACACAACCGTCCATGTCCTGTCATTGTGGCTTGAAGGTGTGCGGTCTGGGCCAGCTTGGCCTGCCTGCGCCAGCACTTTCTGACGGGCGCAACTGGGGTGCCAAGCCAGGACAAGAAGGAAGAGGCTTGGTTAGAAGCTCATGCTGCCAGATGTTGCCAGAAAATCTACAGCTGTGAACAGGGTTCGTTCGGCAATTTGGGGTTCCTTTGGGTTCCTTTGGGTTCCTTTGGGTTCCTTTGGGTTCCTTTGGTTCCTTTGGGTTCCTTTGGGTTCCTTTGGGTTCCTTTGGGTTCCTTTCTTTCTTTCTTCCTTCCTTCCTTCCTTCTTTCTTTCTTTCTTTCTTTCTTGTTGTTTTCCATGCATTTCTTTCCTCGATGCGGAAGGTGCCCTGGTCCGATCTTGGGCAGTTGTTGGTGCCATCCAGCAGCATTCGCAGTGGCCTGGGTCCCTGTGCGCGGCTCACGTGCCCCACCTACTTCGGTGAAGCTGCGGGCAGCGAGCTGCAGCAGGATGTACTGGTGGCCATCATGGGCTTCATCTATGGCGTTGAGGCCAGGAAGACTTGTGTCGTTGGGCTGGGGATGGCTGAGGGCAAACTTCCAGTTGTTCTGCATTTTTTGCACATGTTTGGTGAAAAAAGGTTGGGGCTAGTGGTGATGTTCATTTCTGTTTTTTTATTTGCTTATTTTAACCTGTCGGCCACAGGCGGAAGTTCGGGACATTGGAGTCTTTGCTGATGCTCCACCTGTTTGGCTCCGGGAAGAACAGGAATCGGTGAAGAGCGAGGTCGCGGACAAGCTGAACTGGGAGGCTTTCCTTGATGCCCTAGGCATGAAACCCTTGTCTCCTTGCACCTTCCACCGGAAAGTTGCTGGGACAGTCTTGAAACTTGCCAGCACTTGCCAGCACGGATTGCATTGAGACTAGTTACTAGTTTTTTTGCTTTGAAACTAGCCAAAAGGTTCATGCTTTGTGCGGGTTTTCCATACCGTACACTTTGCGCAATCGGATAAATCAATGCATTACGTAGAGCAAGCATGAGCAAGCCACTTTCCAGTCAGAGGACTAGCCTGCAGCATCCTTAAGCTTTGATGTTGAGTATGAATGATTATGATTGTTTCATCCTTTTTCCAAGGACAATCGATCTGGGTTGGCGGCTCTCCAGCTGTGAGTGGTGGCGAGCAGTTTGTGCATCTTCCACAGCTTTGAACTACATCGAGCTGCGTCTGAAGAACGCTGACCGGGTCGAGTTGACGTGGCTTCGTCAGTTGCGCACCCCGGAACGCGTGGACGTTTCTGAGCTCTTCTTGCGAAGCACGTACGTGCGCTATGGTGGCCACTTTTTGAAGCTCTGGCTGAACAGATGTTCAACCTTGATTTTCGTGTTTTAGAAATCTGTATACATATATAAGTAGGGCTACCGCCCTGGTGCCGCCGACCTTTATGGGGGGCATGGCAGTGGAAAGAAAGGAGCATGGCGACAGAATACAAAAATAAGTTTAATGTATATGTATGTGTAGATAGGTAGGTAGGTAGGTAGGTAGGTAGGTAGATCACCCACCCCTAAAAATGTATTTTAGGGGGGGGAGAGGTTGGGGAAAAAAAATACATTTACCGTTCTCCAAGAATTTGATTCCCCAGGACCCCCCCTAAATACATTATTTAACCGGTGGGTGTACGTTAAATGTAGGATCCATGGGTCGGGATATCCAACCCCCCCCAGGATCTTTTATTTTGGGGGGGTGGTTTAATACATTTTACGGGTTTGGTTTTTCCAGGATCCCCGGGAATGCTTAATTTTTTTCTGGGAATACCTTTCTTTGAAAAATGTATTTTAAGGGGGTTGGGTAGCCGAAAAGCACATCATTTTTGGAAAATGGAGGGAATAGATCTGGCTAAGGTAGTCATTGGTACCCCCTGCAATGCATACATTTCAGAATATTTAAGATCAAGTATATTTCAGCATCCCCCTTGGAATTTCCTCTACAGAATCGGGAACGTTACTTCCTGGAAAATGGTGCATTTTAACCCCCTGACTTAATAAGGGGTACCTACCCAGTGTCAACGCTTAGTGTCAACGGTTTCAATTTTATAGAGGACCTTGGGGCCTCTAATTCTATAGAGATTTCATGTTGAATACAGCACTGAGGACTAGTCAGCAGAGAGTCTTAGGGACTGCGATTCTACAGTGGGATACGTTCTCTTTGGATGCATGTCATGTTCTTCAATTTTATAGAGAAGCATTGGCAGAACCAATTTCCCACAACAATTCTTTCATCATCCTTCATCATCCTTGATCATCCTTGTATATTTTGGAATCATTTGGAATCTTGACATATTTTTGGAAACTTTTGGATAGTTTTGGGATATATTGGAGATTTGTTGGAGATCTATCATCAGGGTTTCATCAGTTATCATCAGTTATATTCAGCAAATATGTACAATTTTGACATTTCAATATCTCACAAAAGCAGCTTTTTCTTGTTTACAAACTATAAAAGCGACATTTTTCATTTTGCATCATTTTTCCGTTGTGTCTCCCCGTTGTGTCTCCCCTTTCTTTCTCCCCGTTGTGTCTCCCCAGTGTGTCTCACCGTTTTTGGGTCGAAGTCCTCGAGCCAGCCTTTCCGCCTTTCCGCTAAAAAAGAGCAAACGGATGGAAACAGATGGATACACAATGAAACAAAATGAAACAGAGCGACTTTCAAGATCTTTGAAATTGAAGGGGTTGACAGTGAACACTTGGAGCCTTTGAACTCTATAAATTTGGGAGTGCATAAGGCAAGCTAGGCAAGAGTAACTGGAGCATTCAGGTCAGCTGTCAATGAAGGAGACTTGGGGAACCTGATTTTATAGAAGGCCAACTAACCCCCCCAACCATCTACGAGAGTGACTTGGCGGCATCGATTCTATAGAGATTGTCAACTTGAAGATACCTTGGGGTCTCTGATTCTATAGATGCATTTTCAGAAAGAGGGTCAGGGCCTCCCGGATTATCATTATAAAATTGTCAACACCAACACTCTCACTTAATTCAAAGGGGGATATTTCAGCCATTTTATGGCCCATGGGTTTCAGTAGGTTTCCCAGGAAAAAAAGATCAATTGGATTGAGGTGCAGACCCCCCCATGCTTGCATACATTTAGAAAAGTTTATGTATCCATTGGCTCTTGTCAGTGGTGCCCCCCACAAAGCATACATTTTCAGGTTCAATACCCCTACCAATAATACATTTCCAGCATCTGGCACTCATACATGCCTCATTTTGAGGGGTTACCCCCCCTAGTTCCCATACATTTTTGGCAAAAAGTGAGGGGGTTAACCCCCCCCCTTATGTTCATACATTATCAGAAATGTAGGATCCACCCCCCCTACTCCTGAACCAGTTGGGGTCGGGGATGTAGGTAGGTAGGTAGGTAGGTAGATAGATAGATAGATAGATAGATAGATATACACACCCTCTAAGCCAAAATCTTGGAAAGCTTCTCGAAGGGCAGCTAGGTCGTGGCCCATTTGCTCGCTTTGAAACGCTTATAGAACAAGGTTCAAAAGCCAGCCAAAAGGCTCAAAAACGTACGTTTTGCCGCACTGAAGCAGCATGGCACTGCAGGACAGATCGTGCCTTCGAAGGGCAGCTGGTCGTGGCGCCGTCAGCTCCTGAACTGCTTGCCAGTGAAGGAGATGCCCGTCGCCACCAGCTACGTCGTGGCCCATTTGCTCGCTTTGAAACGCCTATAAATGGTCAAAGAAGAATGCCAAGAGCAGCCGCCAGCTCGAGAAACACCTTTCGCCACGCTTTGAAAGCATGGCAGTGAAGGACTGAGGGCTTCGCGCCGCAACCCGGTTGGAAGGCATCAGGTCGCCTTCTGAACCGACGGTCAAAGAAGAAGGCCAAGAGCAGCCGCCAGCTCGGGAAAAAGCACCGTTCGCCACGCTTTAACAGCATGGCAGTGAAGGACGGAAGGCTTCAAGAAGGGCAGCTAGGTCGTGGCCCGCTTGCTTGCTTTGAAACGCCAATAGAACAAGGTTCAAAGGCCAGCCAAAAAGGCTCAAAGAGGTACCGCCAGCTCGGAGAAAGCACGCTTTAACAGCATGGCAGTGAAGGACGGAAGGCTTCAAGAAGGGCAGCTAGGTCGTGGCCCGTTTGCTCGCTTTGAAACGCCAATAGAACAAGGTTCAAAGGCCAGCCAAAAGGCTCAAAGAGGTACCGCCAGCTCGGAGAAAGCACGCTTTAACAGCATGGCAGTGAAGGACGGAAGGCTTCGTGCCGCTGCCCGATCGGAAGGCATCAGGTCGACGCCAGCTCGGGAAAAAGCATCCTTGTCCACGCTTTAATAGAATGGCAGTGAACAACAGAAGGCTTCTTGAAGAGCAGCTAGGTCGTGGCCCATTTGCTCGCTTTGAAATGCCTCTGGAACAAATTTCAAAAGCCAGCCAAAGGGCTCAAAAATGTGCGTTTTGCATCGTTTTGCCGCACTGAAACAGCATGGCACTGCGGGACAGATTGTGCCTTCGAAGGGCAGCTGGTTGTGGCGCCGTCAGCTCCTGAACTGCCTGCCAGTGAAGGAGATGCCGTCGCCACACCGAAACAGCATGGCACTGCGGGATGGATCGGGCCTTCGCAGGCCTGCTACGTCCTGGCCCATTTGCTCGCTTTGAAACGCCAATAGAACAAGGGGAAGGCTTCGTGCCGCTGCCCGGTTGGAAGGCATCAGGTCGCCCTCTGAACGGTCAAAGAAGAATGCCAAGAGCAGCCACCAGCTCGGGGAAGCACCGTTCGCCACGCTTTAACAGCATGGCGGTGAAGGACGGAAGGCTTCAAGAAGGGCAGCTAGGTTTGCTTTCTTTGAAATGCCCTATAGCAGCTAGGTCGTGGCCCATTTGCTCGCTTTGAAACGCCAATAGAACAAGGTTCAAAGGCCAGCCAAAAGGCTCAAAAACGTACCGCCAGCTCGGAGAAAGCACCTTTCGCCACGCTTGAACAGCATGGCAGTGAAGGACGGAAGGCTTCGCGCCGCTGCTCTCGAAGGGCAGCTTGGTGGTGGCCCATTTGCCTGGTTTGAAACGCTTATAGAACAAGGTTAAGGTCAGCCAAAAGGTTCAAAAACGTACCGCCAGCCCGGAGAAAGCACCCTTCGCCACGCCCCGAATGCATGGCAGTGAAGGACGGAAGGCTTTGCGCCGCTGCCCGGTCGGAAGGCATCAGGTTGCCTTCTGAACGGTCAAAGAAGAGTGCCAAGAGCAGCCGCCAGCTCGGGAAAAAGCACCGTTCGCCACGCTTTAACAGCATGGCAGTGAAGGACGGAAGGCTATTGAAGGGCAGCTGATATAGTTTGTGGCCCATGTGCTCGCTTTGAAACGCCTATAGAACAAGGTTCAACAGCCAGCCAAAAGGCTCGAAGACGTACGCTTGTCCACACTGAAACAGCATGGCACTGCGGGACAGAGCGTGCCTTCGAAGATTTCGAAGGGCAGCTGGTCGTGGCGCCGTCAGCTCCTGAACTGCCTGCCAGTGAAGGAGAACAGGCCGCTGCGGAAGCTTCGCTGTCTCGGGCGCCTCCCCCTGCAATGGCAACGGCAGGGGTCGGCGGATATATTATTTAGATTATATAGGTTATAAATATATAATATATAGATTATATATATATAGATTATATATGTATATATATAGATTATATATATGTATATATATATAATATTATTAATTATATATATATAATATTATTATTTATATATATAATATTGTTATATATATATATACACACATAAGACACATGCACATGTCTATAGACATTGGAAGACTCAATGTCCATTAATTTTATGGGGTTTCTTTTCTTTGTAGCTGACATATACTGACATATTCATGACATCGAAATCTTGTGCACATGCAGCTTGACCAAGGCCATACATGGACATGGAGGAGAGTGAAGCTCTCAGCTGCTTGCAGCGGCTTCAGGTGGCAACTGAGCTCAACGGCCCGGGACTGCGGAAATGTCTGCGTGTTTTGCAGCTGCGTCGCTGCCACGACATCAGCGTCTTCGCAGACCTCTATGCTGCCTTGCAGGCCTTGCCCAAGGCAAGCTGAAACCTGCGGAGTCCCGGATGAGCTGTGCTACCCTACTAAAATTGCATGGAACCCATACGATGACATATGATGACATGGTGAGTGAGGGGCTCCTCATAGATTGAGGGATTTTGGATATACTGTGCTACCCTAGCATTTCAATTCATTGCTCAAAAGAGAAGCATAGAACAAGAAAATCCAATGGTTGGACCGCTGATTGACTGGACTTAAACATTTTAAACTATTTCAAATTTCAATCTATTTTATAGTCTGATCAGTCTGGGAAGGCAGAGCAATCCTCGACAAATTCCTGGGGAGCTTCGGAGAATCCAGCACAGTTCCAGGCTTGGATTCCAGGAAGGTAAAGCAATGCTGCAGGCAGCATCAGCCCTCACCCGGCACGCGTTGAAGTCAATTAAGAAGACAGGGGCACAGCAAGATGTGATGGAACGTAATGTACCATGTGCAATGCGTTGTATATTCGTGTACTGTATACTCATGTGTACTCCATATATACGTATATATATATATTATATTTCTAACAACGTGATTCCTGAGAGATGCATGAAGACGCCGACATTGCGGGACTGTAATAGGGACCTTTTCTCCGGAGGTGTTTCTTCCGCCAAGCAACTTCGAAATCGCCCAGAAGTGTCTGTGGACTGACGATGGCCGCAGCTGCCTTCGCTGGCTCTGTGGCTACCATGTGCTGCTGCCGGAATATGGAGACTTGGACTGCAAGCCTGGCAGCTTTGAAATTGAAATCTCTTGAAGCTGCAAAAAAAAACTGCAATTCAAGCTGAAAATCAGTGACAAGCTGCACTCGCATGCACTTGGACTACATCAAATCAAATCACTATCTGATCGCCGAGGCCGGTTTGGAAGCGCTTGCAGATCTTGGCTACTGGGGCCACACGTTGGAGTGCGGCAAGATTTGAATTCCCTGGAGGCCGCAGCTGCGCTTCCAGCACCACCTGTTTCCGGCTGTGTAGTTGAACATCGTTGACCTGCTCTCTCAGGGCAGGGCAAACAGATTGACACATTCATGCAGATCGTTTTGGTTCCTTCTCCAGCATCAAAGGGCACTGCTTCAACTTGGACGGAGAGATGTGAACACTGCCTTCATTCTTGCATATTCCACAAAGAATCTAGATTGTGTTACCTCTAATGTTATCCTGCCAGAGAAAACAAAGGCATAAGGGATGTGTTTCCGCTGGTCGTGTTGGGATAGCTTCTGAATTGTTGTAATTACGACATCTCACCAACAAAGCGTATTGAAATGTAGACTGCAGGCAGTTGGTTTTCATGTCCATTTCGGCACGTCACAACCGATAGCACCATGGCAATCGAACTTACGCCGGACTATTTCGACAATGTTGTCGTTAAGATGAATGCTGCTGTCGATAGCCTCTTGGCAGTTTTTCTCAAGGTTGCCAGAAATAGGAGATGCACCATGAGCTGTGCAGGAAATTCGTATTGTAGAAGGGTGAACCATGGTGAAGCCACTCCTGTAAATCAACATGGTACGTACCGCTGCAAGAAAAACGAAGACACCCCCCCAGGAGGCTTCAGGGGGTCACGTTCCAGTTTCAGTCATCGCCGGTTTCGCTTTTGCGAACAATATCTTGCTATTACTTACTGTAAGTAAAGCCCAATAAACTTCCCATGTGACAGAGTGGAGTTTGAGCATTTAGCTCAGGTCTCCTGCGGGCAACTGGCACAGTGCAGCGAGCAAAGGCCAGGCGAAATTCGATGGAAGTAAATTAATGACCTGAGAGAGAGAGAGAGAGAGAGAGAGAGAGAGAGAGAGTGAGAGAGAGAGAGAGAGAGTGAGAGAGAGAGAGAGAGAGAGACAGAGAGAAAGAGAGAAAGAGAGAAAGAGAGTGAGAGAGAGCGCTCTCCTGCTTTCTCTCTCTCTCTCGCTCTCTCTTGCTCTTCTCTCTCTCTTTCGTCTCTCGTGCTCTCTCTCTCTCTCTCGCCTCTTTCGCGGCTCGCTATCTCTTCTGCGCGCCTCGTCGCGCTCTGTGCGCGCGCGCTAGCCGCTTGCGATCGCGCGCGCTCTCTTTCTCGCTCTCGCTCTCTTGCGCTCGCTCTTCCTAGTCTCTCTCTCTTTTTCTCGCTCTCTCTCTTTCGGGGGCTCGAGAGAGAGAGAGAGAGAGAGTGAGAGAGAGTGAGAGAGAGAGAGAGAGTGAGAGAGAGTGAGAGAGAGAGGTTGGCAACATAATCAACATCTTATTCGACCGGAGAGACTGAGTTCCGTGAGTCCATGACAAACTCATCCAAGACTTTCAATGAGACACATGATGGCCTAGATAGTCAAGGCCAGAACAGTCTATGAACATTGTTGCAGTGTGCAGGCGGAAATTGAGCTTCTGCAGCAGGCTATTCTGTGAGTCCAATTTAGCCTTTGTGCCTGATGTACCTGTGTGCTCAAACTCAATAAGCGAGAGGATTGTTGTGACAATGGATGGAATGACATGCGGCATTCCACCTTGTGCCATGAAACCATGAAACTATTTTTTTTTGTGCAGGTTGAGGTTGCGAAGAAGTTTATGATCGCAGCTCGGATTTATCTATTTGATGTCTCAGCCTTTGGCGCTTCGCGCATCAGCCCCGCCTTCTGCAGTCTGCAGAATTTCTTGAAACGATTCGCACGCCTCACGAATTTGTTGAATTTGCTGAAGGGTCCCAGCAATATCCAGCAATGAAGCCTACCATGGCGTACCGCATTTCACCTCAGGCAATTCTCTGGGAGTCCACTGATCGTGCGTCATTGCAAGAAATCTTTGGTGGTGACCTTGCACGGGTTTGTCGTGTGAGGGATACTTGGCTGTTTGTGACACCGGCTGATCATGTCCATAACTTCCCCGGGTGACCTAAAGTCTGAACCTGCTTCAATTTGATCATTTTGATCTGTTTTGCCCTTGTTTCTGGTTGGTGCCAACGGCCTCTTATATATCTCGTTATCCAGGCGCAGATGTCATCCATACAGTGTTTGGCGTTGTTTTCTAAACTCTATCTTCGAGCTTTGGACATATTCAGTCAGGACGCATTATGCACTTTGTATATCTTTGTATGGCCAATGCTCCTTGTGCCTCAGGCTGTTTTAGAGCAACTTCAACTTGTCAAGCTGACCACAGGAACTCAAAGGCTGTCACAATGCTGCTTGGTCGGGACAGGAGAGATATATAATGATAATTAATGATATATAGAGATATCTTGTGAACTCATCCAATGCAAGTCCATTTACCAGCAGCACATCTTCAGAAAAAATCAGAAGCAGAGAAGACGCTCAGGGACATGGCACTTTGACACTGAGGGGATAAAAGAAGCGAGTGAGCACTCTTTCAATTTCAACAGCAAAGACACATTATGATGACACATGCAGTATCATTCAGTTCAAACGGTCACAAGCACAGGGAATCACATTCAAAATGCTGTATGAAGATATGAAGGCTTTGGACCACGCAGATCCACAGGGGTTGCACAATATGATCTACATACATTTCTCTGGAGCTAAGGCCTGCTAGCTTGTCAATCGATCCAAGATGTGCTTGCCGACCTCGGTGCCTCGACAAGTGGCCGTGTTGAGACGTCGATGTTTGGAGAAGCTGTGGCAGGTTGTTGTATCCAGTTCCATCAATCTCCATCAGACACTCTTGTTACCAGTATCTCTTGTTGGGATGCAGGCTTTGCAAGTGCGCTGCGGAAGATTCAGGAAGAGCAGAGCAAGGCTGTTGAGAGACTGAGAATGTACGGTATTGAGATGTATTGAGGTATTGCTAGTATTTGCTAGTTCAATCAAAAAAGATCCTTGATGATCCTTGTGGAACTCCAGAGGCGATTATAAATTCCAATCCTCAGATTTGGTTGTGTAATGTTGTGTAGTCTAGTTGGTTTCAATTGCTTTAACAAAGGCTTTGTGACATGCTTGGACGGTTCTCACTTCCCTGGGGCAGACCCAGCTCAGCCCCCTCAGGCCATGGCCTCTCGATTTGCTGGTGTTGAAGGCACATGATTCGCCAAGGTTTTCCACTTCATGGCTCTGGCTCTGCCATAGAATTCATGGAAAAAATCCTTGAATATTCCATAGGACAGCCATGACTGATAATAGCAGTTGTGAGTCACAACATGTCACAACCATTCTCAGAGTATTGTGGTCTTGAACACGTACCTTCTCAACTCTGCTCAATTAATCTCTGTATATCTCTGTCTTTTGGATGCTTCCGGCTGTGGCAGGAGCAGAGGACAGTGCCAGTGCGCCGAAGCAACCAGTGCCACAACGGCATTGAGAAAGTTGGCAAAGACTTTTAGGCAGTCTTGTCAAACTCTTGCAATTCCTTTCCAAGCATCACTGCTAGTAGCTTAGTAGCCCTTTTGGATTGATGTGGTCTTGTTATGTATTGTTGAACCTAGCGTCTATATCTGAGTCAAACAATTCGACCATTCCAAAATTCTGCATAAGACTTGCTGAGCACATCTGAGCACACGCCAAGGATTCTCCACCTGAACCTGCGGGTGAGCCCAAAGGCTGGTCTCGACAAAACTAAGATATCAAATGATCCCGCTGCCTTCCTTTGTACATCGAAGAAAGTCATACAGATATGAATAGATATGATGTGATACAATCACTTCCCTGGCTACCTACAGTATCCTTAGTCTTATGTGGACGCTTCTACTTGCGACACTTTACGGAGTTTCACAGTGTGCCCTGTTGATCCTATTTTGTGTGTCTGTGTGTGTGTGCAGGTGCTGAAGAAGGAAAAGAGCCTGTCAAAGAGGACGGTTTGGAGAATTTGAAGTCCAAAATTGAGTAGCTTGAGGGACTTCAAAATACTTCAAATTCAGTTGTTGTTTTGTCAAGATGCCTTTTCCGGGAAGCTCCGGTTTGATACTGGATCATGATGACAAGTGGTCAAGTACACAGTGCGACACAGTGTACAGGACAGAGTGCGCTCAGGAATTGTTTGAGCTCGTTTCTAATTATCAAACAAATGTCTTGACTCATGAACACCGGGGCCGATTCAAAATTGCCAGACACGGCGCATGGGTGACAGCTTTCGATCTTGACAAAATGTGCTTCCCCCAGGCAGATGTTCCGGTCACTGACACTGTGGAAGCCGATGAAGTTGCAGAGGCCTTTTTTTTTCCATTTTTTTCGACAATTATTACTGTAGCACCTTCTTGCAACAACTGCAACAACCGGAATGACAATGACGATGATAAGTCTGACAAGGTCATCCCTTTGTTAAAGGCAGATCTGAGATTTCAAGGAGAAACGCCAAGCCATTGGTGGGAGATTGAGATCATAAAAATGATCATTTGAGGTCATCATGGTCATCTGAAGTCTTGAAAAAGGCAGCAAAATATGCAAAAGCCCATGGTTTTTTGATGTTTTTTGTTTCATGGTTTGGTGAGGTCGGTGAGTTCGGTGACCCGGCTTTCTAGGCCCCAATCGCCCACGGCCCTCGGGGCTCTGACTTCCTGGTGGGTGCCGAGTTGGCAGAAGACTCTGATGAATCACAGGGGACGCCACCTGATGATGTACAGGAGGCAGACGCGATGGAAAGAAAGTCTGATGTATTTCCTCTTTGTAAGGCTTTATAGTTTCTTTTTGTAGTTATTTTGTTTGACTCATTGAGTCGCTGTTTGATTTGTTCGATCTGTTTGTTAGTAGAGATGCGGCCAATACTCGCGCCAATCATTTTGGGATGAGCTTTTCCAAAATCCAAACGTCCGGTGTCATATGGGATCAGCCATGATCAGCCCAAATGCCGCAGGCATGATCTGGAGGGGTGCTTGGTTTCAATGGGGATTTTGCCAGTGATTGCGCCTCCATTCTCTGTAGTTTGGTCGGGATTGCCAGTGGAACAGTTGCTAGTTGAAAACCATCCAAGCCGTTCGATGGTTTTCGCTGCATGCGAGCCATTTGCGGTTTCCTTGCAGGTGCGCAGCTTTTCATCGCTTTCTTCAAAGCTGTCTGACATTGGCTCTGGGCTCATGCATACTGCAGGCTGGGTTGGGTTGCCTCCTCAATCTTACCCCTCTTGCCTTTGGCGTTTGGGCTTCAGCGGCATTTCATAGCATTTTCAAAGGTTGAAGGACGCATCATTTTTACCTCATTCTTCATATTCTTACCTGCTTGACTCGGTGCTGCCTCTTACCATGTGCACTATTTTGTGGTGTCCATGTTCTTGAGATTTTGGTGTTGCCCATTGACAGGCTATGCGATATGCGGAGTCCGCTCAAAGGCGACCGAGATGCTTGTCTGCAGTTCCTTAATGCAGTTCTTGGGGCGAACGCTCCAGTAGTGTGTTGATGCACACACTTTAAAAGCTGGGTGCACCCTACACCCATCATCACATCTTTTCACATTTATCGCCCCTTCCCCTGGATCACAAGATCGAAATCGAAACGGTCCAAAGAGCCGTCCTTCGAGGATTGCTGAAACTGCGGAGAGGCGGAGCCATGGCATGAAATGTAGAAGTTCTGATAGTTCTGGTGTCCTCAGCACTTCATTTTTTTTGAGGCTCTTCAATTCTGCTACGGATGCTTCGAGTCTCCAAGGTTGGGTGAGTTGATGCAGAAAAAAACCACAGATGCTGGAGAAGTTGCGGAGAGTATCATTGCACCTTGGTATACCTTGGTGCCGGGATCGACGGCATCAATTCCTGGGAATTTGGTCGATAGACAGACAAACAAAAGAGCATCAGAGCAAGCAGACTCTTCTTTGTGGAGGGAGTCCTTCAGCACTGCCAAACAAATTGTATCCTGAAGCATCAACAGACCATCAACAAAGGCAACATGGATCAACATGGATCAAGTTGGTAACGTGTTCAAGATGGCTTGCTTCAGAGGCAAAGATGTTCCGATTGACATCGACATATCCGATTGCCCAGGTGGAAGTGGTGAGGGTGGCAGATCTGGGGGCTTCGGAGCATCGTGGCTTGGCGGTGCTCTTGTTGTACTCCATATGATGTGAATCCCAGCATCAAATGTCAAACATCCTGCGTGAGGAATGGGAGATCTAGCTGCATCAATTGCACGGGATGTGGGAGTGAGCCGAAAGTGCCTTTGCAACGAAGTAGTCCGGACAGAAGAGAAACGTTTATGGTTGGAAGTACCTGGATAGCTTGCATATGCTGGATTCCGTTTACTTCCGCACCACATGTGCATCACTGTGCCTATGTGAATGCATTACATGTTTGCGCGCTCTCGCAGAGAAAACACTTATTCGCATCCAGTTTGCAGTTAGGAGGCCACGCAAAGTCTACGTGGCACTTCAGCTGGGAAAGAATAAAGTGCGAACCTCTGTGCCGACCTTAAATTGACGTGCTGAATTCATGCAGATGGTAATCAGCAAAGTATAGCAAAGGACTTGTCACATTGTACTGTACAGATCTGTAGAGATGAGAATTGTCATGCTTTGGCAAAGCTTGGGATTTGCAGTTGTTTTTTGCATAGCAGCCTGATCCCACTGGGATATTTACATCCATTTACCTATTTTACCTTGAAGATCCACCCGTTGCATTTGCGGGTGCAAAGGCCAAAAGGCTCAACGAGGACAACACTCATGGAGACTTTTCCTCGCGACATTTGCTGGATCTCACTGCAAATGATAGGACTGGTTTGCTGATTGGTATGTTCCATCATGAGCACCCTTTCGGCACTACATTTTGCTACTCTGAGCAGCCCAACGGCAGAGCAAACTCTATTTTTGCACAGTGTCGCAGGACTTTGAAAGTACATGTCTTTGACAAGCGGAAAGTACAGTCGGTCCTACGTGGAGACCCACTGGTTGGAGAGACTTGGCTGGTCAAGCAGTAGAGCATAATGCCCCCTTGACATCCCTTGACTGTATATACCCAATGGTCTAAGCCCACCTTGACCATGCAGGTTGGTTGCCTCATGTTACCTGGGAGACTCAACTTTGTCACTGCTAAAGTCTTTGTGAAAAGTGAAGTCATCCTGGAACTTTTCTCAGACCTTGGAAACACCCAGGAAGGAACCTTACAGTTTGACGCAATTGGATCTGGCATTGAGGAAGGCATCAGCTTGGTGGTGTCGTTTGCTATTGTTTATTACAGATGAATCAACGTAAATCAGTTGGTGTTGTATCGCCGACCCAATCTTTCAACTGGCTGGCTCCGGCCACTTGTTGCAACTACGCTGCTGCTACTCTTTGTAGAACCGTTTGCAGAGCTATGCAGATTTTTTGCTTTGACAGGTCCAGCTAACACACTTGTCTAGATTTCATTACAGCTCTATCAGTATGGGTTTGTCTATGTTTATCTGAAAATATAGTACAGTACCCCAATTCCTCTGGCTCATCATAATTTTTCCCGTAACAATTGCCATTTGGGCGCTGTACCCCATTTTTAGACACACCCATGTGGTGCAGGTGAAGTCAAGCTCACACGGGCAGCACAGCCCATGGGGCAAGTCTTCCTCAAGTACAAGTTCATGGAGTTTAAGTGACTTTAAGGGCGGATGTGTCCAGCGTCTTATTCTGGTAGGCTCCAGTTTGCAAAGCCAGGCGAGTCCACTGAAGGAAGAGGAGTATATCCTGCTGTTCAAAAACGAGTTTATCAGTATTGGTGACCACGATTCATCCGGCTAGGGCTTGAATGGCTCATGTACAAGAAGTGCGTGAGAAGCCCAATAGTTTGCATCAGGTACTGTACCTGCCGAGGTGTGCTGTTGGACAGTGCCAAAAAAAAGGTGTTTTTTGCTGGGAAGACTCTTGAATCACTATTTCTACGGCGTCCACTCCTTGGCAGAGACCGTCAAGATACCGTCGATATGTATAAGTATTGTTCAAAAAACACTTGCTGGAACACAAAATGGAGGCCTCTGACTTTTTGAAAGCCCTACGATCACTTGTGGAGCAGGCTTGGTGTTGTCCTAGGTTGCCAAGTCTCACAGTTTTGGTAGTGTGGCGATGTTTCTCGTTGGTTCTTGGTCACTGTGAAGTGTCATTGGAGTGTCTATTGCTAAACAGATCTAAACAGTTCAAGAATGTCCAAGATCCCTCTTCTAAACATTTCTAAACTGGCTTTCCATGTCTTTCCCACAGTTTCACGGGCCTGCAGGCAGACATTGCCAGTCGCATGGAAGAGCGACAAAAGCGCCTTAGAGGTGCGGACGCCGGTGCCGATGGTATGCCGAGACATCCCGGGAGTATCCGGGAGTCGTTCAAAGGAGTCGTTCAAATCAGAAACGTAGTCGTCATAATCATGTCAGAGATATTCAGAGATGTATAGAGATGTGATGAAAATTCACGTCCGGTTGCTCTGATATGCCTTTATGTTTCTCACAGTGAAGGATATTTTTATTGAATGTTATTGATTGCAACCTCATCCCATGCGCATCTTGATATTCTTGTGCCCTTGCAACCACAGAGCCAAGTGGTTGCAGCAATGGTTCCTGAGCAAAATCGGAGGTCGAGACTCGCCCAGTGCAGCAGTTTTCTTGGAAGAGTTGCAGTCAACCGCAGCTGGAGTCTGAGCTCTCCGATTCGACAGATGTCGTAGTTCAACGGACATCAACAGACCTGCACCCTGCAAACCAAGTGACTTTGCATAGGACAAGATCTGAGAGGATATCAGGATGGTACTGGATGTTCTGTTTCCATGCTTTCCTTTCATGTTCTGAGTCCCGCAAAAGATACATGTCCGTTGATGAAAAAGACACCACATGTCCATTGATTGATAGGTCCACGCGTACAAATACTTGGCCAAGTGCTGTGTTGTCGAGAGTGAGGAGGACATTGCTGATTGTCCAGCAGGATAGGTGTTAAAGTTTCAATCATGTTTGTCCTTGATTTGTAGTAAGATGTCGCAACAGTCAGCGAATCCATTCATTTGTGTGTATTTATGATGACCAGGAAAGGAGTCGCGCAAATAGTGCAACTGCTCTTGCTTTCCAACATGAGGCGATGTAGTTGAACTTGGCTGTGTCCAACAGTGTGTTCAGAAGCCCCTGCACAAGAACAGCGGCAGCTACTGATGTCTGGTGAATGCACATCAGCTCGCTGGCTGGAATGAGGCCTTGATTGTGCTTACGGACAAGGACAGCAAATCCAATTCTATCTCTCGTCAACTTGCAACAATCTGCGCGTATTGAATCTATTTATATATATTATATATATCATATTATATATCATATATATCATTATATATCATATATCATATATCATATATATCTATTTGATTTGTATATTATACTGAATTATACTGATGTTTGAGGTCTCCGTTTGAGTCTAGCTTTGCAGCATTCGCACAAGCAGGACTGGCCGAAACCAAAAAGGTTGAAGACACACGAGGTGCTTCCAGTGGGCAATGCTGCAACATTGAGGTACATTCTGGATACATTTGAGCCACGTTTTAAACCCTTGTGTTCATGTTAAGCAAGGGGCCCCTTGTAAGGGTGTGGCGTAAGCAAAACTGTGGTGCGCGTAAGCCAGCGTAAGCTCCGCGTAAGACAAGATATGCGCGTAAGCAAAACCTGTGCGCGCGTAAGCAAGACGTAAGCAATGGCGTAAGCATTTCCTTCTTTGGTGCCACGATGTAAGACATTTAGAAGATGGCTCATTTGCGTTCTCCATGTAGATGAACACGGCTGCGATTAGAGGCGGAAGACTAAGAAATCACAGGGTCAGAAAGTTCAGAAGCATCATAATCTGGGAGAACCGGGGGGTTGATGTATGTTTGATATTCTTTGATGGTTCTTTGCTCTGCCGAGGCCTTTTGGGATGTTCACCCAGATCTTGCCTCGTCAAAAGCTGCAAAGTTGGCCCTGAAGGGACGTAGCTTGGCATACCATAGAACAGCTGAACCGTGGCACCTTGACGCTTTGGGATTCAAACACGAGGATAGATCCATTGTTTTAAATCATATTCTACTATGATCATCTATGATATATATATTATATACATATATATATATATAAATTATATATATTATATATATAAATTATATATTATATATATATTATATATTATATATATTATAAATTATATATAAATTATATATAAATTATATATAAATTATATATAAATTATATATAAATTATATATAAATTATATATAAATTATATATAAATTATATATATACATATACATTATTTAGAATTATTTAGATTCAAATCTTGGTTGTTGTCCTCTGATGCCAATGCGGTGCTTACCGCACATTGGGCGGTTTTTGAACATAGCCTTGGTCAAATCATGTCAAATCTGATGAGAAGGCCTGCCTCCAGACGACTTGGACTTGCTGAAAAAGTTCTTCGTGAATGTTGTGGGCATTCCGGACTGTCTGGGTGAACTGGGGGGACTGCTCTTGCCAGATTCTCTGCGACTTTGCAGCCGCCAATATGCAACAATTCTTGAGAGGGCCTGGCAGGCCTGGCACCCTAGTTCTTCCTTCCAGGAGAGCCTCACACAGCAAGACCTGGAAGCACGCCTTCGTGTCCCGTTGAGTCAGGAGAAAATCGGAGTTTCAAACTGTCTTTGTTTACCATGTGGAGAAATAATGAGAAATATCGACTTGGCTAGTCTACAGTCCGCAGTAATTTCGAGATGAAGTCATTGCACGCAATTGGTAGTCACTTCTGAGAAGCTGGGAGGTATGTATCTATATTATCTATATAAATTCTATATATAACCGTTAATATTCATTAATTATCATTATCATTATCATTATCATTATCATTATCATTATCATTATCTACCTATGTGATCTCTGTGTATGCAGTGGATTCCTCGGTCCATTGTGCCAGGAGCAACGTCAGGAGAGCAGCTGGCATGAAGGCTTCGGGCTGGCAGACTTCGAGGATTTTGCCACTGTGCGGCGTGGCTCGGGGGCCATGGTGAACTCTGCAATGTCAAAGCATTTCTGAGGGCACAGTATGGCACAGTATGGCACAGTATGGCACAGTATGGCACAGTATGGCACAGTATGGCACAGTATGGCACAGTACAGTCCAGTCTAATACGGTCTAATACAGTCTAGAGACTTGACCCGACTTGACAAGCACCCAAAAGGCACTTGAACAATGATGACAATGAACAGATACTGAGTGGACTGTCAGTGGACTGTCAGTGGACTGTGAGTTTTGCTGTCAAGGTCCAGGTGTTCTCGGTCCTGGTTCAGGCACCTCGGATGCTGATGGTCCAGCAATTGGATATGTCATGACTAAAATACCGCGTCCAGATGCGTCCAGTTTGTTTCGTTTCATGGTGTTTACGGAAATGCACTCCTTCATATCACAGAACAAGTGCCACCTGATTGCCTTGAACGTGCTCACTTCTGCTCGTAGACCCTCAGCATTCCCGACATGAGGAGAAGAAGACTTCTTTCGGCATGCTGACGATCTACCTTCAGGAGAACAACTTTGAAATATATGGCGCAATCATCTGCGCAATCCATAAGCCTTTATAAGTTATAAGTTATAAGCTGATACAAGCTGACTGCAGGAGAATTTGGTTCTTCATCCATGGGATCTTCAGGGTGCGCCTGCTAACGGTGAAAGTACAACTATCCAGAACTTGGAAAAACAAAACTTGCCAAATCTGTCCGACATGTCCAGACTGAAAAAGCGATTGAGCACATGCAGCTGACAGGTACCAAAGCCAATCAGGTGGACATGCAGCCAATCCAGGAGGCCCGCAGAGTTGACATCTTTCAATCTCAGGGTTTTGACATGTCTCACTCCAGCTGGGACTGGGGTTGGGTTCAAGGAGGACACAGCAGCTTTGCAGCTTCGAGTGGCTCCCAGGAGGCATGCAGAAATTGGGCTTCGATGTGCTTCGGGTTTCATAGACAGACCGAGTGTCCCGATGTCTGGGTGTCTTCTTCTGTTTTGAGCTCTTCTGGTTGAAGTTCCGAGCCTTGTCGAGGCAGGAAGTTCTGCTGACGAAGCAAGGAATACGAGGCCTCCACAGCCTGAGCAAGAAAGCAAAGAAAGTGAGTCAAAGGGTGCTCGAATTTGCTTGACATGTTGAGGATTGTTGAGGTTTGGGCAGACTGCGCCCTGTGAATTTTGTGGGTTTGGGGTTCTAAGACTGTCTTTGAGTAAACACTGCAGGCCTACAAAGTTGTCATGTTGTTGACTGACGGATGCGTATTGGATTCGCGGGGATTAGCTTTGCCACATCATTTTTCGTCATAAGGCAGAACAATAGTCCGAGCTGCTTTAGGGCAGAGGGGGAGGGAGAGAACCTTGGTATTGCTTTTCTTAGTGACGACAGGAAGGAATCAGAAAGCAATAGAACATAATAGAACACATTTCACACATTTTCGAGGCAAGATGCTGATACAGATGGCGCAGCTAGAGCATCAGGCTCTGCGATTCCAACGGAGTGTCATGTCAGTCAACGTGTTCTGCAAACTTGTGCATTGTGAAACAAAAACGATGAACAGCAATGATTGGCACTGGCCCGTCGTTTGCATGCATTAGCCTTCCAAAATTGCAAGCTCCGAATTTCACCAGGCAGTGCCGAGCCTCCCGCTGTTTGGGCCTCGCTGACTGATTGATGATTTAAATTGTTTGATGTCTCGTGGCTTTGCATGGCTTCGCCCTGGCACAGAGTTTTTTACTTGACAGGTACTGCCACAATCTGCCACAGATTTGGATAGATTTGGTAGGATTTGGCATTTTGTTGCAGATATCATACATTGTCCAAAGCCATTTTGTCTTTATGTAATAATATATAATCACTTGAACATTGAACATGACCATCATATATTTTCCTCAGGATGAAGCTCCGTTGGGGACTCGGATGAAGCAACATCCTAAAGTTTGAGTCGAGACTTGGCAACCCATGCATCGATTGCCGGTCCGAAGGTCAGGAGAGCCACAAGAGACCATTCCGGAAGAGGAAGAGGAGCTGAGAACAAAGTTGTCTTTTTGAGAAGTGAAGACCATTAAAAACATAGGTGAGAAATTGATCACATTTGCTCAGAACTTCTACTGTAGCAGCTGAAGCCATGATCGAGGAGCCAGAGGAGGAAGAGGAGGAGGAATTTGATTGGGATGGTCAAGATGCAAACGATCCCTACAAGGCCTTTGAAAGGCGTTTGATGTGTTGAGTTTGCCAAGATATGCCAAGATCATTGAGAGATTGAAAGCGCGATAGGTGCTGCATGTGGAGAAGGATGCTAGTGATGAAACCATCAAGTCAAGACCTAAGTAAGTCCTTTTATGAAGTCCAGCCATTGGTGATGGTTTTGCGGCTGCAGCCAGAACGTTTGCAGCCGATGATGCTGAGATATGTTGAGATATGTTGAAATACTAAGCCTGACACTTCGGCCGCCTGGCCTAGGCGAGCGTACAAAAGGCTTGCGCTGAAATATCACCCTGACAAGAACAGAGGCGGGACACTCTGGTTGAAAGATGTTGAGTTGAATGTACTCGTAGCACAAGATAGCACAAAATAGCACAAGTATAAGAAATGATACTGCAGCCCATCAGCCAATCAGCCAATCGTTCCAATCGTTCCAATCGTTCCAATCGTTCTGCCTGTGGAGAGCGATGACTCGCCATATCTTGGGAACTCTCGGGAGCTGCAGGCAGCGAGATTGCCCAGAAGCGTTTCCAGGTGCCGGGACACACTCGCACATACTCGCACTAAACAAATCTGTAGATCCACGGTGATCCACTGTGATCAATGCAGCATGTGCAGACTCTATCATATTCACAACGATATTCTTGTCTTCAGAACAACCGGATTTTGTAAAGGAGGTTCTCTACGATGAGATTTCAATAGTTTTTTCCAAGCTTTTCGACATGCGTTTCTAAGGTCATTGCCGCTGCCTACGAAACTCTCAGGGACCCTGAGAGGAGGAGATTTGTTGTTCTGGGTTGATACGACATGCTTCTCTGATTTCAAGACAGTGGGGGCTTAAAGATTGCTTGTTGAATTCTTGTTAGATGGCAACTGTAGCTGTGCACAGGACTGGACTCGACACTTCTTTTGTCAGCTTCTCTCGTTCTTGGACCTTTGCCCCATGACAAGGAGGGCCTATGACGAAGCAGCTGCAGCACGTGAGTACGCAAGCCAGGAGCAGGCAGTGGAGAGATACTTCATGCTTCTTGCAAACACAAGCCTAAACACATATTGGATTTGTCATGATTTGTCATTTCAACTCAGCCCTTCTGCTACAGACTTTTGCTCACAACAAGACTGCCCTTCGGATTTAATTTTTAGAAAACGAGTCCAACTTGACAGGATCGACCAACGCCTGAATGGAAGCCAAAGGTCTCTGTGGAAAAAGCTCGAGAGATGCTACTTGGCGTAGTGGAACAACCGGTCCAACAACTAGCTTCAATCACAGGAAAATGCACAGCTGGTTTTAAACTCAGGTGAAACTGTGCACTAAGCGATGTTCAGAAGAAGACTAGTTAATTGGCTTCGCTTAGCATACATTGAGAATTGAGTCGTTTCACCCTGTGCTTGTCATCATATTCATGATATGATATATTGTATACTATATATATGGCGGCTTAAATGGCGGCTTCAATAAATGGGGGGATCCCAAGATGGTTGGTTTATAATGGAAAAACCCATTAAAATAGATGATTTGGGGGTACCCCATTTTAGGAAACCTCCATATAATCATATAGATGTCATATTTCTTATTGTTGTTTGTTGTCGACACTCTTATTAAGATATCTTGCAAACATAGCTTGACTTGCCCATTCTTTCCAGCCGTTTCTGGACCCCGAGGTTTCGAAGCTTCTTTGGAGACAGAGAGACCGTTTCGGAGGCTGGTTGAGATCCTCTTCGAGCAGCATTGGTCCGGCGAAACTCGTCGCATGGCCCCAGTGATGTGGGTCGAATTCTATTGAGGCAGCACTGCCGCGGCGTCCTCCTGCCACACCTATGCAAGAGGAGTGGATTGAATTCTGTTGCGTTGAGTTGCCGGCACCACAACAGTCACAAAAGTTGGGATTCCGGATAGTTATGGATTTTTTTGAATGTCATGGATAAGTTATGGATACTTTGTATTCTGATCCTTTTGACCTTTTGACCCATGCGCAGGCTGCTCCACGTCCAGCAGATTCGTCACACGCAGCAG
The DNA here is from genome assembly GCA_947184155.2 of Cladocopium goreaui. Taxonomy (NCBI): domain Eukaryota; class Dinophyceae; order Suessiales; family Symbiodiniaceae; genus Cladocopium; species Cladocopium goreaui. The sequence continues at coordinate 473,574 of CAMXCT020002057.1, forward strand.
CTTCATCATGTGCAGCAGGTTCATCAGGACTTTCGTGCTGTCACGCAGTCTGAAGCTCTTGTATTTGCTTTGAACGCTGTAGAATTGATTTTATTGCTAGTTTGATATACTATGATATACTGTAGTTTGATTGCAGGAAAGAAAAAGACCCTCTCAAAAGAAGAGTGAGCCCCGACTCGTTGCAGTGTAAGGCACAGACACAGCAAGGTGGTCCAAGGTGGTCCAGGCCCTGCTGGCGGTGGATGAGCCACGTTTCTGAAAGATCTGAAAGGTACAAGCAGCTTTTGAATCAGCTTCAAGAAGCAGAAGAGACAGCTGCAGACCCAGTGATGGAGCTTCAACTCGGCAAACTGCGAAATTCCGGGTCAAACATCGTCAAACTATGTCAAACTGTGAAACAGATACAAAAGATACAAAATCCTTTGCGAAGCAGGGAGACAGACTGTTGGCTCGGAATTTGGTACGCAAAAAACATCAAACAACTGCGTACAGTAATTTTTGGGTTGCCCCTGACGGATCCCGTACCTACGGCCCTACGGCAACTCCAACCAGCTTCCGGCATTGATGAGCACTATTGGGTACGGTGTGAGCTCAGTTTGTAGCTTGACTCACATTGCAAATCAACTTCGAGGGATTGGAGACACATTTTAATTCAAACGAATTTAAAGACAGCCCGATCATTCTCACGTTATCTCACGTTATATCATCTTTGCCGTGATTCATGTGTCTCATCTTCACAAAGATCACAAAGGCCAAGATGTGGAATGAGGAGGCAGGAAGGGTCCTGGTGTCAAGCCACCAGCCATGGATATATTTTGTCATTCCATGTCCCTTTCCGCATTTCTCAGGAAAACGAGAAGACACCAGTCAGCTCATGTCAGCTCTGCGAGTATGTATTGATCACTCATGACAACTTCACTGATTTGGGCAGTGCAATTTTACTTGGATTTGTGCACTGCCCCCCTTTGCACGGATACGGATGACGACCTTCCAACAGGTGGAATTGGCTCGTCAGCAACTCTCAGAAGCAGAAGCAACCCGGGCTGCTCGGCAGATGGCTGAAACGTGGGAGAAGGGGATTCTTTTGGACAGGGTCGGTTCGCCGGTCTCTTTTGAGCCACAGTGGGAATCAGTGCGTGGGAACCATGAAGGTTGTGTCGAGACAGCACGAAGATGCATAAAGTCTGTACGGATGATTTGAGGACCGTTACTTGCGCATTCTGCAAGAGTGCTACGATCGTCGCAGAACTCAGCTTGAGCAGAATCCAGACAGCCACACTACCTGGACTTGGAACGCTTGTCGACTTATAAGTGCTTGTCTTCAGCGACAACATGGCCGGTGTATCTTCACCAAAGTGCTATGTAACATGTTTGACAAGGTTTTTATCAGAAATAAACACACGTGCTCAACTTGGCTAAACAGGCATAAACAGGCACTGAAAGAACGGATCTCTTGTACAGTGAAGTTGCAATCGATATCGAATCTGTCAATAAATTGCCTGAAAATATCGCTGTCAATTCAATCCTTGTTGCAAAGCGAAGACAGTGCTAGTTTTGAGCTCAAGTATCAGACTGCAAAAAGTAACCGTGGCAGAAACATGAGCCAGAGGCATGTGGGTCGGTATCATAATAATTTATCTGATACAGATATTACATGATATATTACTACTTTGAATGTTGATGGTGGAGGTTGAGATCCCAAGTTAGTCACTTCATCACCATCAAAACACCATGTGGCCATGATAGAACATTCCAGAATTTGATATTCGTTGGAATATGTTGGAATCAGCATTTTGGTCATCGGTTTCTTCGCCAAAGCATAGCGAAGCCTGCAGGCACCACACGGAGTTAACTCGGAGATCTGGAAGGCCAGGCTGTTGTGGACTACCAGTATGCCAGCTGCCAGCGCCACATCCATGAACGTCAGGACTTTTGCGCCAGAGCCTTCAGCCAGTTGAAACATAACCTGGCTCGATGTGACTTGTACATACGGGATATCTTTGGTCAAGGGCTTTCCGACTGCAAGCAGCAGAAGATTTTGGGAGCTTGGGGTGTCTCCAAATTTGGTGATTGCAGACAATTTAGGACAATTGAGGCAGATCACTGTATTCTTAAACGCACATCAATAGGAGGATTGAGTGTGGTCACTTATCCCAACAATTTCCACTGCTCTCACTTTCCGCTAGCTGTAGCCAAACGTGCTGAAAACATCTGAAAAAAGGCATGAGTCCGGACAAAGACAACCAGGCTTCGCATCAATCTTTCTGCCAGCTTAGCACCTCATACTTCGCGACTAAAAAGCAGCGCTTCTGGTCTGGGGTCAGTGAGTTCTTCTGACACAATCTCCTGGGATGCCTTGAAGATCCTTGGAGTAGGACTTGCAGAGTAAAAGGGTACAGTATATGTACTGTATTGGCTACTGCTACTGCATGGGTCAAAGAGTCTGGAAGACAACAAATACCGACTTAGAAGGCTCCATCCATTCATTTGGAATGATATGAATGCTGATTTTGGCACATACATGTACTAGTAGACATCTAGTAGACCAACAAATTTGCCCCTCGCAGATACGATTCCTGACGCACACGTTTATGTAACAGCCTGGAACTTAGAAAGCAGTGATGTTGCTTGCAAGGAATTCCATCTGCTGTCTCAATGTTTTGGCGAAGCAATGGTCACCAAATATTCGTACGGCGCAGCATTTCGATCCCTGGCTGCCCTGGCTTCATATTCAGATCTCTGGACGAAGTCACACAAGATAATCTTCTTGGCGACTCTGAGGTCAACTGCGTCCCTTCAAGTTCCCTCCAACCAAGTCATGGAACGTTCTGCAACAAGTGCGGTGCAAAATGGCTGAGAGTCCGCTGCATGTTTTCGTTGGCAGAGAGCGTTCGTCAAGCTGACGAGAAATCTGCTATTGCAAAGATTTCAGGTGCTTTGGAAGCTAAGGGGTACATCAGAGCAAAATACCCATAGAATTGTCTTCAGCAGTTGACCTTCATCAAATCTTCTGCTCCAAGACATCACGGTCTTCTCCATTTGCTAGTGTGGTGTGGCAAAGCACGGTTGGAAGCCACATTGCAGAATACTTCTAGATTTTCCTCATTTGTACAAAAAACAAAATAATGTCTGTTCTGTAGTGTAGTTACACAGATTTGCAGGAGGGCTGAACATTTCTACTGTATGGTGCGACCTGAACCGACCCGAACACTCTGTAACACGCCGCAGCAGCAGCCTGTCTTGCTCAATCTTTGTGTGTTCACCGCGTGCGCGTCACCCACAACGTCTCAATGGTAACTCCAAAGCCCGTTGAGGACGTGGGAACACGTGTGGGGACAGACGTGGGGACACTGATTCACCACCAATATTGGAAAGGCATGGAAAGGCTACCCATTCAGATCCTTGATGTACGTAGGTTCATGGTGGTTCATCTGCAGATTGTCAGCTTGAGACTTTCTGATTTTTTTTCAACATCTTCAACTTCCTCCAAGTCCGAACAACGCCTTAATCCAAAAACAAAAATAAAGGTACAGGATATTGCAGGATGAGCTGCGAACATCAGGAGAAAGCTCAGCTCACCAAAGATGAGAGCGACTCCACAGATTCAGACTCCGGTCAGGCTCCAAGCTGCCAGAATTGCAGCCTCACGGGGTTGAAAAAATAAGTCTCAAGGCTGAGTTGCATCTTATTGTTTCTTATTGTTTCTTATTGTATTTCTCTTTCATTCATGCTAAGCAGCTGCTACCACAACATCTCTGAAGTCCGGTCCCTAGAGATGATTGATATGCTGAGGTGACCTGCTCCGTACAAGGACCCAGCACAGGCTTCTCAGTGTGCAATGCTTTGGCGGAATGCAGTTTTCCGTTTTTACTTTTTTCGGATATTTCCAACATAATCCAATCGACAGGTAGCAGCTCTAGCTGCTGCAATCAATCCTGAATTGCGCAGAGATATTCGTATCTTCGGGTAAATCCTGTCGAGTAATTGAGTAACTCGGACCCTCTTGCATTTCAAGGGGAAATATGGATCGGTATGGGGCAATGTAACTAGCATCCTTCAAACTGTGGTCACAAGAAAAGACATGCTCCATAGATATCCATAGATATTTTTTGCTTCTAAACAGAATTCCGGTGACCCAGGGAGGCTGCATCAGACTCTGACGAAGAGGATGATTTTGCCTGGGACCCAGATGCAGTTCAGTCTTTGCATATTTTTTAATGCTCTATTTTGGGAAAGCTCTTTCAAAAGCACTCCATTTGTCAATATCTAATCTACTCCCCTCCAGTTCTGTTCCATACATTTCCAGGTTCTCCAAAGAACGGGCACAGTGAAGGATGGTCGCCAAACCGTCGAGCCCGTGAGCGCAACTGCCTCAGAATTTCGCATGCATTGGATTGTTTTTTTCAAAGGTGTTGAACTGCAGTTACCCTCAGCTAAAGTAACATAGACCCTGCCAGATAGGGGTTGGAAGATTAGTAGTTTCCACTTAATAAGGGCTATTTTCAGGGTCTATGTTAATGCACCTGAGGGTAATGTTTAAAGCTGGTGGCCCGGTAATGTTTAAAGCTGGGCCACACCATTGATGGCTGCAGTTGCCCAGGAAATGCCTTCCTCGAACCGCGAGTTTAGGGTAAAGTTTCTTGCCAGCAATACCATACCCACTTCTGAAACGAAAACTATGGGATACTATGGGAAGATATCGCCATGGCTAACATCGCTGCGGTTTCGATTTCTCATGTCATTGCTGTGGCAGTGATGTCGAGATTCTGTGCGCAGGAACACCTTCATCGAGGTGGATGTGGAAAGAACGGAGTCTGATCAGTCTGTCCAAGACCGTACAAGGTCAGATCCCTCAGGCCAGGAATTTGGGAAAGTCAGAATCTGACATTGATGATGCAATATAAATTCATATAGATTATATTAAAATCAACATATTTTTATTAAATCTATATGATATACAAAATATACAAATCCCACAGACATGGCCTTCCAGATTCTAAGTATGTAAATACTTGTAAATACTGTTCAGTTTGGGTTGCATGTGTTTCAATTTGACCAAGATTCTGCGTGGGATTCTGACAAAATGGAGGCTAGCGTTAAGCAAACTTTTGCCCAGGTTATCATTGCCTTCCAGTGGTTTGTTCAGGGGGACAATCTTGGGACATGGTTTGAGATTTGGTCCATGAATCGGCGGCCTTGAATTTGAGTGGAATTTTGCATAGTCCAAATCTCAATCCTGCGAGGTAGCAGATTCCCTCTGCCCGGACTACCAAAGAAATTGGTTCCGCGGGTCTCAGCAGTGCCAGAGGAGCAACTGACAGTTGCTTGGCATGGCACCATTGGCATCACTGGCAGTGGGGTATTCGGATGACCATAGGATGACCATTGGATGACCATTGGATCCATATTTGATGGGGGCCTGGCCAGTGACTCTCGGCCAAGGCTCCAGCGGAGCATCTTGTCGGCATTTGGCACCCGGTGAAACAGTGGAATGTTGGAGGAAAACAGGAAGCTAAGACGCTTTGCAGTGCTAGGAATTCAAATAAGAAAAGAACTGACAAGAGTACAAGTTGTTACAAGATGTTACAAGTGCCTCAAACTTTTTTGGACCTTGATTGAAGGTCTGACTCGGATGACTGTGGCCATGGCCCTAGATATTTGGTTCACAATAGTTCACAATGTTCATATTGTTCATATTCATCCCACAGGGAATCGACACAACTGTGGTGCGGCTGTGCGATGCGCAAGGTGAGGATCTGTCTGAGAGGCCGGACGCACTAATTCCAACACAGCAGAAAAGACACACATGAAATTTATACAATTTTATCACAGCACTATCTTGCGAACAATGGTAATAAAACTGTGAAAAACATCGGAAAACCGCAGATTTCGCGCGGAGGTTGGTGACCTACGACCACTTTTCTGCCAGCCAGCAGCCACTGCAAGGCTATCCAGGTCCTCAAATGCCAATGCCACTAGTTTGCAAAGGAATTCAGTAGCTGTCATGCATTGACTCCATTGACCAACAGCTTCCGGAGAATTTCAGTTGGTGAGCGATGACAGATTCGAATATACAATAGACGCCCTAAGAACTATACCCATACAAGCCTGATATAAGCATCGACAGTCTCCTTTGCCTTAAAAAGCTTGAACCTTTTTTAGTGTGACTGTGTTGGGACTGAGGCCAGAGATGGGAATGCCCATGATGGCTCCAATCATGGCCGCTTTGTTGCACAGGATGTGCGTCACGTGGAAAACAAGCTGTATGTGATTGATGCCTGATTGGAGAGTCTCTTCTGAATTTGAACAAACGTCGGTCAACCTTTCCGGATTGCCAGGAATCTCCTGGAAAGGGGATTGCATGCCTTTGAAACCATGTCGAATAGTGCACTTGACAATTCCTTCCCAGTAAGGTTGGAATGCCACAGATGGGCTCTTGCTTGGACTATGGCGGCTTGTCATCAAATATATCAAATCAAATTGGTTTGAGCTGCCAAATTCCGCGTTGAAAGCTGGTGGTGACTGAAAGTGCGCTCTAAGGTGCTTGGCCAGATCAATCTCAAGTGCTTTGACTGCACGTATTGATTGTACATATCCCAAAAATGGTCTCGATTTTGTGTGCAAGGGTACATCATAGCGACTTACCAAGATATCTTACTTGCATGATCTTCCATGTGTGGGGTAACGGCTTTAAGGATGTTTAAGGTTAAGGGCGGTAAACTATGGTAAAATAATAAGATTCACAAGATTCAATATAAATATAATTGCATATATTTATACATATTTATACATATTTGTACATACTGAAAAAATGCTGTATGTCAATTATGTCAATACCTTTTATTAACATCCCTTTTTTAAGATAGATCCTTTTAGGATGATTTGATGGCATTCCAAGCAGCTGCTCCAAAGGCTCCCCAAGAGGAAGGACAGGCTCCACCCTTTGGAATGCTACACAGCTTCCACAAGGAGGTGTCGCAGCTTGAAATTTGCAGTTTTGACGTGATCTATTGTGACCTGTTGTGTGATTGGTTGGGATGTTTATGTTTGTTTATGATTGTTTGTGTGTTCAGATGTGGATGCTTTTCTCAAGTTGATTGTTCGATAATGTTTATGCGTTCAGAACAATTCAGAACCACTTGAGAAAGACGTCATGATTCACAGTCCAAGAGGATAGAAGTATAGATGAAGTTCGTGTAAGCCACATTGGCAAAGCAATACTGCTGAACAGCCACTGCCAGGTGCGGGGATTTGGCTTGGCCAGCAACGACCTTCGACAGTTTACGAAGGGCCAGGCTCCTCCGGGCTGTGGACATACAGGGTGCTTGATTCAAGTTGCAGCATTTATTAGAGTATCGGTTACAACAAGAATAGTGGGAGTCGCAGTTTATTTATTTTAGGATATTGATGTGTTCAGATTGATCGATATGTTCTGAAGTTTATTGATGCATGCAGGCATGCGTGTACATATTCGAAGGAAGTTTAGAAGTTAAACTTCCGACAATATGGACAGATGAAAAAGCAGAGGTGGGAAGGGTCAGAGAAGAGAAGAGAAGAGAAGAAGAAAGAAGATTAGAGAAGAGAAAGAGTCAGAAGAAAGAAGATGCAGGTGCGCGAAAAGGTAGAAAAGTCGCGATTCACTGAATTTTTCCAAATATTTGTGGCTCCAGAGGGTCGAAAAGTAGGCTTGCTAAAGCGGCGGGTGCGGAGCCAGTTGGCCAGATGAGAGATGAACAATTGCACGCCGCCGTTGTTGCGCGAAGCACATTTCCAAGTCAACATGCACAAAGCACGTCAGCTTCGGAGCGCTTTTCGGAAGCTGTGATGTGGAAAAGTGCACGCCGTTGTGGCGCGAAGCACATGTGGTAGTCAAAACGCACCAAAAAACACCATTTTCGGAGCACTTTTGGAAGTTGCGATGTTAAAAAAAGTGCACGCCGTTGTGGCGTGAAGCAAATTTCGAAGTCAAAAATGTACAAAGCACGTCAGCCCCGGAGCACTTTTGGAAGTTGAGATGTTCAAAAGTGCACGCCGTTGTGGCGCGAAGCACTTTTCGAAGCCCAAATGTGCAAAACACTACTTGCTCGCGCCACTTTTGGACGCTTCAGCGTCGTTTTGTGTGGCAGGCGCAAGGGATTCTCCACCCTGCCCAAAGTGAGCAAAAGGTGAAGGTTTTGTAGCATTTCCAAAAACGATGGCAGGCGTGTGACATTTGAAGAGGATCTGCAAAGATACATTTCGCGTGGCAGGCGCAGTGCAAAGACATGTTCATCAGAGATGTTGGGAGGTCAGGCCGCTGATTTCCTGAGAGGTGTTGCATTTTGGAGCATCAGACCTTCAGGTTTGCGAAGGTGATTTTGCGTGACAGGTGCAGCACTTTGTATGACTTGGCATCACTTATTCGTGGCAGGCGGAGTGGAAAAATTGCAAAACGCATTAGTACGAGAAGGAAGTCTGGCAGAATTCTTTCGTTTTTGATGTTGCCAACTTCAAAAATTGAGGAAGTCTCCCAGAATTGCTGTGTTTTTGATGTTGTCACCTTCGAAAATGGAGGAAGTCTTGCAGAATTGCTGCGTTTTTGATGTTGTAAAGCTCAAAGATCGAGGAAGTCTCGCAGAATAGCTTCCCTATTACAACAAGAACAACAACAGCAACAGCAACAACAACAACAACTACAACTACAACTACTACTACTACTACTATTACTACTGCTACTACTACTACTACTACTCCTGCTACTACTACTACTACTACTTCTACTACTACTACTTCTACTACTACTACTACTACTACTACTACTACTACTACTACTACTACTACTACTACTACTACTACTACTACTACTACTACTACTACTACTACTACTATGACGCTACATTACACAACACTACGCTGCACTAATTACACTGCACTACGCTACAACTACAGCTACACGACACTACACTACAACTACAATTACACTACTTCACGCGCACACGCACCACTAGACTACACTACACTATACTACACTAGAGTACACAACACGACAGTACTTTACACTATACTACATTACACTACACTACTTTACAGCTACAACTACAACCACAACTGCAACTACACTACACTAGTGACACTGCACTACAACTACGACTCCACTACACTACAACTACAGCTGCAACTGCGCTACACCACACGACATCCAGCAGTTGTGGGTGAGGTGACCGCTGCAACCATTGCAACCGCTCCAAAAAACACAACTCCAACCACCTTTCGGTCCATTAGTGGATTCGCTCTGCCATCCGGGATTCACAACAACCAACCTCTCCTATAGGTTTCCTATTTTTGAAACTTCCGCCACCGTCTTGTGCGGTACTAGTGGTAAATGTATGTAAATATATTTAAATACGTTGGATCACAATGCATCGCAACCAATCGAGTCGATTGCGCCAGGATTATGAAGGCAGGCTGTCCGTCATCTCTGGCTCCGAGGTCCAAAGGGGAGGCGTCCGAGTCTCGATGCCGAAACCACTGCAGTGATAGGCCGAATGGGTTCGAAAACGGGTGAGGTGCAGAGATATTTGATGCAGTTCTCTTATGGTGAGCTCACCAAAGCGGACGGCATCGGCTTTGTGCTCCTTGACCTATGTACTTGCCGATGGACTAAGAGTTTCTTATTGAGTTGCTTCTCACCGCGTGATTCAGCACAAACAGAGAAAATTTGGATTTTTCACGCTTGACCTTCAACTAGAAGTCTGTTTTTTCGAGTGTTTTCTGCGCGGTAGAGAGGCTACACAGACCTAGGTTTGCCTCGCGAGTGCCATGCGCAAAGAATATTCAAAAAATTGTGACTTGGCGCCATCGTAAGTCCACTCATGCCAAATGTCTACTGGTCAGAGTCAGAGATCTAATTGCAAGGCTTACAAGGTTGGCCACAAACAAAGCGAAGTATTAAGAACCAAATGGATTTGGGGTGGGTTTTGTTTTTTTCTGGATTTTTCACGGGACATGGCTGCAGAGTCTTGAATACTCTGTCATTACCGTCTCTCTCGCTCTTGGTGCATTGAAAGGTTGGAAGGTTCTTCAGCTGTTCTGCTGTCCTTGACATTCACGAGATCCAAAGATCCACTGCCAAGGTCTCTGTCTTCGTGAATCAACGAGGGCGCATTTGCATGCGAGTGTTTGGTGACATTCTCAAGGCAAAGAAGCATGTGAGAGCGCTTCAAATAGGTGACTGGATCGAAATGGTGATTGACCTCGAGAGCCTCTGGCTGAATTTGGCTGAAATATGCAGTGATTTGGTCACTGGAGCAGTTGTAGGGTTAGCACCAGAGTTGACGAGAAGAACCTCATTTGTTGCACCAGCTACTCAGACAATGCTGATGCAGCTTCTCAAATACTTGAAGGAATCTTGCCGTACCAAGGAACAGCGTAGCTACATTCAAGGTATGGCCATATGAGATGGCTCCCTAGCAAGCAATGAGTACCATATTTGTCAGTGATACACAGACCGGTCAGCCTGTGAATGAAAAACATCGAAGAACACAGTCAGATGAGTCAGATACTTGTTTACTCCAGACACGCTCAGACGGAATCGTTTCAGGTTGCCAATGGTTTCATGCCTTCTGAGCCAGAATCCACAGCAGAATTTCACTATGGGTGCCTTGGCGGCGTCGCAGATCCACAGATGCGCAACCGTGGCAACTGACTGCACCAAGGAAGCGGCTGGCACAGGCCCAGCAGCTGGCATCGAAGCCTGCGCCTGGGCAGCACTGTGCAGAGATGTGAATGAGGCTGTTGGAACATGTTGGAACAAGTCCCAGTGATTGATACTTGTTGTATGATATTGTATGATGTTGTGTGATATTGTATGATATGTTATGCATATACAGTATAAGCACACACACATATATATATAATACACATATTATAGATTATGCTGTTCTCTCCTACTCCTTGGTATTGTTATGTTTTGTTTTTGTCTGCATTTCCAACTGACGGTGAACGCCTTGACCATGATCATGGAGAGACCAAAATCATTAGTTTGTGAACGACATAGTGACGTCAGTTTGGCAACCTTTGCTGGGGGGTCTCTTGGGAAGTGGCAAAGCTTGTGGTCACGCCAAGGTCAAGTTGAACGTGGGGCATTTCGCTTGCGTGATCCAGAATGTGGGAGTTACAGCAGCTTGGAACATTATTCATATACAATATACAAGATGTCACAAGCCAAAAAGTGGTACTTCCTTCTACAATCTCCCGCACCATCCCGCACCACGCACCAGAACGTCATGCTTCGTACTTGAGTTGTTGAGATTAGCAGACGAGGTCACGATGGGCTCTTGATCAACTTGCCGGTGAAGCATTTGAATGTCTTTTCACGGGAAAAGACTTTTTGAATTGAGATTCGTCTTCACATCTCATTTCTCACCGATGGTTTCTTTGCACGCTTCGTTCGCCTTAGTCTCACCGCTCGCAACGTAGTACAAGAAACAGCACCTCTTCTCTGGTGCTTTTCCATGAAACAGAGATGAATTGTACAGCTCTGTCATGTTGCCTAATAGTTGCCCTAGCAACATATACCGCTATACGGGCTTCACCCGAGAGCAAAAGCTGCCGCCAAAGAATTGTGTTGCCAAATTTTCAATGGATCTTTTCAAGCATCAGATAGATTCAGATAGCATCAGTAAGTCTAATTATAGTCTAAGTGAGTTCAAGCTGTGAATGGCGAGGACCCTGAGGATGGGCCCAAGCCGGTGAATGGTTTGGAGGTGCAGCACTCTTTGGATCTTCACATCGGGTCTCAAAGGATTCCAGGATAGCGAAAGAATGAGAAAGACATAGAAAGACATAGCCTAGAGGAGGATCCTAGAGCAAGATATGCCAAGATCCAATTTGAAAAGGGGTTGTGTTCTTCACGCCAGAATTTGCCCAGCTGTTCCTCTGGCCTTAGAAACATGCACGCTTTGCACGTTTCTGTGCTGTATCCCTGAGATGATAATTCCTTATAATTCCACGGTAATTCCAGACATGCAACGCAAGAACATCCTCTGGTCGCAGGCTCCCAGATCTGGGAGAGCAAAGGACGTGGTGCGCTATTTGTGGGAAGAAGCTCAATGTGATCCAGTTCCTTGGCTTGTATCATGCACAGCCTTGGTGGCCAAAATGATGGGAAAGAAAGGCGTTTAAAGGGATCCATAAGCAGATTTCTTCAATTGTCGAAGGAATATCATGGCCACTGGGCCACTGCACTCTATTTCTCCCTCAATGTGGAGGGACAGCTGCTTGGAGGATTTCCAGGTGGCATTATGTCCATTATGTGAATCGTATTTGAATGTTCCTTGATACAGCAGAGCATTTGGCTCAAGCTTGCCCGGAGACCTTGGCCTGATGAGGCCTGTAGAATTTTCACTGCTTTGAGAGATCTTCCTGTGAAATAAGATGAGCATGCAGGCCATACAAGTGCTACGTGGGGCAAACATATCATATGGAAACAGAAGATTTGAGTTGCTGCTATTTGATGTAGATATGAAGGTGAGTTTGTTTTCGAAGAATGGTGCCAAATCCATCCAAATCCAAATTTGCTGGCTAGGGCCGGAAAAAGAAAGCGCCGAGGGAAGAAGGTAGATACCAGCAAGGTCCGGGCCTTTTGGATGGATGGGATCACACACTGATCTTGTGGATGCTTGTCATATCTTGTCATTTTTTCACTGTTTAGCCTGTTTGACAAACATGCCTTGCTGAAAATGTCCGAAGTTCGTCAAAGGAAAGACGCCAAATGCACTTTGAAGTGAGCGTTCTTGCATGGAATGATGAACTGTTCCTTCACTGTCCAAGATTTGTCAATGCAGTTGAAAGGTAGAGTTCAAAGTCGCCAAGAAGCGGGGAAGGACCGTTGTGACGTTGATCCCTCAGGGCCATGTTTCCAGCAGCCTGTGACACCCGTTCTTTTGAACTTTCCTGGGAAACAGATGGTATGGACATGTACAATCTGAACCAAGGGCAGAGAAGCAGCAGCAACGTTCCAAGGTCCGCTGCAGTTCGTCATATCGCGGAGAAGTCATTCTTTTGAGTCAACACAGATGGACAGATATGGAAAGATGCTGGGCAGGCCCAGATAGAGGAGGAGATCAAGAAGTTGAAGGATGCCAAGTCCCAGACTTAGATATGTTGAGGTTGCTGCGAGTCAAGCTGGCACAACAAGCCCACACAACCCGTGGAACATGTCTTTGAAAACGTCTTGGAGATTCTTTGAGCATGTTTAACTGTTTGAACATGTTTGAGCGTTCATTCAGCAGTCTTTGATCCAAAATCCAAATGCCCCCCACGCCTGTGAGTTTCTCATTTTCGCAGTGAGGCAAGCCTCAGCCAAGTCAAAGGCAAGAAGAAGGAAGCAACCGGAGCAACTCGGCCATTTCTCTCGATGGTTCTGTCAGCACTGAAGGACAACCCAGGTTGGTTTCATCCAAGAGAAGATGCAGCGTGATGCAACAGCTTTCATTCGGCCCTGGCTTTGCTGTCTTTGTCACAGCTGTGAGAGATGTGAGAGGTATTCTGGTTGGTCTCTCCATCTCTCCAAAGGATTGTGATGGATTGTGGTTTGTCTCCTCGAACAAGCCGCAACCTTCCCAAGGCCTATCCAAAATCGAAAGCAGTTCCATCCTCAGAGTGGAAAAAGCTCTGCTCCAAAGTTCCTACTGGTATTCGTTCTGGAAATCTCTGTCTGAAATATTGAAATTCTGATTGCTTGATTTTCTTATCTTTTCTGGGTCGGGAAACAGCTCGAGGCTGGACTATCTTCCCGTGGAAGCTGGCATGAGGAAAGACCATGAGGCACTTTTCATCTCTTTCGGAGTTGCATGCTTGTTTCCAGCGCCCGTGGCTGCTCCTAAAGATGTCATCCAAGATTCAACCCGGAGCTAAAGGATACAGTACTGAAAGGATACTGAAAGGATACTGAAAGGATACTGAAAGGATACTGAAAGGATACTGAAAGGATACTGTAGTTTGAAAATGTTTGAACATGTATAGAAGACCACCGTCACGTCTCGCACGTCCCGCGCGTCCCGCATGTCCCGCACGTCCCGCACGTCCCGCACGTCCTGTTTCCCAAGCTGCCTGGAGGCCAAAATGGCACAGCGCGAGGCGACACGCGCTGAAAGAGAAGAACGGCGTGCCAGGACAGAGCTCTTGTGTTGTGTGAAGAACAACATAGGAGAACGCTTGAAGGTGCCAAATAGCCTGTCATGACAATGTCATGACAATGTTACGACAGCGGAACAATGCATTTTCCATTTGCGTCTTGTTTTTGACTAGGTAAAGGATTCGTAGCTGGATATTTGCTTATAGACTCAGACTTACAGACCCAACTTGCGTTCAAGTCGTGCTGCACTAGAGGAGGCAAGAGGCCCGTGAGACGAAAGAGAGGCGCTGCCATGAGTCGCCATCGGCTTGGCTGTGTGTCATGCGCTTTCCCATCCACGTCTGCGATTTGCTGAGTTTTTCCATGATTTTGACATATTCTGACCGATTCTGATGATTCTGACAGGCTTGGAAAAGAAGAAGTTTCCCTTCAGGAGAAACGGTTTCTGATTGAAATGTCAACGGTGGGTGTTAGATGGGCTGTGCAGGACGTGCTTGGAGGCGACTTCTTCGGTGGCGACGGCATAGCGCCTGATTTGTGACTGCACATGAATTGCATGTGTTAGTTCGTTGGAGTTGGGATGCAGCTCGATTCTGGTCAAGATCATATCATATCATATCATATAATATCATATCATGTCATATCATATCTCTATATATATTATATATATACACATAGTCTGTCTATACTCGTAGCATCCTTGATGCTATTCTCTTTCGTTTTGCTGTATTTCCAGTGTCCATGTAGACAAGATAATGCACCCGCCAAGAAGGCATTGTACACAGGGGCTGTGCAAAATTCACAGCTGGATGATCACAATACAGCGCAAGAGTTGCAAAATGATGGAAAAGAAATCGCGGTTTGTATGGTACTGGTATAATTAGGCATGTATAGGCACTGAGATTGAGTCTGACATGTTCCAATCAAATCCCCATATCAGCCAGAAGTAGTCTTTTTTTAAAACTTTGAAGCTTCACATTCTGGAACAGGGTGACTTCACCAACTTTGATTGCAAGAGAATCACTTGACAGCAAATGAAAATGCAATGCACAGTGCCATAATCTACAATCTACCATTCATCAGAACACTGCGACGTTTGTGTCATCATGCTCCCAAAAGACTACCAATGGATACCAATGATAGAATTACCAGTTCTCGCAACTTGCCAGCCCAAAGCTTGCCAAAATGACTCAAGTTGTGTCACAAAGAGTTGATCTAAGATCCTGCTTTGGCTTCTCCAAAGGTTGACCCAGTCGAGAAGATCATGTCGCAATTCAGCGAAGATGCTGTTTACGAGGACGGTCTCAGACACGCCATCGATTTCAAATCAATTTCATGGCAGGAAACATATTTTGTTTCAACAAGTGTGGATCGTAGACACCTGGTGAAAAGAAATAGACAATGCTGGAAGCAACGTGTATTTTGTTGAGATGGACATGTCGGATGATGTTTGTGAGGATCTTACTCGAGAGGATTCATCGTTCGTTGGCTGGGAAGCAATCAAGAGGCAGGGGAAACAGAAGATTGGAAAGGGTGCAGCATATGAATGTGTTTGCTTCTGGTTGGAAGTTTGGCTCGACAGGTACCAAGAGGAGACGAAGGAGAATACTCCTGACAACATGAGGCAGTGCTAGTCGCTTGTGCTGCGAGCCGTCCTCCTGTCATCCTTCCGTCTCTTTCCTCAACATTTGCTTTGGAAGGTTTGTCCTCGACGAGATGACAGATGGCGAAAAGGCCGCCATTTGGACAGAGCTCTTACTATGCTCTTACTTGTACGTAGTGATATTCTCACCGACTGCTCATTCTAGCGCTTGGTCAATTTTGCAAACATATTGCACATACCTGATTCTGGGAGGCCTGCACAGTGATTTGGCATGTAGAGGCAGGATTTTCTTCAAATCGCAAGCAAGAGAGACAACGAGCTTTCTAGGAACAAGTCAGAGTTGGTTGCAAGTTGTCAGCTGTGGCGGGCCGGCTACATGGAAATATTATGATTATTATTTATTATATATTTATATTGATAAGTAGATGAGTGAGTGAGTGAGTGAGTGAGTGAGTGAGCGAGTGAGTGAGTGAGTGTGTAGAATGTTGCCATTAATTGTGATTCTTTCCACCATGACTATGTGCAGACGCCTTGAGCAGACTGAGTGAATGCACCCAAGACTCAGTCGCTTGTCTTGCAGCACGTTTGTCTTGGTCAGTTCAATACGCGGCTCTCACCTCGTGGTGTTACATACTACGAGTTGAACGATGAGGGCAAGGCCGACTTTCGGTGTCGAAGCCAAGCGGCGCTAACTGGGTAGCCGATACTGGATGGATTTTTTGCGTTTTTTGTGACCTTGCAATGTCATCGATCTCTCCTTTTGTTGCAGGTGTGCTATGTCCGAGCCGCCTACGACATCAGCTTCTGAGAATATCCCATCTTCCATTTGTAGCTCGGTTGATTGGTTCAAGTTGGAAAGAAACAAGACAGTCACATGTGATGAACGCATCAAAGATGTCAGCCAGCACAAAAAACACTGCGAGGTACCTTCTAAACACCGTAAGTTTCAGCCACTCAGTGTTCACCATTTTTCAGGAAGTTGCAGAGTGAGCAAAACCTGACAAAAAGTGTGTGCCCCAAAATGCAAATGGCAAACTCTTGGTTTCAGCCACTGATGCAAAGATGTCGATTCTATGACCGGTGACGAAGATGGATGAAGATGGAATAAGAATAAAACAGGTGAAGCAGGGTGAAGCAATAGATAAGATCAGATGAGGGTGAAGTCAGCAAGACACAAAGACACGGAGAAGGCATAAGATGGCATTAGTCACTGGAATTTGATGTAATCTGCAGTATCGTAACGATGTCATCTTTGCAAAGTTGCAGAAGACATAGTATGTGATGCTCAACTGTATATTCCTGCCGGGGTCACGTGATATTGGTATGTGCGTTTCTGCTAACCCATGCTGAGTTTCTGGTCATCTCTGGTCTCTGCATCATTGGCTCATCAGACACACCTATCTGCGCACACTCAGACGTTCTGCTTATTGGACAGGCAGAAAAGTACAATTTTTTAGATACAATCGTACAGATACAGATAATAAATGATGTGTTTTGTAAAAGGTCGGAAAAACAACTT
>CAMXCT020002057.1:490911-540911 GCA_947184155.2 Cladocopium goreaui
AAGATCCAAGGATGTGTTCAGCAAGCACGTTGAGTCTGTGTTGGCAAAATGTGCCAAACTGCGATCTTTGTCCGCAGACTTGCAGAAGAACTATGGGGAGTGTCCCACTGCCAAAAAGTTTCTGGGCTCAATGAGTGGGGGTGCCATTCAACAGTGATTCCCCTGTCCCCTTCCTTGCCTCTGAAATTGAGTTGCAAATAGTGATGCGCCCCAGGGCAATTCTGCAGCTCAATGCCGATCTCCAAACCTTGGACACCGAGTACAACAAGTTGGGGGATCTCGCAGCCAGGGGCGAGCGAGATGACCACAATGATGCGTAGCTAAGTGGCACAAAGAATTGATGATCTCATCTCCTATAGTTTCATGAAAGAATCCAGTGTATCACAAATAGAATGGGCTAGCGCCCGGGTGCCGCCGACCCTACTTTTTTGCGAAGACGTCAAACTTTAGAATCCCTTGGCCAGGTGATCTGTGAGACTTGGTAGGTTTGGGCTTCAAGTGCCAACAATATGATTGGCAGATGAAGAAAACAGAGCAAAAAAAAATGCATTGGGTTGAGCGGGGGAGTGCATAGTAGAATCTTGTATGTAGCAGTGATACAGCATAAGGTACGGCTTTGGCGTAGTAGACATGCTGACTGAGGCTTTGTCTGAAGGTTTGTCGTGGTGAGTGCAATCTTGGCCCAAGTGCATCGCAGCCAGATGCTGGGCCTACCGCACCAGTGTGGCCTTCCATGCAGGCCTTATTTGCATGAGGCTGCCCATGCCAGCTTAACTTGCATGAGGTCTTCCGTGCAGACTTTAAATGCACGAGGTGCTGGAAAGCACTTAGCGGGCTTGTCCCGTGCCCAGCAGGGCGCCCCTCCGGGGGATACATGTTGGCGTGTTCTTGCGAAAATGAATGCCCCCGGGGGGCGCCCTGCTGGGCACGGGACAATCCCCATAAGTGCTTTTCAGCACCTCGTGCATTTAAAGTCAGCGCGCAGGGCCTCAATGGCAGTGAGTTGGCCTGGGCAGCCTTGCGCAATTCTGGCTTGCATGAAAGGCCACACTTGTGCGATTGGCCCGGCGTGTGGCTGTGATGCACTTGGGCCAGGGTGCAGCGTGACCACTTTTGTCGTTGTCGTTGTCGTCGTCGTCGTCGTCGTCGTTGTGGTTGTGGTTGTTGTGGTTGTTGTGGTTGTTGTGGTTGTTGTGGTTGTTGTGGTTGTTGTGGTTGTTGTTGTTGTTGTTGTGGTTGTGGTTGTGGTTGTGGTTGTTGTTGTTGTTGTTGTTGTTGTTGTTGTTGTTGTTGTTGTGGACATTGGTTTGGTTGCTGCGAATGGCAGCGGCGGGGGTGCTGTTGGCGTTGGCGCTGGTGTCCTCGGCGTGGTTTGTGTTGTTGGCGTAGTTGGAATGGGCGGTGTGGTTGGTGGCGATAGTGTGGTTGCTGTTGGTGGTATTGGTGGCGTTGGTCGTGTGGTTGGTGTTCTCGGTTTTGGGACTGGGGTTGTTGGTGTTGTTGCTGCTGTTGTTGTTGTTGTTGCTGTTGTTGTTGCTGTTGTTGTTGTTGTGGTTATTCTTGTTCTTGTTCTTGTTGTTGTTGTTGTAGTAGTTATAGTAGTAGTAGTAGTAGTAGTAGTAGTAGTAGTAGTAGCAGCAGTAGTAGTAGTAGTTGTTGTTGTTGTTGCTGCTGTTGTTGTGGTTGTTGTGGTTGTTGTGGTTGTTGTGGTTGTTGTGGTTGTTGTGGTTGTTGTGGTTGTTGTGGTTGTTGTGGTTGTTGTGTTTGTTGTGGTTGTTGTGGTTGTTGTGGTTGTGGTTGTGGTTGTGGTTGTGGTTGTTGTGGTTGTTGTGGTTGTTGTGGTTGTTGTGGTTGTTGTGGTTGTTGTGGTTGTTGTGGTTGTTGTGGTTGTTGTTGTTGTTGTTATTATTCTTGTTATTGTTGCCGTTGTTGTTCTGGTTGTTGCACAAGGGTTTGCGGAAAGGTTGGGTATGGTGCCAGAACACATGAGGGCAAAGGCGTTGCTTTCAAGATGGGTAGGTTGTAACAAGCATCGCCAGGGACTTAGGCGTTTTCAAGGCGGCGGAGCAGTGCTGACTGAGCAAGCAGCTGTAAAAGCAGTGTGCTTGTCACTTGTGGAAGACCCTTCCCATTTGGAGTATTTGTGGGCACAAGAGTGGGTGCAAGGTTGGGAGGGTTGGAAAGAATTGGAAGAAGACGGGTCGGACGACATGGCCATCGAATTGGCGCACCGCTTTCTCAGGATTGCAGGCATGAACACACCCACAAAGAGAAAATCAAACCGTCAAAGAATAAAGGACCTAGAAAAGCAAAAAGGCTTGCGGTTGCAGGTTGCATCTGCCCATGGTGTAAACAATTGCTTGATCGACGCGCTCTTGTTGGGCCTTGTGGCAAAAGGCTTAGCTCCGCAGGGAATGACGTTGGCAAAACGGGAAGAGGTGTGTGCAACATGCAGGGCAGCCCTACACGAGCAACATGGGGTGCCCTTTGGCGTGTATTTAGATGGACATCGGGACACCCCGCGAATCCTTCAGTTCTTCCTGGGGGAGCTCTGGCAAGTGGGTGCTTCTGTCCGCGTATGCTTATACGATTCTTTGGATCATGCGGAGTTGGGGCTGGGGCCTCATGAGTTAGATTACGTGGACGTAGAATGCGGGCGAGGAGCCGCTGCCAGAGGAGCCGTACTGCATGTTTATAACCAGACACTTGCCACAGGTCAGGGTTACCACTTCGATGCATTTTTAGATGCGTCTGCCACCGTCAGCTGTCTGAAAGACAAAGGACGACTGCAAGAAGATGAGGTGGCCAAGCGAAGGCCGGTGGCAGGGAAGGAAGCAATGACAGTGCATGGGGAGAACGCAGTTGGGACGCCAAAGACGACGCAGGGCGCTTTGTGCATGCTTGCTGCGCCTGGCGCAGAAGACGTGCAAGTGTTGTTGCAAGCTTTTTTCCGGTCGCGGGGGGCGCAGATCAATGTCCACATGCAAGATGCTTGTGAAGTCCTTGCGTGTTGGCAGGATCGGCAAGCTTTGTGTACAAAATTGCATACGTTGCAACAGAGCGGCCTTGCTTATGCTGATTCTGGCTGGCATGCCGCAATGCGCTTAGTGGACCAATGGCTTGGCTACTGCAATAGCTGCAGGCAAGGGTCACCGCAGAAATTGGGGACGGGAACAGCGGAAACGTCGGAGTCCAGTGTCGTAACGAAAGCGATGCCAGCGAACATGTCGGGGAACACGTCGCTGTGCTAGAGAGGGAAGGCCAAGCAACGCCAAATGCAAAGAAAAGAGGCAAGAGCCCAGTGGAGGACAGGCATTCATGGGTTCCGGTGAAGCGCTTACGTAAAAAGACGGCTGCGCCTGTCGCCACCACCATGTCGGACGACGCATGGCGATTGGATGCCCCAGGCAGCGAAAACGTAGAAGGAGAAAATATGTTTATCTTGAGGTGTGCCGCGGTTGGGTGCAAAGACCCGCGACAGGTAGCGGAACGGCAGATCACAGCGTTGAGCCAGAAACTGAACGAGAAGCCAACGCTGCCGTTGCAGTACCAAAATTTATGTAGCGCCCGAGAAGCATATGACCTGCCGGCGTGGCACTGCAGCTTCCGCGGATGTAGCTATGCCTCGGAGAGTGAAGAGGGGTTGGTGGACCACATCCCCAGCAGCCACGCAGAAATATTTACAGAAGTCTGCGGTAAAGCCATAAAACAGCAGGACATGCTTGGAATGTATGCGGCAGCAATCACGTGGCAATGCCAATCGGCAGCTCCCGTGGCAAACGTATCTCTTGACCGGCGGGCTTTGCGAGCCTATCAGAAAAGCTTGGAAGCTAACAATATTTCATGTTTGCTGTGCTTTGTGTGTGCTCGCAAATATCCGTATGTCAGAAGCAGCCGCAATCAAGAAGTGGGCTGGGTGCAGCCGGTTGACCGCAAAAATGAAACTATCTTTGGCCAATCGCTAGGAGCGGTGGAGAAACTTTTGGGGATGAAGTCATTTAGAGAAAAGTATGTTGACAAAGAAACAGAATTTGCGCGACAAGAGATGACTGCTGAGTTAGAAGCTTGGGCTTGCCAGGTCGACTTTGCAGCTGCGTCGGTGCAGTTAGTATGTTGCCCTGAAGACAAGATTTGCCACAAACGGTGTCGGCCAGAAAGTTTATGTTCGCAATGCTGGGTCCCTCTTTGCAGGAGTTGCAAAGGTGATCTTGTTTGGCATGGAAGGCAACCTGCTGCCGCGTTGAGCAATGACATGATGGTCTACTATGGGCCACGGGAAGCCTATAGCGTGGAAGTCACTGTCATGGAAATGTTGTGCGCAAGTCCGTGCTTGACAACTATGATTTGTTTCAGTTTGGAGCAGAAGCTGCGGGGTGACCGTGCCTTGGATCAAGATGCGTGGATGAATCGACAGCGGATGGCTGTGCGTGGGAACGCAACCACATTTCCCTTAGCCTGGGAGGATATGCTGCAGCAACTGCAAGATTTGGACAAGCAACCATCGCAGAAAGCAGCGGATCTGAAGCTGCCGCATTGTGGCGCCAAGTTGCGGGAAGTAGTGAATGTCATTGTGAAAGGGCATAAGAGGCATGAAACTTTGGATGTCGGTCGCGTTGTGCACCAAGCACGTGTGCGCAGAGCTGTCGTGGTGCGCCTCATTGAAGACGCTGTTGCCCGCGGACATCCAGCTTTTCAAGGTATTCAAATGTAAGAGATGTACAGCCAGGCCAAGGCATTACCAGAGGACGGGGTCCCTGATGAAGTTGTTGCTATGTTACCGTAGGATGACGATCTGAATTGCATCATGCGGCAGAAGGCTGCAACGCCTGTTCGCCAAGAGATGTGTGCAGACGACCTAGCCGAAGAAATGAAGAGCATGGCAAAACCAAATGCTGTGGTTGGGGAACGAACCAGCGTTGGCATGGCAGATATCAATGCGCAACATGTTTCGGCGTTACAAGCAACAGCTGCCCGGAGCCAAGGGCCGGAGACGGGCGAGGAAGCGGCGGAGTTTACGCTGCGAACAGGCAACCGGCTTCTAGACCAGTTTCGGCCGCAGTATTTTGGGTTTGCATTTCCCTATGTCTTCAAGTTTTGTACAGGCATGCCAGACCCTCCGGCGTGGAGTGCCGTGGAGCGCTATCGCCGTGATGAGTCCGCACCACGGGTTGAGCTCCAAGACTGGGTTCAAATCATGGCTCGGCGATGTGAGGCACAAGTATGTAGGGATTGGGTGTTCGGGTTTGCTTCGTGGAATTTGTATTTTCGTTCGGCTTTGAATTTAAGCCGCAATCTCACGTTATTCAGCGTGCCAGTCCTGGACGAGGACGCGCGCGTATGGAAAAAATTGCAGCCAAAGGACATTGAAGCGGGGGCAATCCAACTTCTGAAAGCTTTGCAAGGGAACTACATCAGCCAGGGCGGGAAGCCAAAGGCAGTCAAAGGGGACGTCAGCAAATTGCCATATGTTCGCGGGCTAACTCCGGCTGCGCGCAAGCTCGTGCAGAACATGCGGCACACTGCGAAGACCATGCCCGGCACGCAAGAAGCTCGAAAACGGATGCGGTTCGAAATTGAAGCGCTGCGCATCAAGTTTGGCACTCCAATCTTTGTGACGTTTTCGCCGGATGAAGCGCACCAAATGTTGTATGTAAGACTGTCACGGGCGCGGCTCGGGGATCCAGTGCGGACGGCGTCCGCGTATCAGAATTGGGATGTCAGTGATCGAGAGTACCCTCCTTTGGATGGTAATTATACTTTGCCAATTCATGTGGAGACTTTCTGCAGGGCTTTGCCAACATGGGAGCAACGGCGCCAAGCCATGGCTCGCGACCCCCTAGCTAGCGTTGATGGGTTCCGGGTTCTTGTCCTTCTTGTCATGGAGCATCTGTTCGGCCTGCGCGTTTGTGCCCAATGCCCAGACTGCAACTTAGGAAGTTCCCCGTATACACCGTGTCAAGATGAGAGAGGAAGCAGCGCAACTTTGGTGGGGGGAGTCTTTGGTCGCATGGATGCGGCGTATGTTACCATCGAAGCACAGAAATCGACAGGTTCATTGCACGCGCACTGCCAGTGCTTTGTGCAATGCTTGCATCAGCACACAGCCTTAGAAGAGATTTTTCGATTGGGGGCTAAGAAGTTGGAAGAGCTCCGAACAAGCTACTTAACATACAGTGGGCATGTCATGCACGGCGTTTATGAAGGCCACAGCCAGGAAGAGGTTACGGCCAAAATTGTTGCAGCAGAGGCTTCGTGGCCTGAGCACAAGAACGAGCAGAGCATGATTGAGCGTCCAATGTACCAGCGCCGACGGGCTGTGCGTGCTGATTCTGGCGACGCGGCCGAAGCAAGGTCTTGGGCCATGGAGTATTTGAAGGACGACGTGGCGCGTCTACAATTTTTGAAACAGCATCATTATCATCCGATCAATGCGGAAACTGGAGAAAGAATGCCGTTGCATGGCTGCCAAAAAGGAGACAAAGCAGGAGTCTGCAAAAGCGATTTTCCGCGCCAAGCATGGCGAACAGAGCGGGGCATGGTGCTATCTATGTCCATGCCACGCTGAGGCGCACGGCATGGCAAGCCAAGGACGCAAGAATCGGATCGGGGCGTTGCATGGCCCATATGGAAATGAATGGCTCAATTGCTGTCATCCTGCACTGTTGGCCGCATTGCGTGGTGTCAATGTTGACGTCCAGCTGCCGTATCGCTTGCCTTTTGACTGTGGTCACTGTGGCAGCTCTGTGTCGAAGCAGCAGCGACGTGCCATCGTTCGCGCCGTACAGCGCGCGCAGGATGCACAGACGGGGTATTGTGCAGATTATTGTGCCAAAAACCAGCCCATGGCATTTCATGAAATCAAAGAATTTCAGAAGGGGCACCAGCAGTTGCAGAGCAACTATCACCAGGAGCCACTGGAAAAGCTTGGGAAAAGGCACGTCACTCGTTTTCTGAGTGATGCGTACTGCAAAGGCATCGTTCGGGGACAGGTGGAGTGTTGTAATTTACGGGCGTACAATAACCCAGCGTCAGTGGTTGCAGCGGAACGCATCAGTACAGCGGCTTTTTGTAGTTTTCCCGGGCGCGCGTTCTTGCACGCCGTTATTGCCGCGTGCGACGAGACAGAAGAATGGGGAGCCGGGAAAAGACATCGTTGGACAAAGAAGGGGCCGGCCGGACAAAGGCAACTGCGCGAGATCGATCCGGCGCAAGCATATGGACATAGACCGCAGCAGGAAGACGTATGGTGTTTGTCCCCGTATGAATTTTCCATGTATTGGGACTGTGTACCGATGACACTTCCGCTCACGAGGTCGGAGTTTACGCTGCAGTCGGCAAAGCATTGGGATGTAACGGTGACAGCAAAAGGTGAAGCCAAGTTCGGCGCGGCAAAATCAGATGACGCAAGCGTGCGCTTGCTTCCAGGCGTGGACTTCCGACGGCGAGAAAGAGACGCTGCCGATACAAGGGTTTTCTTCGACAGCAGCGCTGGGCGGGAGTTGCAGCACGGATGGTATTTGTGTCGGCGTTTGAGGCCGCTGTGCCCGCAGCTGGCCAATTCACCGGTTCCCAGTAAATGGGGTGAAGAACCAGAACGGAACGCAAAGTTGACATTGGCATATTTCAGAGCATGGACGCTGAACAAACATCGTGGGAATGCAGAAGTCCCGCACTTGCACCGCTTGCGGCGGGAAGACGCGACCTGGGAGCAAAGTTTACGGGAGTGGCTACTGCAGTTGCCATGCGAAGAAACCAAACGGTACGTGGGAAATTTCTTGTCAGTGTATCGTGTGCGTCCGGAAAACGAAGGGGAGAACAGCGACGACGAGGATGACACGGAGGACTTGGTGGTAACTGCAGGCGACTTGGCGCAAGCCTGTGACACGCATGTGCCAGCAACCGAAGAAGACACGAAAAAAGGCAAGTGGTCAGCGCACCGCAGCCTCATCGTGGATGCCATGGAACGTGCGAAGACGCATTGGAAAACGCTTCCTTCTGAACCTTGTGCGTTGCCGAACCCATGCCAAGGCTTGGACAGCAACAGCCTCCTGAAAAGCGTGCGATGCAAAGCGCGCCCTGTCAGCTGTGAGCAAGACAGGTGCGTGCGGGAGCCGGAGGTGCAGCAAGAAATTGTCAATATCACAGCAGTGAAAAATTATGTTGGCGAATGGGCCGAGAGCGTCGCGGAAGATGGATGCAACGCCAAACAAGCAGAAGTGTGCAGAAAGGTTGCAAGCCAAGTCATGCAGGAAATCTCGTCTGAAAGCCCTGGGGTGCTAGAGCCGTTGCGGTGGGCTGTGCATGGCGGACCGGGTACAGGGAAATCGTATGTATTGAATCGTATCCGGAAAGAATTGTTCGAAGATATTTTGGGATGGAAGCAAGGTGCCGAATTCCAGGTTGTCACGCTGCAGGCTGTTATGGCCAATGACTTGAAGGGCGACACCATCCACCACGCGTTTGGTTTGAACTGGCAAGGCCTTGGCGATGAGCGCATCAGCGGGCACAAGCTGCTCGACCTGAGCGCCAAAGCGTTGCGCTGGCGATGGCTCATCATTGATGAAATCAGCATGGTTAGCGCTGAGCTTTTGGCTCGGTTAGAGTTGCGTTGCCGGGAGTTGGTCCGCGACTTGGCCCAAAGCAAGTACGCAACGGATGCGGCATGTGCCCGTCCCTTTGGAGGGTTGAACGTCATTCTGGCAGGTGATATGTGGCAGCTGCCACCGCCACGTGGAACTTTCTTGGGAGAGGTCCCGTGGGAGTGGTTGACGCAATGCAAAACGAAGAAAGTAGCTCATACCATCCGCGGGCAAGAGCTGATCTGGGGCAAGGCTCCGGATGGAATCCATGGCGTGACAGAACTGGTCGAGTGCGAACGCACCCAAGATATTTGGTTGCAGAGTCTACAGAACGAAGTCCGAAACGGTGTGTTATCTGAGGCGAACCATGCATTCCTGCATGGCTTTGCCACGCCCGTACCTGGAAGCTGGAACGGGCAGAGACTAGAGTGCAACCAAGCCGCGTGCCAAAAGTTGCTGAGAGAAAAAGCAGCGCCAGAAGCAATCCTTCGTTTGGAATGTGACATGTGCAAAAATGAGCGCCAGTCCAAGGCGAGAGTTGCAGACGGTGCCATCGCTGCCTCTGCAAAGTTCGCTGGGGCAAAAGCTATTTTCGCCACAAATGCCGTGAAGTATCACGTGAATAAACTGCGAGCCAAAGCTTGGGCCGCAGAAACAGGGCAGGTGCTGCACCATGCCATTGCAAAAGACAGGATATCAAGCGCGGCTTTGCGCGAAAAACCAGATCTGGGCAAAGAAAAATTGACATGGCTGCAGCGCCACGATCAGGACTGTGGGTCCTTGTATGGTGTTTTCCCGCTGTGCATTGGTATGCCAGTTGCTGCCGCAGATCACTTGGATCGTAGCCGTGGAATTTTACGTGGGTGTGCTGGGGAAATCGTTGGCTGGGTCTGGCGTGCGGATGCCGTCGGAGGGGCGAGTCAAGAGGCGACGCAGATTTGGAACGAGTTGCCGGCGTGCATCTTGGTCCGGTTCAAGACCAAGACCACCTGGCGTGTCGAAGGGATCGATGAAGACAACGTTTTTCCCGTAGCGCCGCAAAAGAAACCGTGGTATTTGGACAAGGGGCGGAAGCGGCCAGTACTCCGTGTCACGCGGAAGCAGTTTCCATTGGCTCCAGGGTTTGCCACCACCGCCCATGCAGCCCAAGGGCAAACGTGCAAAGAAGGCGTTGTCATGGACATGCACATTGGGGAAGCAGGCGACCCATTGACAGCTTACATTGCATTAACGCGGGTCCAAGACAGGTATGGTTTGTTTGTGTACCGACCGTTCCCTGCAGCACCATTTCAAAAAGGGGCAAGAGTAGGGCGGGAATTGCTGTTGCGGTTCTGGGGTGGTGAAAAAATGGATTGGAGCGCGCTGCGAGCGAAATACCGAGACGAAAGACAATGCAAAGAATGTAATGAAGCAAAGCCGGCGTCTGCATTCACGGCTGGTCGATGGAAACGAGCAGATGCGGCGAGAGTATGCAAGGAATGCATGCGTAGGCACGTTGAGGCGCAGCAGCCGTGGCAATGCATGGTCTGCACGGCTTGGAAACAGGAAGATGCATTCAAGACAGAACATGCAAGGCCACAAGCCACATTTTATCGTATTTGTAAAACGTGCGAACAGACACAAGTGTGTAGTGTTTGCAATACGCGCAAGTACGAAAAGAAATTTTCTGGCGGGGCCTGGAAACGAGCACGCAAAGGCGGTAGAGTGTGTTTAGATTGTTCGGGTAAAGCATGGGGCTGGTGGAGATGCAGCGTCTGCAAGGTAAAGCAAGCAGCGTGCGCTTTTGAATCCTGGCTGGCGCAACATCGTTCTTGTAATGGTGACCAAGTCTGTAGCAACTGCTGGAAGTGCCCCATTCCCCGGGGAAGCATCAGCAAAGCGGTACAGCGGGTAGCTGCAACGCAGGCGAAAGTCGCGAGGAGGGCAGCGGAAGAAAAAAAGGCACGCGCCATGGCCGATGTCTGGGATGCCATCGCGGAACGAAAACGGAATAGAGAACAGGAGAGCCCCCAAACGAAGGAAGCAGAGCCGAAAGCAAAACAGCGCAGACAAGAGAACGGAAGAGAAATGACCACAGAAGGGCCTGCAGATGTACATGGCAAACAGGACGACAGCAACGGACGGCAGAGGGCGGTGCGGCCAACGACGGCAGCAGAAGCCATGGCCAAAGGCAAGATTTTCCAATACGTGTGTCCGCATTGCAAGCAGCCTGTAAGCAGTACTATACGAACAGGCCAAGTCGATCACCGCCGCACATGCGGTAACTATTTCCGAGTCAGGGAAGGACGCCCCTGTGCAAAACAGTATGACTACGCTTGTCCCGCTTGCAATGGGCATGTAGCCAGTAACGTGGCGACAGGGCAAATAAACCATCGAACAGTCTGTGGGAATCAATTTTCTGTTCAGGATGGTGTTGTTAAAGAGAAAGGCGTCGTTTACAGGTGTCCATTTTGCAAGGGAAATGTGAGAAGCGATGTCAGGACGGGGCAAATAGACCATCAAACAGTCTGTGGGAACAAATTTTCTGTTCAGGATGGGGTTGTTACAGAGAAAGGCATAGTTTACAGGTGTCCATTTTGCAAGGGAAATGTGAGAAGCGATGTCAGGACGGGTCAAATAGACCATCGAACAGTCTGTGGGAACAAATTTTCTGTTCAGGATGGGGTTGTTACAGAGAAAGGCATAGTTTACAGGTGTCCATTTTGCAAGGGAAATGTGAGAAGCGACGTCAGGACAGGGAGAATCGACCATCGAACAGTCTGTGGGAACCAATTTTATGTGAAGGACAGTGCGGTCAGCAAGAACACACGGTGTCATGCGCACAGCTGCCCGGTGTGCTCAACTGTTGTGTGGTCCTCGCAGTCATGTGGGCGCATTGCGGTGACGCATGTCACGCCCTCGGGAAAACGATGCCAGATGAAACATTGGCACGTTCCCGACAAAAAGGCAAAGAAAAAAAGGAAATGAAATACTGTAGAAAGACTGCGCTTGCCGTAGGAACAGATGGCAATGGCAAGACCTCTGCAGCGAAGCATTGCCCGAACAAGAGAGGGCTATGTGCAGGCAAAGGGCAGGTTGCAATGCTGGAACGCTGACGGCCAGGGGCTTGGGGGAAGGTGCCGCGAGGAAGCCATGCAGCAGTTGGAGGATTGTAAGGGTGGTGGCAGGTGGCGCGAGGGATTTGGAGGGTTGTAAGAGTTTGAAACGTTTGAAGCCTGGTAACGGCAAGCTTGAATGCCTCAATAACAGAGGGCTATGACAAAGCAGGTTCCACACCTCCGGTGGAGGGTTTTAGGGGTTTTAGGGGTTTTAAGCGTTTGAAGGCTGGCAAACGGCAGGCGCGAATGCCCTAACAAGAGAGGGCTATGTGCAGGCAAAGGGCAGGCTGCAATGCTGGAACGCTGACGGCCAGGAGCTTGGTGGAAGCTGCCGCGAGGGATGGTTTGACGCGTTTTAAGAATTTAAAGCTTGGCAAACGATGTGCAGGCAAAGGGCAGGCTGCAACCCTGGAGCAGCAAAGGCTGACGGCCAGAGGGCTTGGTGGCAGCTGCCGCGAGGAAGCCATGCAGCAGTTGGAGGATTGTAAGGGTGGTGGCAGGTGGCGCGAGGGATTTGGAGGGTTGTAAGAGTTTGAAACGTTTGAAGCCTGGTAACGGCAAGCTTGAATGCCTCAATAACAGAGGGCTATGACAAAGCAGGTTCCACACCTCCGTGAGGCTGGCAAACGGCAGGCTCGATGCCCTAACAAGAGAGGAGAGAGGGCTATGTGCAGGAAAAAGGGTGCAAAGGCTGCAATGCTGGAACGCTGACGGTTGCAGGCAAAGGGCAGGCTGCAACCCTGGAGCAGCAAAGGCTGACGGCCAGAGGGCTTGGTGGCAGCTGCGGCGAGGAAGCCATGCAGCAGTTGGAGGATTGTAAGGGTGGTGGCAGGTGGCGCGAGGGATTTGGACGGTTGTAAGAGTTTGAAACGTTTGAAGCCTGGTAACGGCAAGCTTGAATGCCTCAATAACAGAGGGCTATGACAAAGCAGGTTCCACACCTCCGGTGGAGGGTTTTAGGGGTTTTAGCGGTTTTAGGGGTTTGAGGGGTTTTAGGGGTTTTAAGCGTTTGAAGGCTGGCAAACGGCAGGCTCGAATGCCCTAACAAGAGAGGGCTATGTGCAGGCAAAGGGCAGGCTGCAATGCTGGAACGCTGACGGTGCAGGCAAAGGGCAGGCTGCAACCCTGGAGCAGCAAAGGCTGACGGCCAGAGGGCTTGGTGGCAGCTGCCGCGAGGAAGCCATGCAGCAGTTGGAGGATTGTAAGGGTGGTGGCAGGTGGCGCGAGGGATTTGGAGGGTTGTAAGAATTTGAAACGTTTGAAGCCTGGTAACGGCAAGCTTGAATGCCTCAATAACAGAGGGCTATGACAAAGCAGGTTCCACAACCTCCGGTGGAGGGGTTTAGGTTTAGGGGTTTTTTTTAAGCGTTTTTGACAGGCTGGCAAACGGCAGGCTTCGACTGCCCTAAAAGAGAGGGATATGTGCAGGCAAAAGGGGCAGGATGCAATGCTGGAACGGCTGACGGTGAGGCAAGGGGGGGCCCAAGGGGGGGGGGCCGGGCTGCAAACCTGGAGCAGCAAAGGCTGACGGCCAGAGGGCTTGGTGGCAGCTGCCGCGAGGAAGCCATGCAGCAGTTGGAGGATTGTAAGGGTGGTGGCAGGTGGCGCGGTTCCACACCTCCGGTGGAGGGTTTTAGGGGTTTTAGGGGTTTTAAGCGTTTGAAGGCTGGCAAATGGCAGGCTCGAATGCCCTAACAAGAGAGGGCTATGTGCAGGCAAAGGGCAGGCTGCAATGCTGGAACGCTGACGGTGCAGGCAAAGGGCAGGCTGCAACCCTGGAGCAGCAAAGGCTGACGGCCAGAGGGCTTGGTGGCAGCTGCCGCGAGGAAGCCATGCAGCAGTTGGAGGAGTGTAAGGGAGGTGGCAGGTGGCGCGAGGGATTTGGAGGGTTGTAAGAGTTTGAAACGTTTGAAACAAAGCAGGTTCCACACCTCCGGTGGAGGGTTTTAGGGGTTTTAAGTGTTTGAAGGCTGGCAAACGGCAGGCTCGAATGCCCTAACAAGAGAGGGCTATGTGCAGGCAAAGGGCAGGCTGCAATGCTGGAACGCTGACGGTGCAGGCAAAGGGCAGGCTGCAACCCTGGAGCAGCAAAGGCTGACGGCCAGAGGGCTTGGTGGCAGCTGCCGCGAGGAAGCCATGCAGCAGTTGGAGGATTGTAAGGGTGGTGGCAGGTGGCGCGGTTCCACACCTCCGGTGGAGGGTTTTAGAGGTTTTAGGGGTTTTAAGCGTTTGAAGGCTGGCAAACGGCAGGCTCGAATGCCCTAACAAGACAGGGCTATGTGCAGGCAAAGGGCAGGCTGCAATGCTGGAACGCTGACGGCCAGGAACTTGGTGGAAGCTGCCGCGCACATTTAAAGCCCGCGCGGAAGGCCTTGCACAGGTGAAGCCGGCTGCAACCCTGGAGCAGCAAAGGCTGACGGCCAGAGGGCTTGGTGGCAGCTGCCGCGAGGAAGCCATGCAGCAGTTGCAGGATTGTAAGGGTGGTGGCAGGTGGCGCGGTTCCACACCTCCGGTGGAGGGTTTTAGGGGTTTTAGGGGTTTTAAGCGTTTGAAGGCTGGCAAACGGCAGGCTCGAATGCCCTAACAAGAGAGGGCTATGTGCAGGTAAAGGGCAGGCTGCAATGCAACCCTGGAGCAGCAAAGGCTGACGGCCAGAGGGCCTGGTGGCAGCCGCGAGGAAGCCATGCAGCAGTTGGAGGATTGTAAGGGTGGTGGCAGGTGGCGCGGTTCCACACCTCCGGTGGAGGGTTTTAGGGGTTTTAGGGGTTTTAAGCGTTTGAAGGCTGGCAAACGGCAGGCTCGAATGCCCTAACAAGACAGGGCTATGTGCAGGCAAAGGGCAGGCTGCAATGCTGGAACGCTGACGGCCAGGAACTTGGTGGAAGCTGCCGCGCACATTTAAAGCCCGCGCGGAAGGCCTTGCACAGGTGAAGCCGGCGCAGGCGCCTTCGCGTGTTTGGTGCCCGCACGGAAGGCAAAGGACGGGCCCCGCCGTCTTCATCAGGTCGATGACTTGAACCGCTACTACGGGAATGCGGGAACGGCTGCTTTGGCCTTGAAACTTGAAAGACCAAATTTTCCGCAGGAAAACTTACTTGCCCAAAGCATATAATTTTCATGTCCAAATGCCTGGAAATCTGAACTGGAGGATGACGCATGCCAGGAGAAGGTTTACGCGATGTGGTTTGACCTTGGAAAGCTAAGAAGGAAAAGTTCCACACCTGCGGTGGTCCCAGGCGCCGCCCCGGCCTTGGCGAAGGCCGGGGTCGGCGGATTTTCATAGTTTTAGCATTTTTTCAGGGTATATATTTGGAGGTTGTGGGTATATGAATGTACCTGTTTGAGAATATCACCTTATTTTTTGTGCACTTTGCAGGTCTGGGTACTCTTACTCGCTTTCCCCATTCGATAACCTTGACAAAAGTGAGTTTCGGGTACAAAAATTCCGATTTTGGACATTGCGATTTTGGACACATACCTGAGGTAGATAGGCTTCTGGGAAAAGAGGACACACCCAGCCGCTAATGGTGTTGAACAGACAGTTAGAATGCGGCTTTAGTAAAGGATCCCCATCATTGATAAATACCTTTGTTTTATCTCCCTGATGGGCCGCTAGCTGGAATGCCTGTAACTGTCACTGATTGGAAAAGATGTCTATATGTTTTTTTTAAACGGCAAAACTGGAAAAATGCATTTTACCAGCATTTCAGAACTTTGAATGCCTCCCCCCCACCTAGGATGAAGCTATTCGGCAATCAGCAGTTAGAATGCCTCCAAGGGCATATTTTTTCCAGGCAGAAACGCATATATATCCTAGACCCTCCAAGTCACCATTAAACAAGTAGTTCACCACATAATTTTCATAGTTTTAGCATTTTTTTGTGGGTATTTGGAGGTTCTGGGTATATGAATATACATGTTTGAGAATATCACCTTATTTTTTGTGCACTTTGCAGGTCTGGGTACTTTTACTCGCTTTCCCCATTCGATAACCTTGACAAAAGTGAGTTTCGGGTCCAAAAATTGCGATTTTGGACACATACCTGAGGTAGATAGGCTTCTGGGAAAAGAGGACACACCCAGCCAATAATGGTGTTGAACAGACAGTTAGAATGCGGCTTTAGTAAAGGATCCCCATCATTGATAAATACCTTTGTTTTATCTCCCTGATGGGCCGCTAGCTGGAATGCCTGTAACTGTCACTGATTGGAAAAGATGTTTATATGTTTTCTTTAAACGGCAAACTGGAAAATTGCATTTTACCAGCATTTCAGAACTTTGAATGCCTCCCCCCACCTAGGATGAAGCTATCCGGCAATCAGCAGTTAGAATGCCTCCAAGGTTTTTTTTTTTCCAGGCAGAAACGCATATATATCCTAGACCCTCCAAGTCACCATAAAAAAGGTAGTTTACCACATAATTTTCATAGTTTTAGCAATTTTTTGTGGGTATTTGGAGGTTCTGGGTATATGAATGTACATGTTTGAGAATGTCACCTTATTTTTTGTGCACTTTGCAGGTCTGGGTACTTTTACTCGCTTTCCCCATTCGATAACCTTGACAAAAGTGAGTTTCGGGTACAAAAATTGCGATTTTGGACACATACCTGAGGTAGATAGGCTTCTGGGAAAAGAGGACACACCCAGCCACTAATGGTGTTGAACAGGCAGTTAGAATGTGGCTTTAGTAAAGGATCCCCATCATTGATTGATAAATACCTTTGTTTTATCTCCTAGATGGGCCGCTAGCTGGAATGCCTGTAACTGTCACTGATTGGAAAAGATGTTTATATGTTTTTTTTAAACGGCAAAACTGGAAAATTGCATTTTACCAGCATTTCAGAACTTTGAATGCCTCCCCCCCACCTAGGATGAAGCTATCCGGCAATCAGCAGTTAGAATGCCTCCAAGGGCATATTTTTTCCAGGCAGAAACGCATATATATCCTAGACCCTCCAAGTCACCATAAAAAAGGTAGTTTACCACATAATTTTCATAGTTTTAGCATTTTTTTTGTGGGTATTTGGAGGTTCTGGGTATATGAATGTACCAGTTTGAGAATATATATATATATATAATATACTTGGTTGTGCAGACAATTGTACCCCACAACCCATGCGT
The DNA here is from genome assembly GCA_947184155.2 of Cladocopium goreaui. Classification (NCBI taxonomy): domain Eukaryota; class Dinophyceae; order Suessiales; family Symbiodiniaceae; genus Cladocopium; species Cladocopium goreaui. The sequence goes on from CAMXCT020002057.1 coordinate 507,709, forward strand.
TCCCTCAGCGTTCCCTGGTGTTTTTCTGGAAACATAGACAATTGGTATCTATATAGAAAGTTTTTTTGAAAACATGATGCAAACCCACCCATCCATGCTAGAATATGCTAGTGCCGGACCATGTACCTTGCACCCAATGAGGTTCCCTGAGGCCACGTTTTTTTTAGCTACGTATCTATATATTTATCTTTTTTAATATATGTACAATATATATACACACACCGACGGACTGAAACTTCGAATGCTACGCTCCTTTCCTGAGAGTAGTTTACAGACAGTTAGAATGCTCCATGATGCCCCATCCGTCATTTCAGTATATCTTTATCTATCTCAATCTAAACATTTTGGGTCAGCATTCTAACTGTCTGGTCGCCGCCCGGGGCTGCGCCGCATTCTAAGTTTACGAAAAAGGGAAATTTGGAAACCTGGCGCGCATTCTAAGTTTCAGTCCGTCGATATATATATATATATATGGGATAGTAATCCCAACTGGCTCATATTTTTCAGAGGGGTAGGTCAACCACCAACCAGCAAAAAATATGGAAAATACACATAGATAATTTTAATACAGGACAATAACAAGCATTTCTTTTGGACAAATGATTCCAACCTCACTGGCCAAGGTCACCATACCTAGGTTGGGGGAGTTATTCCCCAAAAAGTTTATTGCCAACAAGTTTATTGCTGATGTGTGAATTAGAGTAAGTTGCCCAGAAAGATGCATGGGTCTGTTGTCATCAGTCTTTCAAAAAGGTTGCGTGTTTTTGTTCAGAAACAAAAATAGTTGTATATCATACTTAACATAATTGCTAGTGATTGTATATGTTCGTTCCATAGTTGTATTGAAATATCATCACTAATTCTTTTTCTTCAGGTACTAACCAGTGCAGGTCACAACTATCACAGGTTAGCAAAAATATCAACGCAATGGGTTGAAGGGAAAATCGGAACACCGGAAACCAGAATTATGTTCCCATTAAACCTATGGAAAAATGGCTTGAATGTATGGAAAATCTATGGAAAACCTATCCATTTCCCACATTTTCCCACTGGGACAAGCAGGAGAGGACCGCCGGAAAGTCCCAGACGCCGAGGGAACAATCAGGACGTCCGCGAACTGAAGAAGTACTGGCAGGTGTGCGACCAGAGTCGCAGACAGCAGGAGATGGTCGATGCCTGGCAGGAGAGGTACACCCTGAGAGCCAGGCTTGGGATGCTGTGGGGCGTCTCCCTCCCATCCCAGTGATCAACAGGAAATCCTCAACCAGCGAAGCATCGCAAGAAGCGTGTGCAGGTGGCTCCAAATGACACCAGCAATCAAGCATTGGATGAGAGATTATGTGTATGTTCTAGTTGATGTTCTAATATTTTTTTGGTTCGGAAACGCATAATAATAATATGTGTATATTTGTGTAATATATTACACTATATATATATTTATATATATATATATGTTCTCAAGTGTATCAATTGGCAGCCAGTCCATCTCATGGAATATGTCAACTCGTTGACCTCGACCCATCGACCCAAACTGTGCGCTGGAGGAGTTGTTGCCATACGCTTGTCAAGGGGAACGCTGCTCTGCGCAGGACGTGTCCTGCTAGATCCGGTTAGGATTGGTGGTGATAGTTAGGGCTTTACCATCGTTTACCCATCAAACACGGAGGGAAAATCGAGATTTAACTAGCAAACATGGGAAGCAGTTGATTCTTTTGATCTCCTGATGGCCAATTCGGTACATAACTAACTAGGTTTAGTCCTCGGTTTAGGGAAGGTACCTGTGTACCGTTTACAGTTGATGTTGTTTTTAAATCATGTATATAGATCAACGTTTGACTGTGGGGCACCAGCTGTGAAAATCATCGAAGTGACTAAGTGGAGAATTGTCCAGCAACATCCAGCAACCCATTTTTGATTACCAGAGTGTAGTCAAATTGTTGGCCACGGCCATTTGCTGCAGGCCCTTTGCGCCATGCTATTGCTAGGGCTGTTTTGTGAAGTTCCAATGATCAACCTTGGAAGGGGCTGGCAGGCCGCTTCTCTGATGATTCTAAGTAGCCTGAGGCTGATCACTATGGCACTATGGCACTATATGGACTTGGTAAACACTTGTTTTCTTGGTATCACTTTTTTTGGTGGTTAAAAATGGTGGTTGATGATGGTTAATGGTGGTTAATGGTGGTTAATGATGGTTAAGAACCTGAAATTTCAAAGCTATTATGAGGATATTGAGCAATGCTGCGAATCCAGACTTTTGGTGGAGCAATTGGAGAGTGGCTGACGTGGACATACGGTATGCTTTAGTGGGCTGCCCCATAGGTGATGTTTGTTGGTTTCTAACCCCCATTGTATCATACACCCTGAGAGTTATAAAATGTTATAAACCAACTTAGCTATCTTTGGGGCATCACCTTGTCAGAGTATAGCCATGTAAGACTTGCCGCCACTGGCATCGGCCATTGACCATTCTGGCCACGTCAGGAGTGTTGTACCGACGCTGGCACCTGCTCCGAATTCCTCAACGGAACGGGTCTGAACGCAGCTCGGCAGTGAATGGGGTGATCGCTAAATTTTAGGGGAAGTGATGTTGGCCCCGAAGTGTTATTTTTCCTGATTTTTCAGGGGCGTTGACAACAAAACTTCTGATATTTTATGATCATCTAAGCAGCTTCCATTGAGGTTGTACAGTCTGAGGCGAAAAAGATCGTCTCTGATTCTACGTTACTCTTATGGGACAAAGTTATGGAAACTGTATAATCTGTGCAGAAAATAAACACATCACCATAAACGTTAACCCTTTCTGCTGTCTCAAAAGGTGGATAATTTCCCCGATTGAAGATATGCCCAATGGAAGGAATCCCTGTAGGATCCCAATATCAAGGTGGCCCTAGTTCTGAGTTGGTTTATAACTCCATCAACTATAGTAAAATCATGGCAAATCAAACGCACACTATAGGTTAAGCTGCCTAGACACTCCAAGTACTGTTGGCAGCTCCTTCTGCAGGATGCCACTGGCTCTGCGGCTGCCTCACCTGGGCAGGCTGGGACGGATGAGAATGATGATGAGGAAGGCAACCTCAAGGCTCTCCAGAAGCATAACATGATCGATGCGAGACTGCGTCGATTATGTGAACGTAAACCATCTGGAAAGATCAATGTTCCGATGGCTTTCCATGACCAGTGGAAGTTGGGTGGCCAGTCCAGAGATGAGCTCCGCGTCTTGCTGGAGAAGTACGACTTCGATAAGGCTATAGTGAGACTTAACTCTGTCATTGCCTGTCTCTCTGTAATGTAGGCTGACATGATTCGCATCTATGTTTTTGGCATAGTGCTGACCATGATACGGTATCAAAAATGGTTGGGAACAATGGCGATCAATTCAGTCAATTCACCATGGGTTCCATTATTGAATCATGCTAAAATATGCTGAATCATTTCCAGGTTTACACCAAGTATCACCAAATATTTTTGATATCTATATAATGAGATTACCATTTGAAACGCCGTTTCACCCTGGAATTTTAGGACTTTTACCACTTTGTGGGGTGGAATTTGGAGGCATAGGTCCTAGGTACTTATAAAATCTTATAAACCAGCTCAGCTATCATAGGTCAGCTACAAATCCTATTGATTTTTTTAATTCCATGGTTTATATTTATATGATTATATGATTATATCGCAGTTTGGTATGCTCACTGCGATGACGTCCCTGACTTTCGCGAGGATGTGCCCCGAATAAATTTTGCAAGTTGCCTCCAGACCAGCAGGATCGCTTGGGACATTTTCACAAAGGGTCTACTGTCTATCCAATAGGATAGACTGGTGAAACATGGAGACCGGTTAAGAGGTGGCGGTTTGTGGCGGTTCATGTTCTGCTGTTGGCATCTAGGAACGTATAAAAACGCTGTTGTGTTGTTTTTTTCAATATTTTATGTCAGTATTGAAAAGGGATACAATCTAAATGTGAAAATAGGGGTGCTCCAAACTTTGAAAACATGATAAGCTATAAGGGGTCTTGGGGCACCACTATTTTGAGACATATGTTCAAGGTCATTTTGAACAAATATACGGTACTGGACAGTATATCTTGGAGCGGTATACCCGTTGGTTAAATCTCCATGTTCCGATTTTGTTCAGCCACTTCTTACTACCAACTTTGCTAAGGAACTGGGGCACCACCATTTTCCTATAGTTTTCCCATGGTTTTCCCATGGTTTTCCTATAGTTTTCCCATGGTTTTCCTAGGTTTCCCATGGTTTTCCCATGCTTTTCCCATGGATTCCGTTAACGTCAACGGGCCGAGCCTATCCGTCCTGAGGCTTCCGTTTCCACGGGATGTGCCGATGGCTTTGTGGCGATGCAGAGCCCTCCAGAGTCACCGGCTTCAACTGTTGGGTGTTTTAATGGGATTATTACCCTCTGGTAAACTAACATAGCTATTGAAAATGGCCATAGAAATAGTGAGTGTTCCCATTAATGGTGATTTTCCATAGTTTTTTTTTTTACTGGGATTATGAAATGGAAATACAATGGGAATAGTTAATGATCCATATGATCCAGTAATCGTGTTTTAATATTATGAAATATTCACAGTAATACTGTGATAAATGGCAGTGCGTCAAAACCTTGTACCCCTGTAGTTCACATCAAAATAGCTGGTAAATGGATGTTCATCCCCCTAAAAATGGTATTAATAGGTATTGATCCATACCCAAATGGAAATACAATGGGAATAGTTCATGTGTTTTAATATCATAAAATCCCATTAACATCCCATTATGTAGATCATTGATGACGAAAATCCCATTAGCATCCCATTACCCTTTGGTAAACTAACATAGCTATTGAAAATGGCCATAGAAATAGTGAGTGTTCCCATTAATGGTGATTTTCCATAGTTCCCCACCTGCCAGGTGAGGGTTGTTAGATTTTATCTAAGTTGCCTGGTCCTCCTCCTCCTCCTGCCGCCTCCTCCTCCTCCGCCTCCTCCTCCTCTTGTTGTCCTCCTCGTCCTCCTGCTCAACTGCGACTCGCGATCCACAGTGTTCGCTGTCGGACCTCAACCACGACCATCCACGCCCAGTGTTCCCTGCCGGACCTCAACCACGACCATCCACGCCCAGTGTTCCCTGCCGGACCTCACCCACGACCATCCGCGCCCAGTGTTCCCTGCCGGACCTCAACCACGACCATCCGCGCCCAGTGTTCCCTGCCGGACCTCAACCGCGACCATCCGCGCCCAGTGTTCCCTGCCGGACCTCAACCGCGAGTATCCATGCCAAGTGTTCCCTGCCGGACCTCATGTAGGAAGATAAAATGTCAGATAGAGTGCCAGAAGATTTGCCAGGTAGAATGCCAGAAAATATGCCAGATAGATATGCCAGAAGATATTCCAGAAGATATGCCAGATAGAATGCCAGATAGAATGCCAGAAGATATGTCATAATATATGCCAGAAGATATGCCAGATAGAATGCCAGAAGATATGTCAGATAGAATGCCAGAAGATATGCCAGATAGAATGCCAGAAGATTTGCCAGATAGAATGCCAGAAGATATGCCAGATAGAATGCCAAATAGAATGTCAGAAGATATGTCAGATAGAATGCCAGAAGATGTGCCAGTAAGAACATGTATAAATGTCATGGTGGGGATCACACGAAGTAAAGTATTTTTTTACTGGGATTATGAAATGGAAATACAATGGGAATAGTTAATGATCCATATGATCCAGTAATCGTGTTTTAATATTATGAAATATTCACAGTAATACTGTGATAAATGGCAGTGTGTCAAAACCTTGTACCCCTGTAGTTCACATCAAAATAGCTGGTAAATGGATGTTCATCCCCCTAAAAATGGTATTAATAGGTATTGATCCATACCCAAATGGAAATACAATGGGAATAGTTCATGTGTTTTAATATCATAAAATCCCATTAACATCCTATTATAATACCCTCAAGTACGAGGTGTCTAGGATGGGTACCCCCCTGGGGGTAAATTCTGGGGTTCTAACATGGGTTGCCGATATGATTGTAGAACCCTGACCTCCCCCCATTGTAGAACCCTGGAGGTTTTGGTTCCTAGAGTTGTTTTTTTTGATATTGTAACTTGCTGTTTCCGACCACTTTAGATTTCTATGGATCATGTGGAAGTAGTTACCTGGAAAGCCTGGTGCCCATCGTTTTGGGCACTGTCCAAGGTGCCCGGAACTCTTGTCATTGGAAAATGTGCCATTTTGGGAGTAGGATTTCTACGTGTGCTTATAGCACTCTACGGGTATTTGTGGCATTTTTTTTTTCCGAACATGGTTCGCCAAAAGATAAAGTGTCGTTTTATGCGTAAGAAGGTTTATGTTCACATGGGCCATGGACTCTGGATATGAAATTATCGCTTTCTGCGCAACCTCCTGAACCAAAACATGCAAAGTGCATAAACGCAGATCAAAAAGAACAGGATGCCAGGTACCAATCACCAATGCAACAAGAGGTCCTGAAATGATATCTCCCAACTCATTCTGTGGATTTATCTTCACTAGGGCCTGTATATGAACTTAGACCCACCATTCCTATACAACCTTCTGAACAAAAATGAAGAAACCAATTTGATTTATTATTCCGAAACGGTTGAATTTTGCATAAGGTTCTGAAATCATATCCCCCAGCTCATTCCGTGGATTTGTCTTCACAAAGGCCAATAGATATGATTTTAGACCCCCCAATCCTGCAAAATCCTCTGAACCAAAATGAAGAACCCAATTTGATTTAACTAAAATTAATTACTACTCGGAAACGGTTGAGTTTTACACAAGGCTCTGAAATGATATCTCCCAACTCATTCTGTGGATTTGTCTTCACTAGGCCAATAGATATGAACTTAGACCCACCATTCCTATACAACCTTCTGAACAAAAATGAAGACACCAATTTGATTTATTATTCCGAAACGGTTGAATTTTGCATAAGGTTCTGAAATCATATCCCCCAGCTCATTCCGTGGATTTGTCTTCACAAAGGCCAATAGATATGATTTTAGACCCCCCAATCCTGCAAAATCCTCTGAACCAAAATGAAGAACCCAATTTGATTTAACTAAAATTTAATTACTACTCGGAAACGGTTGAGTTTTACACAAGGCTCTGAAATGATATCTCCCAACTCATTCTGTGGATTTATCTTCACTAGGGCCTGTATATGAACTTAGACCCACCATTCCTATACAACCTTCTGAACAAAAATGAAGAAACCAATTTGATTTACTACTCCGAAACGGTTGAATTTTGCATAAGGTTCTGAAATCATATCCCCAAGCTCATTCCGTGGATTTGTCTTCACAAAGGCCAATAGATATGATTTTAGACCCCCCAATCCTGCAAAATCCTCTGAACCAAAATGAAGAACCCAATTTGATTTAACTAAAATTAATTACTACTCGGAAACGGTTGAGATTTACACACGGTTCTGAAATGTTATCTCTCAACTCATTCTGTGGATTTGTCTTCACTAGGCCAATAGATATGAACTTAGACCCACCATTCCTATACAACCTTCTGAACAAAAATGAAGAAACCAATTTGATTTATTACTCCGAAACGGTTGAATTTTGCATAAGGTTCTGAAATCATATCCCCCAACTCATTCTGTGGATTTGTCTTCACAAAGGCCAATAGATATGATTTTAGACCCCCCAATCCTGCAAAATCCTCTGAACCAAAATGAAGAACCCAATTTGATTTAACTAAAGTTAATTACTACTCGGAAACGGTTGAGATTTACACACGGTTCTGAAATGTTATCTCTCAACTCATTCTTTGGATTTATCTTCACTAGGGCCTTGGATATGAACTTAGACCCACCATTCCTATACAACCTTCTGATCAAAAATGAAGAAACCAATTTGATTTACTACTCCGAAACGGTTGAATTTTGCATAAGGTTCTGAAATCATATCCCCCAACTCATTCTGTGGATTTGTCTTCCCAAAGGCCCATGGATATGATTTTAGACCTCCCAATCCTGCAAAATCCTTGAACAAGAATTGGAAAAAAATGATTCATCAACCGAAAGGTGTTGGGTGCCAGAAAGTTCTTTTTAAAACAGATTAAGACATATTTTTAAACTACTATATGTCATTTTTGACATATTGCCAAAAATTGTCTGACGACGCTTTCCCCTGATAACTACATCGAAACCTTACGTACTAATCAAAAAATGAAATGATGTCATGGACGCGAACAATAACCAGTCCCAGCCAATCAGTTTTTAGTATTAAGATGAACCCTCATATGGCATTTTGACCCCAGAAACTGTTTTCTAAATGCGATTAATTAAAGATCAAATTGACCAACCTGAAATTTCCCGGAAATGACAACCGGGATCTATTTTTATTCATTAGGGGGGTTAGAAATAGGAAAAGGGGATGAGCATGGGAGCAGAGGAAACAGGCGGATAATTGAGCTTGTGAGATTGCGGGTTTTGCTTAGGCGCAATTGTTGACTCCGTTTTTTGACAACAGAAAGGCTCCAAAATGAAGGGGTTCTAGGATCATTTTCCTGATTCCCCATGATATGATTCCAGAACCCCCTCAAAACAAACTTCCAAAGTTCTAACATCATCAAGTTGATCCCCAGGGCCCCCCCCCTGGGAAAAAGATTGTAGAACCCCTGGGGGGGTTCTATAGTCCCCCCCAAGGGTCCCTGCTCGTAGTTGAGAGTATCTATTATATAGATCATTGATGACGAAAATCCCATTAGCATCCCATTACCCTCTGGTAAACTAACATAGCTATTGAAAATGGCCATAGAAATAGTGAGTTTTCCCATTAATAATGGTGATTGTCCATAGTTTTTGGTATGTTTACCAGAGGGTAAATGGAAATACAATGGGAATAGTTAATGTGTTTAACATTATATTCCCAACATTTCTTATGGTAATAGCCTAGCAACTTATAAAGCACAGTATCTATTCCCATTGTATTTATTTACCCTCTGGTTATTTAACATAGCTATGGAAAATGGCCCATAGAAATAGATGGTTTACCTTTAATAGCATGGTGATTTTCCATGGCTATGTCAAATAACCAGAGGGTAAATAAATACAATGGGAATAGATAATGTGTTTTATAAGTTGCTAGGCTATTACCATAATAAATGTTGGGAATATCATGGACATAATCATGGGATTATAATGGGTATAGAATGGGATTTTTGATCACCCCCAACCAACTGGAGTCTGGGTCTAATGGTGTTCAGCCTCCAGGAGATTTCGATTTTCATGGATTACCCGTTGGACATACCCGTCGGACCAAGTCAGCCAAGTTACTTGATTTCTTTGTTTTTACACACTATCATTGGCCATACCCTCTGGTAAACTCTTACATAACTATAGAACATCACCATTTATACTGGATTTACCCATTAAATTTGGTGATTTTCCATAGTTATGTTAATTTACCAGAGGGTAGATTCCATGTGTGTGTGTGTTTTGCATAAACTGTTTCAGCCTCAGTTGTGCGAAAAAAAACTCAGGAAACATTGAAACTTCAATATATTATTAGATACCAAAGATGAACAACATATAATTGCTAAGAATATCAACGAGGAATGATAAACATAGACTTTAGACCTCCCAATTTTCCTGGATATTCTCCCTGTGACACACTTCCCTTGCGAACCCCTTGGCGTGCAAGGTTCTGTGCTGGTCCGCAGTGCCAAAACTACGATTGCTACTTGGCTGGTCCGGTGGAATCCCATCCCCTCAATCCATGGGGGTGAAGACACACATTTTGAAACCAGATGAAATGGGGATGTTCAATATTTTAGGGGGGTGAGAATAACTAGTCTTTACTAGGTCCTAGGTCCTAGGTAAGTCTTATCAGGTTTTGGCACACAACAAGGAGATGGAGCATGATGGCAACATATGGCAACAAAATCCAACTGGAATAGCGGGCGAATCCACACACAGATGGAATGACATACATATGGGCCGGGGGGTTCTCGGACAAACCGAGCACATATGTTCAAAAACAACACAGGTTGTAATGGTGAAATGACTATAATACAGCATGATTAGTGGTGGTATCAACCCCAGAATAACGAACCCTGGCTGCTTACTTTGGTGCCCTCATCCCCCCAAAGTGAATGATTTTGCTGGTGATTTAAACAAGTTGAATAACTTGGGACCGACCTTAAATTGGCAGATTTAATCAAATTTCATGTTGGAATTCAACAACCAAAGCTTGGACACATTTTTAAAAATGTAGATGTTAAAAAAAAACACATGATGTTCAACAAATCTGAGATTTCAACAAGTTCATGAAACAACAAACAAATACAAAAAAACACATCCATTCAATCTCTCATATGTTCCCCCCAAACAAAATACATCTCAATATCATCAATCCCATTCAAAACTATGAAATGCCGCAACGAGATGCAAGGTGGTACCCCAGTTCGGAATCGCTAAGTTATAGTTTATAAGCTCATTTTTACTTGGGTTAATGGTATATACTATGGTTTATAAACTATGTATATAGTATATAGTTATGGTTTATGGTTTATAAGCTCAATTTAAAACCATAGTATATAGTTATATCGAACTAGTTATATACTATGGTTTACCAACAAGCACAACTGGGGGCACCGGCCGTGGCTCTCGTATCCAGCTCGCTCGCGAGGCTGCTTACGCACTGCAGAAGCCATGGCCACGGTGCAGAGCACGGCCACCACGTGGGATTCCATCCAGGCCATCCAAAGCTAGATGATTTGAGTCAGCGATTTCAGTGGGGATAGTGGTTATCAGATAGGAGTACCCCCATAATTAATAAACCATGGTTTAGTCTCATCCGGGGTTGACATTAAGCTATTTTTTGGTCCACCCATTGTCCCAAAAACATTTGGGGTGGAGCAACCCTGCAGTTGAGGTGACTTGGTCTGTGCCGTCGCTGAACAACTGCACCTTCGAGGAGTATCAGGCCAAACCTGGGACTCCTGGGGGCCGTGGCGGCCATGAGAAAGTCCTTGGGTTTTTTAAATATACATTGTTAAATGCCCTAGTGATGTTTGTTGGTTTATTAAATGAGGATAGTATGGGGATATGGAATTTGATATATATATATATATGTGAAGGGCCCCCCAGTTATGTTTGTTGGTTTATAAACCCCATGAAAACTAGTTCGTTATATCTGCCATAAACCATAGTGAAATGGGAGTTATAAACGCACCAACTTAGCGATTTGCCTCACTGGGGCACCACCTTGGGATGAGTCAGAATTTAAGCCCCAGTCTGGGGACCACAGATTGGAATGGATTCATTTAATTAGATACTGGTTGGTGGTTTGGCACATGAATTTTATGTTTCCATAGTTGTGGGAATGTCATCATCCCAACTGACGAACTCATATTTTTCATCAGGGTAGGTCAACCACCAACCAGAAAACTAGGGGTATCACCATTATCCACCATTTATGGAAAATTATCAGAGCAGCGTCCACCGAGGAAGTGAAGTGTTGAAACCACCAACCAGGATATGAAGCATCTAATTGGAATGGGTTGCTCAATGACTTGACCTATACCAGTGGGCTTTGGTTTTAATACATGTCTTTTTGTTGGATTTTGATGGGACTTACTGTAAAAACACCATCTATAAGATGTGGCTTAATAATGTTTAATATGTGTTCATGACATTTTTCATGGGATGTTGTTTATAAAATGCTTTACACCATCTGAGATGTGGTTTTAACTTGCTTTAATATGATGAAAACATGGGATGCGTATGTCGCATGGCTTATTTGGATGGCTACTATATATATATATATATTTAATTTTTGGTACCATATCTGGGAACCCTGATAATATTGGAAATCTTTTGGGAAGTACATAAATATGAACAAACCATAGGTCTGAGGTCCAACATGGGTCCAGTGCTAGCGGATCACAATCCCAGTTCAGTGGGGAAAGTAGGGTTAATGTCCAGTTTTAAGTGGAGGTATACTGAAACCCATTGCAGTGAACCACCAAGACCACAACTCGTTTATATATGCTCATATGATATGTTTATAGTCTTTTATATCACCTTATCCCTTGTTGCATCTTGTATCTGGGTATCTGATGGGCTAACCCACTTACGAACCTCTTAACTAATCTCATGGCACTCATGGCCCGTGGAAGTTGCCAACGGAGACAGCATGTTTTAATAACCGAGACAGTTGTCATTCCCAAACTCCCTACAATCCACAGTACTCAGCATTGGTTGCTTTGATTATCAAAGAAACATATGGAATTGGATCTGTGAAATGCTGAATGTTGGAAAATTGGAAACAACCACCAGTTTCTTTCTTGTCAGTGTTTTTTTTCATGTTTTTTCTACCATGCTTTCTCACCAGTTGCAAATGTATGGGATCTTCACAAGAAGGTAACTTGGATACAGTAGTCTTTGTACCTGAAGTTATTGCATTCTTCAGAAGTAGCTTATGACGTCTCAGTAAAGCCAAGCCTAGTCATCGACCAACCCTAAGCCACCTGGAGCAAGCCTATGACCTCCTCTGTCGTGATGCCTTCGACGGAGTTCGCTCGGCCTGGTGGTCCACCCCTGATCCAGCCGGTCAGCGCGCTGAACAGGAATCGACATGCCACGGGCGTCGCAAGTAGGGTTTTGAATCACTCCAGACATACACTATAAGCCGACCTTGGATAAGCCTTAAGCCAATCTTAAATAAACCTTAAACCAACCCCAAGCAAACCCTAAACCAACCCTAAATACACCCGGCCCTAAACGATTCCCATTATATCATATTCATAGTCATTATTTCAGATCACATCCCAATCATATGCATCATATGCAAATAGTTCCGAATTAGTTCCCAATCTGTTTGCCACACACAACAAAAATCAAAAAACATCATCCAATTTGGTTGGCGCCAGAGTTAGATAAACCGCCGAGGCTTCGCCCCGAAGGCAAATGGTAACCATCTTACCGATCGTTTTTTTTGGGTATATTACAGGTACCCTCTGGTAATTTAACATAACTATGGAAAATCACATTTTTTCATGGGAAAATCCACTATATCTGGCCATTTTCAATAGCTATGTTAAATTACCAGAGGGTATATCCATAACATTTTGCAATGTGGGGTATATCCTCCAAGAAAAGATATACGTGGGTTAGTTGAAAAAAACCATCTAACTAGTTCGGAATTAAACTACATGAACTAGCATAATCCCAAACGTGAAATTGTAGTTGTGTTCACCAGCTTCGTATATACCCTCTGGTTATTTAACGTAGCTATGGAAAATCACCATGTTTAATAGGTATATCATCAAAAAACATGTATAAATTCATAGACCATTTTCCATGGCTATGTTAAACAACCAGTGGGTATCAGCTATAAATCCCAATCAAGCACCATGATTCATGGTTTTCCTATGGTTTTCCTACGGTGTTCCGCATGAAACTGCGGAGGTGCAGCTCCTTGCGGAGAACTCCAGCAATTCCACTTGGCAGGACCGGAACGAAAAAAAATGTGCCTTGACACCCGAATCCAAATCATTTAATATGTTGTATATCTAATTTTATAACATCTATGTATATATATATATGTTATGTGTTATATGTATTTATATGTATTTATATGCATTTATATGTATTTATATCAATCATATATATACATATATTTTATCATAACAATCTAAGCAAGTATCATATATCTATAAAAATCTATCACTGTAGATCTACAATATTTGTCTATAAACAGCAACTATCATACTTTGTAAAGCCATTTTCATGGAGGTATACTTCAATGTTCACCAAACAACATGTTTATATATGTTAAATAAGTTTTCTAAGTGAACTAAATTATTTAAGTCACCCTTGAACAAACCACATGTTTCAGGCGTCCAAATCATTTAAGGAGAGCGAGGACATATTTAAAGAAAGGTGAGTTGCACTTTGTCAGCGATGGGTGTAACATACGGTTATGGCCATTTATTAGTTATAACTGGGTGTTTCTAGGGGATGATACATGCAATAAATGGGGTTTTGTTAGTACTTATAACTGGTAAAGGGCCAAAACTGTACCATGAGTTGTTTTGTCTTCATTTGGAAGATATGACATCACAGGCCACATACACAATATATTTAGATAATGTATGTACATACCCTCCGGTAATCAAGCATGGCAACGGAAAACCCACCACTTTAAAACCTCCATATTTGTACAATGTTGGGCCCCCTAGTTTTAAGTTGGTTTATACCCCAATCTAACTAGTTCGTTATAACTACCATAAATCCTAGTTATTGTAATTATTTGGCCCAACTGAACGCTATCAAACGGGGGCCCCACTTTGTAGTGCATTTCCAACTGCCACCTTTGACTACCGGGTGCTTTGCTGGACCGAGTTCCGTGCGTCACGGTGCGTCCAAGTCGCAGCGCCCTTTACACGTACACGTATGTAGGTGGAAGTTATCATTGAACATGTTGTTATATTTTGTTTGTAAACGCATATGAAAAAAAACACAGTGTATGTAAGCTATAAACACATATGAACATCCAGTTTTTCAAAACACCGGAAGAGTTGCAGAGTGGCTGGTACTACTTGGGTGCAGTCTCACTAAGAGGTGGCTTAGATAACCATAGTGATCCCCCATTTACCAGTTATAACTGGTTATTTCTATGGGATTATACATTCTATAAATGGGGTGACTTGTTAGTACTTATAACTGATAGATGACTATAACTGTAGGAACTATATCCCAACTTATGGTGGACTTACCATAGTGATCCCCTAATGTTTTTCACCCCGGCCAGGACGTGACTAGCTGCGAATTGAAAGACTCCTGTGGTTCCAGTTGTTTAGCTTGGGACCCAGATGGGAGGGCACGTTGTACAATGCTATGCCCCAGTTCGTTAGCTAAGTTGGGCCAAATAGCTACAATAACTATAGGGTTTATGGTAGTTATAACTATAGTTAGATGGGGTTATAAACCAACTTATAACCAGCGGGGCCCACATTGTAGGATTGTCGGTTTTCTGTTTCTCTTTCACTGAGCCTGATGATTTTGTTTATTCAACTCCACGCAGTTTACTGCTTGGACAGTGGGTTGACATGTCAACGTAGGTGCGCACATCAAAATCATTACATAAAACAGATTATAAAAACATTTTTAAAACGCTATATTTCGAGTATAGAGTTGATGCAATTTCAAAATCATGAACATACATATGAATATTATCACGGATATGAATGAACTGAAATCAGCCATTTCAGGGGAACGTGTTCTACGTAGTCAATCACTATCTTCACACAATCCAACGTGACAATGGAACATGTTCGTTAAAAAAAAAACATGTTGGATATGTTGGTAATTTCCAGTAAATCCATGAGTTTTACCATCCCCATGTTTCTGAACAAAAAACCAGGCATCTTTGGGTTGGCTTCAGTGAATGCCCTGTTTAATAAGCGCTCGGATGCACCGAGAAATACCTTCACTGTATTACGCAAGGCCATGAAATAGATAGAAAAGTAGGAAACCTGGAAATATGAACTTACATGGAATTTATGACTTTCCATTTATTGGGAATTTCATGATCCCAATTGACGAACTCATATTTTTCAGAGGGGAAAGTATACCACCAACCAGATATCATCTATAACAGTCTGGAAATATGATGTTGTTTTTTTGCCGGTGGCGAACAAATCAGAAGAATTCAATGACGGTTTCCTGTGTCATGTTCAAAGGAACACAGCAGAAAAAAGTGTTTTACAACAGAAATCGAGTGAAGATATATTGGTTGGTGGTTTGGAACATGTTTATTTTCCCCAATAGTTCAATAGTTGGGATGATGATCCAATCTGACTTTCATATTTTTCAGAGGGGTAGGTATACCACAAATTAGTATACCGTGGCTAAGATACAGAGACATTTTTTAGTGGAGATTTGTTGTTTTTTTCACAGAAACAGATAGCATCATTTCCTTGGAAACTGCTGAGCTTCTTTCGCTGTGCGATGGATGGTCCAAAGTCGAGAACCCCATGAAACATTCTCCAGTTATGGATGGATGCTTTTACCCATGGTCTGGCTATCCTAAGCACAATTCGAACATAGACTATCACCCAGTGGATCACGGACAAGTATTTGTTTGTCTAGCTTTTGACATCGTCTAACCATAATTATATACCCAGTCAGTTTACCTATCATCAACTAGGAATATATCAATTATATCCTACAAATACCAATTGTTTAGTACTTTGTATAATCCTAAGTCAGAGCTTTTCAAACAGGATGGTGCCCACCAGTTATGTTTGTTGGTTTATAAGCCCCATGAATACTAGTTCGTTATATCTGCCATAAACCCTATAGTGAAATGGGAGTTATATATTTGGCCCATTTTGGCCCAACTTAGCGATTTGCCTCACTGGGGCACCACCTTGTACTAAACAAAGTAGGATTGCTATCGTAGCTCGGGAGCCGCTCGGGAGCCATGAGCATCTGCATCCACGTGGTGCTGCTCAGCGGCCGTCAGGTGGGTCTGTGTCATTTCCACCGGTTTTTACCCTCTGGTAAACTGTTGGAAAGCTATTGAACATGGCCATTTAGTTCGTTGATTTGCCCATTAAAACAATTGATTTTGAATAGTTATGTTAGTTATGGCCCAACTAACAAGTATAAGTGGATATAATCGGAATGAAACATAATTCCTATAGTTGGTGAAATGTATCATGAAATCAGCCCATGTGTAACTGTGAGTTGGGCCATAACTGTAATCGTTTTACAGTTTGAAAACCGTGATGAAACTAGCACACACTGAAGCTTAAACAACTTAATCACCTTAAATTAGTGAAGTTCACAAACGATCACCGATCGTAGAATCCACATGTTCTTTGAGAAAGCAAATTTAAGCAAATCACAATTGGATGGGTTCGATTAGATCTTCCGATAAAAAACATGTGCCAACTTCGTTGTTAAATCCATGTTTTTTTTCCTACATGTTTCTGGAGAAAAAATCCATGTTTTCTATATGTTTTCTATGTGTTTTCTATATGTTTCTTGGTAAAAGCCTCCATTTTGGGTGTTAACCCATGTTGACCCTCACCTTTTGTTGGTCGACACCACTCCAGGCGCCACTCCACGTGTCGCCTCAAAGTCAAGTGCGCGAGCTGCGTGCTGCAGCGCAGCGGCAGATGCAGGTGCTATGGATGGTGGCGTTATGCTCTTTTTTTTCTGGGCAAGGGACCGGGACCCTGGAAAGTGACATAGATTTATTGATTTAATTTTATTTAATCACCAAACATTGGGGTTCAACCATCAAGATTGGGATAATGGGGATATCATGGAAATAGACAGTGACATGTTTGTTGCGTTGGTGATATATCGAACGAGTTTATGGATGTTTATGGGGTGAACATCAACCAACATAACATTTGGAGGCTCTACGGCTCTACCTTTTTGACCGCGACATAAATTCTTTCTGTACCATGGGCTATTCATGGATTTCATATGGAACCTAATCATCAAACCGTGGGGGAATAGCCACGGGACATATCTGGATACCACGGGATATCCTTAAATATTTATCAGAGAAACAGATCTCTATTTTCACATCAGCAACATGGGATTAAAGTATGAACAATAGATACATAACAGTTATATAACATACAGTTATGGCCATGGCTACCAGTTATATCTGGTTATAAATGGGATTATACATTCTACAAATGGGGTTATAAGTACTTATAACTGATAAATGACCATAACTGTAGTGATTGTGATGATATGATGGTGATATTGATGGTGATGAGTGATGATACAATAGTTATATAATGTTAGATAACATAGTGATACCATAATACAACAGTATACCACATCAATGGTGGTTATTTATGATAACATTTAAACTATCCAGTTGTTTTGTTTTATGCAAATCGTCCTACTGTCCTTGTATGGGCGATTCCACCGATTAACCGCAGTTAACTGGCCCTTTACCACTTATAGCCCCATTTATGGAATGTATATAGCTATGTTAACCATAACCCCATATTAACCCCACTTTTTTTTTTACCATAGGTATATATATATAACTATAGTTTGGCCCTATATTAACCCCACTTTTGACCATTCATAATTGGTAAAGGGCACCGCAACCAGTACAATGGGATAGCCGTTAGCCAACCAATAGGAGCTGACAAAGATGCCACCACGCCAAACAGGCAACCGGATGGTCGTTTGCGTTGGAAACACTTAAGTTTCCAGCAGCGATGGAGAGGCGGTATGTCTCCACATGTTTCCACTGAAGTACTTGGATTTCGGTCCTCACATGACTTGTCAAATACAAAACCCAAACCGCGCCCCCACACCTATGGTCATCAATTCCCTGTACTTCAGGCTCACCATGGCAATATATAAACCGCAAAAAGGGAGGAGCTGCTTTCATGAAACGCCTAGCGCAGCAACTGCGTCTGGCGTTGAAACAGCTGGCGGTGCTTTCTGAGGACCACTTCGGCTTCAGAATTCATCCAACTGCCTCGAATGCGAGTCGGAGAGCATGGCCGAAGTTCACGAAAGGGATTGGGGTATTGTTTGAAGATCCTCAGAAATCCTCAGACATCCACAGAAATAGTGGAAAAGCCAGGTATTCCTCACAGGTTTTTTCACCAGAAATCCGCAAATCCGCAACGCTGGGGTATTGACCTGCAAAAGTCGATGAATGGGATGACCGATGACCAATCAGTGGCATGTGCCCATCTTTTCCGTGGCATGTGTTGGAGAAAGGTAGGTTAGATTGATAGTGATACTGTGGATGGCCAGCGAAATCCTGCACCACCAAAAGGATGGTTGAAACATGTTGAAACCCTTTAAATATTGGGATGTTTACCGTGTATCAGCTGGTGCAGGATTTCGCAACCATCCACAGTAGTTTTGTCAGTTTTGTCAAGAACATGCCATCATATTCAATGCGACTGGGATTGTTTCGAAAGCCAATAAATACATCTCCAAGTGTGCTGGCAATTCCTATGTGCGTAGCTGAAATGACCGCAACTCATATGATCTCATATGATCTTAGACAAGTTGTTCTGAGTTGAAGGACTCGAATTGTACTACTCCAGTTTTGTTATTCAAACCATGCAGAAATTCCACCTGTTCACTGGTTTCATCCCAGATTCTGTCAAAACCATCTGCAATGCGGTGCCATCCAGTGATGGTTGCTACTGTAAAAATTCCATTAAGATCCATTAAGCAGTTTGATATACACAGTGGTGCCCTCCGCCCAGTTATGAGTTGGTTTACAACCCCCATCAACTATAGATACATCTCCTATAAACCAAAAATTGCCTAGTTACAAACCAGCTTGGCTAAGTATGGGGCACCTTGTATCTACAGTGCACCGTGGTAAAACATGTGTATTAGGTTTGTTTACCAACTTAGCTCATGAACTAGGGCACCACCGTAACTAAGCGACCCTTGGCGCAATTTATCTCCCGAATGGACCAAATTCAATCTTATCTACCTTGGGGTAAACCTTCAAAGATCTGTAAAATTTCATGGGGAAACAGAAAAAGATCTACATGCCTGGCGTGTTTTACAGATCTACCTTAGTTTTTAGGAAGGTAAGTTGAGTGGATATTTGGGTTTGTCTGAACATAAGGATATCCCATGGTATCATTCCGAAAAATCATGATTCTTCCATTACCCTTTGGTAAACTGTTCAATGGTAAATCCACTATAAATGGGCCATGTTCAATAGCTATGTAACAAATTACCACAGGGTAATCCCCAAAATAATCAATCAACCGTCATTCATCAGCTATATCCACTGATATCCCCCTTATTTCAATGGGTAAACCATGGGTTCTTTACCATAGGCATTTTCCAAAAAATCTCAATGCTAAGACTCGATGACAGGTGGGCATTGCTTCCTTGGTGGCCAGCGGTGAAGTGCTGCAGGCGCGGTGCAGAGCTGAAGCCATGGCTGGTGCCGGAGGTGGTGCGAGGCGTTTCGAACACAAAAAGAATAGAACCACCAACTCCCTACAGTTGCGGCCCAACTATCACTTACTTTTATGGGCTTAGAACGATATACATATATATATATATATAATCAACTAGTTATAGCTGTTATGTCATTACTGTTAGTTGGGCCATAACTGTAAGAACGTATGAATCTAAGCCAGTGTAAACTTATCAAATCATGTTTGAAAGAAAATCATGTAAGTCAATGTAAACTAATCCCATCATAAGAATTAGGATAAAATAGGGAATAGATAAACATAAATTGGGATTGGCTATGGGTATATAAACAAAGGGTATGTTTGCCAATCATTACTTCCCAGAATTAGTTAAAGATAATTGAAGGGCTTGGTTTACTGGACCAAGAAAAAGGTAAATCATGACCAACAATATCATGCGATATCATGCGGTTGAAATACGAAATAGAGAGCATTCAACCCTATTATAACAATTAAGAATCATATGTAATTGTTGATAGGGTTCAATAACCTCAAAAACAAGTTTTGCTTATCGGGGGTTGACCTTTGGGAGGGAACCCTTCGATTTCACTGATCAATCCATTGATTTGGCGGTCGGATGTTTTCCATCTGAAAATCTGGAGCTGGATGGATGTAAACACAATGGTCATTGGACTATCATTCCATCTTTGTGTAGAAGTATCATTACTACATCTTTGCGTAGAAACATGCATATACAGTGCATCGTACATACACTACTACACTATCATGCGCTTGTACTCTGTATGTATATATAAAGTGATGCCCCCATAAGTTGGTTAAACCCCAACAACTACAAGTATATTCCGTATAAATCATGATCAACCAGATTATAAGTCAACTTAGCTATCATTTGGGGGCCCTTCTATCAGCCTTCATTGAAGCCTTATTGACACCTTGCTTTATCAGTGAGATCCGCCTAGGAGAATAGCAGCTTGGAGTTGGCTGGGCTGCACGATGGCGATTCTGTGCAGGACTCCGCCACGATAGCCATGGGAAAATCTTCTATGAGTATGGATAGCGGCTATTAACCCCCCCAACAGGCTCGAACAGCCAAAAGATCTTGTAGGCCAATCGCCTCAGCCTGTCACAGGGATCTGTTTCAACTGGAAGTGTCAGGAGATCTGATGTACAAATCACCAGTTTGGTTCATTTTGGCAGTAAAAAAAATGTGTTTTTGTTGGTGAAATCTCAATTTTCTTTGGTAAACTCTATTTTTGTTGGTTGAATCAGACTTCTTGTCTCAAACCACCATGGCCCATGGCCACAGGCCGTTGCTCGACCCCATGGAGTGTTGGCGTCCAACCGCTATTCACGGGCCTTCGCGTGACTCGACGACGTGGTTTTTTTGGGGTCAACGAAATCGGGGCAGCTTTTGTGTATAGATTTTATAGTCAAAGCTAACAGATGATGTACATACCCAGACCCTTCAGGACCCTTCAGGACCCTCCAAGTGCCTCGAAAAATCGGATATATAATGTAACCACTATGACTTGGGACTTTTGCCGATTTTTAAGCATACTTGCCATACTTAGAGGGTCTAAGTATTGAACATAGGGGAAATCAATGAAACTCAGATCTCCACTTACCAGCTTAGAGATTTCAAAAGCAGATAATGCACTTTTTGAAATTTAGCCACTAGACTTAGAATATAGAAATGAATGATGAAAACACGGAAATGTGAATTGTCACTGGTCACTTGCCAGATTAGAGGAGCCAAGGGTAGGGGCACTGGGGTACTGTGAAGAACTTGTTTCTAAGTGTCTAAGTAGGAACTGTGAAGGGATGTTCATGCAGTAAATCCCTGGAAAGGTAAGAAATTCCAGTGAAAATTCTCCCTTCAATACAACTTACAGATCATGTCTAGCAGTAGTTCTTCCACCAAGATATTGCCCAACGGCGCCAGCTGATGATCCGGACAGATTGGGGTTTTCCTGTTGTCAAACGGGAAACTCGATCACTGCCCCCGTTGAAACCAGTACCGCTGATCATAGACCTAGACGTAGACGAGATTTTCAGCCATGTGTTTGTTTCCAGCGTCATCTTGACCATCAATCAATTGCAGAGGTCATTTGCAGGTTTCCTAAAATGGGAGTACCCCCTAATGATCCAAAATTAGACCGTTTTTGCAGTTTTTGTATTGTAGCCCATGGTAAAATGGGATCCCCTATTTTGAGAAACGCCCCAAGTGGCTTCAGTTTCTGTTAAGTGTCAGCCCAATTGCTGGGTCCAGCGTCATTTGTTATATTTATCATTTTTTCTCGGCTGTTCAATGGATAGATCATCAGCTAATTCAGATGTGTCTATGGCTAGAAAGTGTTGCCGCCCCCAGTTTTAAGTTGGTTTACAAACCCTACTACGTTTAAACTGGTGATACAAGGTGGTGTCCTTCCTGGCCACGTTTGTTGGTGTATAACATTTTATAACACTGATGAAGTAGTTCGAAAAATCTCTACCATATCCCTAAACCATATGACATGAACCTAGTCAAAATCCAACTTCATCAAGTAGCGCTTACCTTGTACAGTTATGGTCATTTATTAGTGATAACTGGTTGTTTCTATGGGATTATACATTCTATAAATGGGGTGACTTGTTAGTACTTCTAACTGGTATAACTCGGGCCATGCCGTTGACTCCGCCCTCGGGCACCGACTCTTCAAGGTACGTGGAGGCGGCCTCGGGATCGGTGACGAGCTGGGGATCGGCAGCATATGGCATCCTGGTGGAAGTTGGAAGCCATGGGGACCTCAGGATAGCTGGTGACTAGCGCTAGTTATGGGATGTGGCAAATAAGTATCCAAGGTTTACATATACATATTTACTCTCTCTATATATATATATATATACTCAATATATATATATATGCCTATATTTCCACTCATTATTTTTTTGGTATCTAAGGATGAATGAGGATGAACAGCTGCAGCTCTTCGCGGGAGCTGTGGAAACATGTGGAAACACCACCAAAGGTCGGTTCCCATGAGCTGCGCTAGCAATGTACCAGTTGCATGGGTTATAGTTGGATTTATATTGGTACATAATGTATTATATGATATATATAATCATGTGTATATATATATATATGTATATATATATATATGTATGTATGTATATGTGTATATATATATATAGATGTACAATATGCATAATAATCCATGATGGACGATCTTCCATCCTAGATCACCACAATACAAAACCTATCAGATTCCCAGGCTTGGTTGAAAGAATTTGCCAGGCAACTTTGGATTTGAATGGATTTGATGGTATACAGTTATAGCCCAACTAACAGTTACAATAAATGGGCTTATTTCATGATTTATAACTACTATAGGTATAGGAGTTTTAATAATTCCATTTATAACTTATAACTGTTAAGGGCCATAACATAACTGTAGCAACCTGTTTCCGAATCAGAACTCACTTATATTTCGTGGAACTAGTGGTCCGGGACAAGACTCATCTACTAGCTGCCCCCAGCTTTCAGGTCCCAATTTGCCGGCTGATAAAATGCCATGGGTCCAAATTGAGAATAACTTGTAACTTGATTGTTACAGGTACGAATTGCCGCACAATCTGTGGGGTTTTGACTCCCAAATGAATCCTTCCCCAACTTGTTTATTAGGTTTAGGGAGCATCTGCAAGAATTGCAAGACACGATGGAAACCCCGAGTTTTTTGAAGGTCTAAATCAACCCCTTTCACGCAATGGTTCCCTTGAACCGATCCATTGCACCGTCTCACTGTACCCAGTGTATTTCTCAGGGTATCCATTGTTCAATCGCTACATTCCCCATGTATATAGTCACTGGTTTTACACCCATTTTATAGTAAACCCGAAAAAAACACAAACAAATAAGTAATTCATTACCATATGATACATATATGTTATTTGGATTTGTGTTTCCCATTGTTTTTTGAGGGTTACTATATCCCCCACAATTCTTGCTGGTCAAATTCATCATGACCAGACATCACTCTGCTTAGGTGGTGATCCACCCCCTGCCATCAAGGAGCAGTTGGTCGATGTGCAACAGGCGGGACAACAACAGACAGCGCGTGGTCAATGTTTGGTGAATTGTTGATGAATCGGTGTTTTTTGGCGATAATCTCCAGCAATTTTGGCAAATACCCTCTGGTTATTTGTTACATAGCCATGGAAAATCACAATTTTTAATAGGTAAACCATCTATCAATGGGCCATTTTCCATGGCTATGTTAAATAACCAGAGGGTAAATGGAAAAACACATTTATAACTCCTATTTCTCTTGTTCAAATCCGAATGTTCATAGCCTAAAATGCCTAGATACACATGTAGAGTTCCTGGAATGGGGCTACCCCCAGTCATCATCCATTTCAGATTTGGATTATCCATGTTAAACATCAGATAAATGGTGGTACTATCATTATTAACCATCATTTATAAACCATGATAATGATTTAACCATCATTTTCTATAACCATCATTATTAACCATTATTTATAAACCATCTAATTAGGGGTATCAGGGGTATCCCCATTTTAGGAACCCCCCACATGTTTACACTGTAGAAATAGCTGCACAGAAATGGCTGCTTCAGGTGCAACATGCCGCCGCTTTCTTCCAAGCTGGAGCCTTTGCGGCTCTCAAGGGCGACGGTGTCTTGGAGAAGCGAAGAGATAGAAGCCATGGTTTACCCATTGAAATAAGGGGGATATCAGTGGATATAGCTGATGAATATGGTTGATTGATTTAGTTGGGATATGTCATGGGGCTATGAAATGATATGGGAAAATCCGAGATAAATGGAGATTTATACCCTCCGATAACTTTTCACATAGCTATTGAAAATTGCCATCTATAATCTATATTTACCCATTAGACATGGTGATTTTCCATAGCTATGTTAGTTTACCAGAGGGTATTAAAAGGATATTATCAAGATACGGGGATATCATAGGGATCTACATTTACACACATGTATATGTGTATTTACATACGTATGAAATCTATCTATATATATACATATACATACAATTATATACATTTGAATACATATATATATATATATATATATATATGTATATATATATATATATGTATACAGATGTAATCATATGTATATACATGAGTACATGTATATAATATATATATATATGTATGTAATGTAATGTAATGTAATGTAATGTAATGTAACGTATATGTAATTGATATGTATGCAACAATGTATGTGACATGGTCAAAAGTTGGATTTCCTTCTTTCAAGACTTTCAAGTGCAGATCCCTCACTCGATTGGGGCTTAAAGGAGTGGTGGCTGGAGTTGGTAGGAGGCCGATTCTCCCCAACAGTGAGACTACCATGGACTTCGTTGCAAAATACATGACCAATTTACAGGGCAATGCACTGAATGAACCGATCTTTTTTCCTGGCTTACAACCTACTCTGTCGTTTCCTCCATTGGATGAACCTAGTGTTGCTGCCAGATTCAATGGATACGCTGCTTTCATGAAACGCAGACGCAAGATGGATGGTCTACATGTGGATGTTTGATCTAATTAGGTGCATGCATGCCTTAATTCAATGTGTCTATTATCTTGTTTTCCCGCCACCAGTGCTTGGGATATGAGATGGTGCAGTCTTGGACTCACGAGCCCCCGCGTCAAAAGTTGGATTGCATAGCCCATATTGGGTGGATGGTATGTATACCCATCATGTGTAAATGATCATTGTTGAATGGATGACCACACCCGATATACATCGATATACCATGTTTTGATTTTAACTCATATACTGGGGATAGTATGGAATGTAGTTGTGATTGATGACTGCATATTGGTGATATTTATTGATGCAATCAACCATTTGATGAAAAAGTAATGGGAACATGGGATAAACACGGGATGTCAATGGGTGTAGATGTCCTTGTCGTTCCTACTCATTTAGAGTGGTTTGTCTGAAAATAGAGCACGCCGAATTCTAACGGAATATCCTCATTTTCTTCTTTTGTAAATCCACATCAATCCATATCATATCCCCATTATAATCACTATGTTTGGACGGTTCAGTTAGATAAATCCCATCTATGAATATCTTCCATCCATATCCCCATATTGAATCCCAACTAATTATTTCATATCCCATGAGTAGTCCATTAAATCTACCCTCTGGCAAACATCAACTTACAGTTTGCTATGGAAAATCACCATCTTGAATAGGTAAATCAGCTATCAATTGGCCATTTTCAATAGCGAACTGTCAAATTGCCAGAGGCTATAAATCTCCATTTATCCCGGATTTTCCCATATCATTTCATATCCCCATTATGGTTTTCCCAACGAAATCAATCAACCATATTCATCAGCTATATCCACTGATATTCCCCTTATTTCAATGGGTAAACCATGGCTTCTATCGTAAAAAACCAACGAAGCCGCCATCCCTTCGGTCCCATCACTGAGGCTCTGTGGTCACCTGGGGTGAGAGCCTTGGAATCCGCAATCAGCCGCCTCTGGTGATGACTAACGCTTTGCGAAATGGAAAAAAAAAAACAAGGAGCTAAGGGAATAGGTATATCATTGTAGGGAAAAGGTATAAATGGAAAAAACATACCACTTGAAATAGGTATATCATCCTACACTGTGGGGCCCCCGTTAGATAGCTAAGTTGCGCCAAATAACTACAGTTTTACCAGGAGTTATAACAAACTAGTTAGATGGGGTAATAAACTAACTTTTAACTAGCGGGCCCCACATTGTACATCATCGACGAATTGGATAATTTTCATGAACTTTCCATAGCTACTGTGGATGGAAGAAATCTTGCATTGGATGGTTAAAACACTATGAATAGTGGTATAAACCACCTATCAACTGGTGCAGGATTTATTTCATCCATTGTATGTTTTTCATAACCAGAGGGTACTAGGTTTTTTTCACCATCAGAGATGGGATGAGACCGTCTCAGTAATGCAAGCATCATTCTTAATCATCATTAACCATTAACCACTAATATTCACCATCATTAACCATTGAAATGCCATGATTATGATTTTTCACCATGAAAAAAACAAGTGTCAGCGTGAATTTGAGCCGTAAGTGCTGGGATTTAACCAGCAAAACCAGGGATATCATGCGGCCCATCATGGGATATGGGATGTTTCATGTGGGTAACACAACGGTAAAATAGATCACAAAAATGACTGGGAATGGTAAGTTTATAGCACCTATAAGTTTATGGTGATGGGGATGGTAAACATGGCATTGTGAAAACCCACATGATATGATCATAGATACAAACAACATGATATGTAGGGTACCGTCCTGGACCTTTTTGATGACCAGAACTGGGGATAGCCGAAAATGTGCCTTGGCAACGGTGGCAGGGGCATAGGATGTACATCAAGCAGGGCTGGATGACAATCACCCGGGAAATGACATGTACGACTGTATGACTCCAAACATGGTGAAGACTGGGTTCTGATCAAGAAATGAATACATAAATATATATATATACACAGTATATATACATGTATACATGTATTGAAATCTCTTCAGCCTAAATCTTGGATGGCCAAAAGAATGGGAATATGGATGAAACACAATGAAATTGGATCAACATGGATGAGTGTGTTTCAATGTTGGGTAAAGCAAAGGAACCTGGGAACCTCCCAGTCTTTCGTCCGATCTGGTCCAGCCACACAGCTTTGCTCCTGACCCAAGGACAGCGTTTGGCGGCGATTGCAGTGCACGGCAGGCCGGGGCCGATTCGGGGCACCAGCTGACATGGTAGAACTATCGGATTTGAACCACAAGTTGGGAAACAATTCTTGTATGGTTATATGTCCACTTAGAACTGGAACTTGCCAAGTAATGAATATTTGAAATATGTATAGAAACTCAAGGTTTTGATCCGAATGTGGATGCGGTACATTGTCTTGGTTGTACAAGATTGAATACGACATACTACTTGAAGAGGTGTGTCAAATCTATAGGTCTATGGGGTTTGAAACAAAAAAATAACGCAAGACTGATTGGTGGTTTCAGTTGCTCTTGTTGTTCACAGGTAGGTCTTCAAGCAATTGAGTAGGGGCCAAAGACTCTTGATGCTTCCGGCTATAATTTGATCCATCTGTGTGATCATGTTTAATCTTATCTATAGTGAATACCAGTACCTTACAATACCTACAATGTAGGCCCCCTGGATAAGATAGATACGATTATTTATAACTAGCTATAAAATACTTACAATCCAACAGATAGTGGATACATGTGGATACTAACATGCATTATTTGCAATTGGATGATGGGAAAATTAACAGGAACCCCCTATATTTGATGGTAAAAACCATGGTTTCCTGTAGATTTTCCCTTAAACCAATCCAATGAATAGATAGTTTATAACTACACTAGCTGTTGGATTTATGGTGGGTCTGTTTGTGGTATTTTGTGGTTTCATGGGTGAGCATTTTTACCAACACAGATTAGCCTGTGATGGGGTGCATTGTACATAAAATGACTCGAACTCACAGATTTAAATATGTATACCCTCTGGTTATGACTAACATAGCCATGGGACATGGCCCATAGAAATAGATGGTTTACCTGGTATACCTATTAATAGCATGGTGATTTTCCATGGCTATGTAACAAATATGCGCCCAGTATTTGGGGTTCCTGTCAGGCAGATCTCCACAATGTGGCTCCTTGGTCTGGGGAGCTATGGAGCTTTAGGGACACCCAACGCCACGCCGAGCACGGCTCAACATATGTTGGATTAGATGATGGACGTTAAATAGTGTCCGGGTTGGCAGTGTGGAACGCGAATCTTATGACTTTCCATATATTGGGAATGTCATAATACCAACTGACGAACTCATATTTTTCAGAGGGGTAGGTCAACCACCAACCAGAATAGTGTGGTAAAAGCAAAACCCTAAACCATCCCCAAGTTTTGACCGCAAATGGGTATAAAGCATCCCCAACATACCCAACATATTAGTAGGTTGATTATTGGGTTTACCACTGAGCCAGAAACCCGAAGTTGTGGGCCCCGCCATCCAATGGTTGAGCCACAATTACACAGAACATGTGTATAATTTCTGGGGACCTGGAGAAACCACGTAGCTGATGGCTATCTGGTTGGTGGTTTGGAACATGTTTTTTCCATATATTGGGAATAATAATGTCAACTTACTAATATTTTTCAGAGGGGTTCAAACCACCAACCAGTAACTGATGGCTATAGGTATGGCCATTTACCAATTATTTAATGGTAACTGGTGATTTCAATGGGATAATACATCCTATAAATGTGGTTGTGTTAGTACTTGTATCTGGCATTTCGGGCCATAACTGTATTATATAGGAATTACCCGGACCGTCATCAACATTTGTGATTTGTTCTCAATTATAAGCTGTTCAGATATAATTAAGTTTTCTGTCACCCAGCATACATAGATTTATAGCCAACATTTGGAGAGAACCCATTAACAATAAATGTGTTGCTGATTGTTGGATATTTTGTAATTAAGTGTAAGTTGCCATGTAACTTTGTTTGATGGGAACATCGCATTGAGCATGGACATATAGATAATACAGGGAAGTTACCAGCCAGCCAGTGTGAGTTGGTGGGGCTATGTACAGTACAGGGTATCAGTGTACTATCTAACAGCAACCATAAAACTCACCAAACACTAGCTTAAATTGCTAATAATACCTGACCATTGCGAAAAAAATACACGATGCCGTTAGCGAGAATGGTTGCGTGTATCGCATCAATATATGTGGCTTTGATCCCTGAAATATGACTGTTGGGATGTTGTTTGTTTTTTTTTGGAAGTCATTATGACAACACACAGCTAATTGAGGTGCGTCACAAGCCAGTCGACCAAAATCTGATCCAGCGACTCTCCTCACCGTCTCCATCCAGCTATTAAATCAGCCATAAATCATAAATCCCATTAAATCCCATTGCAGTAGATCCCATTAAATACCATTAACTCCCATAAATCCCATTAAATTCCTTTTTTCCCATGACTCTCATCCCCATCTTCCAAGGAAGCTATTCAATCCACCCTCTATGCCTTCGCTGCGATTCGCTCCGACGGCGCGGTCGTGACCTGGGGCGATCCACACAACGGCGGTGACAGCAGCGGCTTGGAGAATATAACAAGGTGGTGCCTTATACTTATTATAGGTAAGTTGGTAAACAAAAACTAGTTTAACTATGGTTCTCTGGTAAATATGTTTAAATAGTCTATATAAATATAATTAAGGTTTTATATAGTACATATATAAACCAGTTATATATGTTATTAATGTTATATATCAATATAATTCAGTTGGTTCTATATACTTAATGTTATATATATATACATATGTATAGATAAACGGGTGTTATAATGTTTTACAACCAACTCCTAACTTGCGGCAGTGCGGCACCACCTTGGAGGAATGAAACAGGGCGCTGGAAATGTACCCATAGAAATATGAGTACCTATATATCTATGTATCGTTACAGTGTATGACATCAACATCATCAAGGATTGATCTATCTACTTTTTTCTCTCATTTTTTCTCATACTCAAGATTGATAAAAATCCTTCCTTTTTCTTTAAACCACAATATGACTATGAATCAATACCTATATTTTTTGCAATTTACATCCACAACTGCCAGAATGACATGGTAAAAACCCAGGGGATTCCATAGGTCCAAAGCCCAGCATTGGTTTGGTTGGACATCATTGGAAACCATTGACCCATGGCCATCGTTTTTTTTTTTTCGCAATTGGCTACCCTTTACAATCTGGTACAAGATCTGGTTGGTGGTTTGGAACATGAATTTGATTTTTCCAGATATTGGGAATTTTATCATCCCAACTGACTTTCATATTTTTCAGAGGGGTAGGTATACCACCAACCAGAAGATGGTGCCCCCAGTCAGAAGTGCTTCACTAGTTCCTTATATCTGCAATCAATAGATAGATCTGTCTGAAATAAGTCACTTAGCTAAGAAAAAGTTGGCACACTACCAATCCTCATGTTTGGTGAGTGGATCTCCACGTTCTGAACATTGGGCCCGGTTACGGCTTATCGGGCCCCACGTATCACCAATCAAAGCAGGATCTACCAGGACATCACCTTGCTTGGAAGTGCAGTTCTAGTTATAAGTGGATGTATATATATATATATATTTACCCTCCAGTAAACTAACATAGCTATGGAAAATTAACCATTTATGGGTGATCTAAACCTATTCAAATAGTGATTTCCCATAGCTATGTTAGTTTCGGTACCCATAGTCAAAGGGGCCCCGTATCCCAACTTATTCTTGCACAAACTCCTGCTATAGCCATGAAAGTAACCTCTGGCCTGTTCATAAACCCCACATCCATCAACTATGCCCATTTC
Organism: Cladocopium goreaui; assembly: GCA_947184155.2. NCBI lineage: Eukaryota > Dinophyceae > Suessiales > Symbiodiniaceae > Cladocopium > Cladocopium goreaui. Next base: position 539,099 of record CAMXCT020002057.1, read on the forward strand.
ATCTTTTAAAAACAATTAAAAACATGCCATAAACCAAAACCTCCATGAAAAAAACCTAGTTATGTGCCATTTGCCCCAACTTCGGCAATTCATGGCATAGGAATGATTTTACATCCACGGCTTCTGGCACACATGCGCTAGCATCGAGGTCAGGTGCAAGCCTTGTTGCAAGGTGTCATTCGCATCCAAGCCACAGAGAAGGCGTGGTGGCCTCATAGCTAAGTTGGTGAACGTAACGACGTAACTACAATTTCACGTTTGGGTGCATGGTAGATAAATTTATACTTAAACCATGAAGCCTAGTAGTAAACTATGTAACTAGAACCCTTGTTGGTTTATGGTAGATAAACTATGGTTTATAAACCAACTTGTAACTGGGGGCACCGCCTTGTAGAAGGTGGTGCCCAACCTTCAGAATCGCGAAGTTGTTCTGCATGTTCCTAGGTCCGAGTCCGAGGTGAATTCCATGGTAGATCTGGTTAGATTAATATCTACGATGGGGTTTAGAAAGCAACAGAGCTGGGGGGACCACCTTGTAGGTTTGAAGCACAGCGGTTATTGAGGGTTCAAAATAACACAGTTTATTTTAAGAAGGTGATGATTCGCCTTCTTACATGAGGATGTTTATGTTAAAAACATGATGGTTTTAGCAATTTTAGGGAAAATTATGGGGAATATGATGATAAAGAACAATGGATGTATTAGGATGAATTTCATGTCAGCTCAGGTCACACACACAAGTATTTAACAAACTGATCATATACAGTTGAGGTATATATATCTCAATTTAACAATTGAGATATACAATTTTTAGACAATACTGATCATATAAATTGATATAAATTGTAGTTATGCAGTTGAGACGTGTTCAGACTCAAAACATGTAACAACGGCCGCCCTTCCAACGGTTTCGGCTTGCGCGGAGGCCTTCGCCGCGCTACGACGGGACGGCGCGGTGATCTGCTGGGGTGACGAGTTGCGCGGAGGCGACGGTCGCAGTGTGGAGCTGCAGGAGGTTCCCCGGGGTGGCGGATTTTTTTCGGGTCAAGTGATGGCCCTTAACAGCTCTAAATGGGCTGAAAATGGTAGAAAACCTTAGTTTATAGGAGTTATATGTGTGTATATCATTCATAAGTGTTAGTTGGGCCATAACCGCAGTTGGGTGAAAAGTTTGGGAAAAAACATTGGATTTCAATGGTTAATGGTTTGTGATGGTTGATCATCAGTTAATAATGATCATTAATGGTGATTATTAGTGTTTAACAATGATCATTGATGTTGGTAAAGCAATAATCAACCACCCATATTTTAATGGTTTATACCACCCATTTGTGGTAAAATTGGGATGGTGTTTCTTGCAATTTTGCGCAGCTAAGATTGCCATTACCTGGAGGGGGTCACCAGGCCATACCAGGCCAGATACTGGATGCGACCTTTCGGTATGGTTTGGATTGCCAGGTCCATCGTAACACTGTTTCGCATGCGTGAATTCGGGCGGCGGGGCCCACTTTTTTCGGTGGTTTGGGGCCGACAAACCCTGCAGCTTCTGGAACACAATGTCAAGAGAGCTGGCATCACCATCGCCTGCGTACCAGTTTACGAGTTGGAAGGAAAAAAAACTTTCGTGAAAGCCGGGCATACGCCTTAGCTCTGGATCCCTTTCGCCTCGCTTCGATTGCCCGGGCCACTTTTGTGGGCTGAGACTTTGTAGTTCGGAACGGAGAAGCTCTTGGTTCCCCACCTGCCAGGTGAGGGTTGTTAGATTTTATGTCAGTTGCCTCCTCCTGCTCCTCCTCCTGCTCCTCCTCCTGCT